>OY754960.1:63756796-64136796 GCA_963576555.1 Ferdinandea cuprea | reverse complement strand
TTTAACAGAACGGCGCTACGTGCCACACAGCCGAATCTACACTCAATGTTTTGCGCCCTGTTTTTAAAGATCGCATTATCAGCTGCAGAGCTGATGTCGTTTGGTCACCGCGGAGCTGCGATTTGACACCGTTGGACTATTATTTGTGGGGTGCCGTAAAAGATAAGAGTCACGATGCCATACCAGAGACAATTGACGCTTTAAAGGACAATATTCGTGAAGCCATTGGTGAAATACAGCTGCACACAACCGATAATGTGCTTAAAAATTGGACCGATCGTGAAGGCTACTGCATGGCCAGCCGAGGTAGCCATTAGAATGAAATTATTTTCCATTATTAACCGGAAGGATTGTACTTTCAAATAAAAAAAGAAATTTGAGAAAATATTCAGTAGTTTTTTTTTATAGCATTTTCAAAAAAAAAGTTATTTGGCGGACCCTATACATTTTGAACGATACAAATTTAGTGCACCGGCTTCAACGGATAAAACCATTTGAATTAGCGCAATAACATTTAACCGAGTGTTTTTTGGCGGTACAAGTAGGTGCCTCCGATGGGAATCTGCCAGGTAAACGAGAATATAAATTATTAAATCTAAACTACTAGATAGGAACTAACCTAGTTGTAGTATAAAGTAATTTTAAGGGAGGTGTTTTTAGTAAGTAAGAATCTCACACTATTATGAGCACGTTCGGTCGATCCTCATAGTGTCTTATGGAAGATTTTCCACCTTTCCTCGGAAAAAAAATAAAACAAAATTATATTGATAACAACACATTAAAAAGAAACTCTACACATCACATCATTTAATATTGGTTACAAAACACAAATTACAAACAACACAAATTTTATTCTCAAACATCAATGTATTCACAACACAATAAATACAAAATAAATCATCGCACTGTCAACAACGTCAACTTAATTCGAACTGGAATTCGTATACCCGGACTAATTCAATGCACAATAAAAAACAAAAACAATATTGCACACTTGTATGCACAATAAGGCACTCACTTTTACGCACATACGTATACGCACCTATGTATACTCGATCGCGAAAAAATCGAAACGCCGCGAAACCGAAACGAACAATGGGATGAATGAAATTAAACATCCACGCACAATCAATATATTTACATATATATAAAATTAAATTGAAAATTAAAATCTTAATAAAACACAAAACTTACCACTTCAATCGCCATGACACAAAATTAAATTAACCACATATTAATTCGAAAAAAAAAAACGCGCGAACTCGGAAAAACGAATTTAATTTTCCCGACAAAATTACCACCGTACCAACGCCATTCACCACGTACAATTACTATGGCTTTAGTACTCAATGAGTTGAAAAGACACGTATTACAGCAGTTCGAGTAATACACCGAAGGAGCAAGAACAGCAAGCCACAGCTCGACGATCAATTAAACATTAACACATTTCAAGGCATTCTGTATGATCGATATTATCACTCAAATGTTTCATGTCTATATGAATTGTGTTGTCCCTTTTTTAAATACAATGTACTAATTATGTTTCTATTTGCATGTTCCACTCAAACTGCAAGAAAGATAAGGGTAATGGCACATTGCATCAACTAGAGCTGGCATGAGCTCATCACGAAATTGCGCACTCCGTTCACAGGCGGGGAGAATGTTCGAAGTTGAAATCAATTAAAGTTGAAATAAAATTGTATTAAAGTTGAATTAATTGAATTATTGTATTGCAAACATACCTTAATGTCAAAAAAAACATAGAATTAATTTTACATATACTTCAAACGTCATTCCAACAAAAGCCGCCAATAAACCATTAACTAAAACCCGAATTTTTTGGTCTTTTTATTCAAAACGAAATATACATTTTTGTTCGGAAATTTCTACACAGTAATTATCACTAATATAAAATAAAAGATACAAAAGTAAGTATCTGAACACATACCCACCACACAACAAATAACATAATAAAATATATAAATTTATTCTAATTTTTAATGAAAAAACATAAGGAAGGGCTACAGTCCGCTTGGGGCGAACAGTATGATACCCTATCCTTATCCCTATGTACCCCAAAGAAAAAAAGCATTAGGAAGATGATGGATAGCATTTTATTTAATTCTATGAAATTTATAAAAAAAAAATTATTTTTTTCAAAAAACGCCCCCAAAAAGTGGGCGTGGCCAAAAACTTCGTATGGGCGATATATTGAGAAAAATATTGTCATAATATATTGTTAAACATTTTTTTTCGATTTCTATGAAAATTTTCGAAGAAAACAGCATTTTAGCGAAAAACGCCCACAAAAAGTAGGCGGGGCAAAAAACTTTATACGACAAATTAATAAAGGTGGGCAGTATCTACATATCTTGTGAAGGTTGTACAACTTTATCTCTCTAACTTAAGCCTTAAAACGGTTTTTTCTAAATTGTGGGCGTGGCAGTGGGCGTATTATGAAAATTTTAACACTTTACCATTTCGGAACCCTAGGGAGTATATGTTCCAAATTTCAGCTTCCTAGCATAATTTTAAAGGCCTCAAAAGTTGATACGGACGGACGGACGGACGGACATTGCTAAATAGTCTTAGATTTTGCTCCTGATCATAAATATATATACTTTTAGGGGTCTGCGACGAAACACGGATTTCGTTACGGATGGTTAGGTATACTGTTTACACAATTGAGCACTGGTTTAAAATGCTTTTTAATATAATGTGATCCAAATTCCTAAACAAAATACTGTTGGTACATGAAAACACTTTTTTAACTGGATTTGCAATCATTTAGTAGTTGTAGTAGTAGTAAATTGTTTTGTTTGTTTCATAAAAAAAATGTATTACAAAACATTAAAACTTGACAATGTGATTACAACTTGATAGTTGTTCTCAACTACCGAGCATTTGCGAAAGGAAAATATATATATTTTTATGCAGTGCATTCTAGCTACCATAAATAAAGTATATTAACTTAAATTAAAAGCCTCCTACGAAAACAAACAGCTAAGAAAATTCAATGACTAAACGTTCAAAGTTTGTAATACAAAATAATTTAAAAACTTTTTTTTTATCGATGCACATAACCCGAATATGTAAATATATACATGAAACTTGCATATGCTGAATAAGAACAATCAAACAATATATGTATATTAAAATAAGTAATTCTTATAACAGCAAAAAATATATTCGAATTAAATTGAAACATCTTCGTATTTATTGGGTATAAGTAATTTTTTTTGTTGCATTACAAAATTTACATTAAAATAGCTATAGACGTTGAATTATATAAACTCAACACTTCGCAGTACTTCCTATTTCCCAACACATCCGCCGAGACCAGCTGTTTTTGTTGCCATTTGGAAATTTTGCAAAACTCCCCACAATTATTTTTGGCGGGTAACTAAGCAAATTATTTAGATGTAACTTCATGTGTCTGGCTCAGACGTATTCACAGATAGGAAAATTGAGAGAGGATTTTGCGGTAATTGTTAAATATTTTTTGCGGGTTGAAAGTGATAGGGGAGTGCAGAGTTGACATAAACTTACAACAACTGCACCACAAAAGAAAAGTACTAACACGCCATTCTCATCGTCATCGCAACAACAGCTCAGCCACAGATGAGTAATTATACAGATTGTCCACTCAGCATACCTCTGTCCCATTGAACCCTCAAAAAATATTTAAAAATGGCGAATATTTAAGAATGGCGAATATTTAAAAATGTGAATACGTGTGAGCCAGCCAAATAAAGTACGGAGGCGTAAATGTGTCAAAAATATGTCATTAGCGCTGTCAGTTTTGCAAGAATTCCAAATGGCAACAAAAAACAGCTGATTATAGCGGATGTGTTAGGGAAGTGGTGCGAAGTATTGAGTAGTTAAAGCTTAATAGATATTTTAATTGAAAGGTTAATGAAAAAAAAAAGAATAAATCATATTAAAATATGAAGTTGTTGCAATTAATTGCGAACATTTTTCGTGTTTATAAGAGATAGCTGTTAATTTGTTATCTGCCTTAAAACAAACAAACTTGGGTTGCTATATTTTTCTCATTGCTAACAAAAAGAGATAAAATATATGAACTATTTTATTATTGCATGAATATTACTAAAATAGTAATGTTTTAGGTGTTAAATATTTATAGTAAATAGTTTTGGATTATTTGTTATCATTATTATGTCTTGATTGAACATATGAAAGTTGAATGTATCTACATATTCGGAACGTTTATATGAGAGCGAGCTATCGAATTGACAAACTGCGAAGAAATAACGAAATAATAAATGTTAACTTTATTATTCCAATTCAAAGATGTTTACGTTATTAAATTTATGTCATTATAATAACGATGAATAACTAATTTCATCACGATTACTAAATTTAATAACGCTAATACCTTTGAACTGGAATAGTGAACTTATGAAATAGTATGTTATATTATTGAAGTGGTTCGTTAACTAATCACGCGTTAATCATTAATTTTATTCATTGAGTATTTATTTATTTTACCTACAATTTTAGTAATTTGAAGAATATGTCATTAATTCACTGCTCAAATATTTATCGCACCTTCAATTTAAAAATTATTTAATTTTAACTTTTTACTCGACATTCGACAAATCCCCAACAAAATAATTTAATTATTACCGACAATTTAAAACTGCTAAGTTGGTTTGATTACCGACAAACAAAATATGATACTACTAATTTTATTTTTAACTTGCAAAATGTTTACGACACTTCTTTAAAATGATTCCCCGAAAAATATGTTTGTTAGGTTGAACTAAAATAATTCATAACAATCGAAAATGTTGATAGAAACCTAGAAAAAATGGTTAACAAGATATTAAGCCAATCTTTTTTTCCAATATATCGCCCATACAAAGTTTTAAGACACGCCCAATTTTTGGGGGCGTTTTTTCCAATAATAGGTTTTTTTTTTAAATTTAATAGAATGGAATAAAATGCTATCCATCGTCTTCTTTGGTGCATATAGGGATATGGATAGGGTATCATACTATTCGCCCCCAAGCGGACTGTAGCCTTTCCTTTTGTTTGTTATGTAGAATTGTTGATTACTGTTTCTAGTGTCACTGTCTTTCCATAATCTTCTGCAATCATCTGTTGCTTCTTTAGTCTTTGTTCCAGATATTTCTATTAGTATTTTTCTAATATCCTTTTGTTCAATGCCCGAACACATATAATGAAGTCACAGTGCGGGCATTAAGGAAATGAAGCATTGGCGAGAAGGAGATACAGATGCACGTTGGTCTTAAATGTTTATAAACTATAGCGTGAAGGAAAGACAGAGCATTTTAGAGCATTCCACAATCACGTTGTACGGTTAAGAAACGAATTATTGTATTTCACTGTACGTCCGAAGATGAGGGACGTAAATCCGAAAACGAATATGCGAAGCTAAGGATACAGCCATCAGCGAAGGAATGGATTGGATGAGAAGTAACAGACGGAAGATCATTGGTAGAAATGAGAAAGAGAGTCGGTGATAGAGCGGAGCCTTGGGGAACACCAGCATTTATTTGGTGAGTTGCAGAATTGAAATCGTCCAAAACAACTTGTATTGAACGTATAAAAGGTAATTTCTAATCCATTGAAGAAAGGTATCATCGATTCCGAATGCAAGCATTTTCGACAAAAGAGCCTGATGCCAAACTCTGTCAAATGCGTTTGAAATATCCAACGCAACGAACTTACTTTCACCACAACGGTGAACAGATTGATTCCACTTTCGGGTTAGATATGTCATCAAAACACCAGTGAATCTGTTGCTGGAAAAACCGTAGCGCCGGTCATTAAATAATGTTTTCGGGATTCAAGAAGGAAGAAGAAGGATTGGGAAGAAGGTACTTAAGTGCAATTGGCCGGGAGGAGAAGGGGAGGAAGATTCGCCCTGAGAAATAGGACAGATAGAAAAGCTTACGCAGTGGTTTTGTCAGCATAGAAGAACACCTCTACAGAACGATAGGGGAAATACAATCTTGACCAGCGGATTTGTGTATGTTAAAATCATGAACTACTCTTACCCCTGTACGAGTGGCAAAAAGGATTGGTTTTATAGAATATTCTACGCGCTCGAGTACAGGGGGAGATAAACCACAATCTGGCAGAGTTGAGCTAGCTGTAAAATGAGCAGCAAGCACATGGCTTTATCCGAAGAGCAGATATTAATATTTTTTCAAACGATCAGAAGTGGGACCTTGTAGTATTTTGTTCCTCAACTTTTGGTCGTAGAGCAATTTGACACGTTTAATGTGGGCATTGCAGTCATTTCAGGCTCTTTTGAAATTCTTTCGGTTTTCCTCAATTGGGTTGGCATTAAATGACAGAAAACTTACCTTTTTAGACCTGATAACTTCTTTACAGCTCAAGTCACTCTACGCGTTTTCCTTAGGTTTGATATTCTTTATTCTGTTAGGGATAAAGCATTTCATACGCAGGTGAATTATATTCAAATCATATTGCCAGCGGTTAAAACTCCCGAAGAAACCGTTTAAAACTTCCCAATTGGATTTCTCGAATTGCCATACAGTTCGCTTTAACGTTCGATTTGATGCAATCCCTTTACTAATTCGGTTATTTCCCGAGAATATTTTATTGCCCGCTTTAATTTTTGTTATTCTTTCATAAGGAGTATTAAACCAGGCAGTGCTTTGTATGATTCCTATTAATTAATCGACTTTGTCTTCAAGTTCATGTGGTGTTTGAAGAGATATGTTAAGATCAGTATAGGGGCAGATATTTTATTTGCTCAGTCTTTTCTACGAGAGTCCAAAAAACTATCTGAAACTAGTTAGTCTGGGTCAACCGTCCTCTTCGTGTATGCAGCCACTAATAGACAGAATGACTAGCGAGTGGTCACAGGAGAGATCGAAGATTTCCTCCCTTTACTTTAACAGAGGTGTCAGACACGTCCTTTGCGATATAAAAATCTTTAGGGGATGGAGTTTTCAATGAATTTGACGTCCAATATGTTGGTTTACCTGTCGAGAAAAGGCCTGCTCTGATTTCCTTAACATCTTCGTATAGGAATCTAAGTTTTGATGTAATACATCTCGAACTCCAGAAGGTGTGGTTTGCATTAAAGTCGCCACCTACAACGAAATTTTGATGAAATGAGTCAAAGATACTTCTAGAATCTTTATAACCTATCCTAAAAGTATATTAATTTTGACACATAGTTTGTAACACCCCTTAATATTCGTGGTAGACCCATAAAAGTATATATATTTATGATCAGGACCAATTCGTAAGACTATTTAGCAATGTCCGTTCGTACGCAATTTTTCGGCCTTTAAAATAAACCTCGGAAGCTGAAATTTGGACCACATCCTCCCTAGGGCACTGAAATGGATATGTGTAAAAAATGTTTGAATACGTCCACTGCCTCGTCCACAATTTAGAAAAAACCGTTTTAAAACTAAATTAAGAGAGACGTAGTAGTACAACCTTCAAAAGATATGTAGGCATATATGCTCTCATTTATAAACTTAATTCCTTCGTCAGATGCGTTTCGGAAATTAAGCTTATGTCAATATCGTTTGGTCGAATGAATAACTCTAGCTCGTCCATCTTTTGCAGAAGGCCGTTCGCATTACATGCTAGAATTTTTAATTTGGTTGTGTCTATCATATTCAAGTTGAATAATGCGTTCCTCGAAATTTGTGTTCGAGTTCGTCTAACTTTTCAAACATGCAGATTAGATTTAACAGATTTTGTTCTTCCAAGCGACTGGATCATGCGTTATTTCATTTTTTTGATAAGCTTGCAACGCGGCCTCAGCATATGTCTGTGGTCGAGTATTTGACGACTTTTCAAAACTAATTTTCTTTCTCGCGACTGCTTGGACAAGAATTCGACAACTTTATTTTAAGAGGCCTTTCTTTCGGTTGTTTAGACAGTGCATTAACCTTTTTCAGTCGTTCATTTTAGCAAAGCGTAAAGATCTTTTCTTTAATACATCACGCTACAAGTTTTAGATCCTTCGCAGCCGCGATATTTCGCCGGGTGATTAATAATTTTTTGCAATTTTTGCAACTTTGCAAGTCGCTTCTATTCAGACCGCACTCTTTCGACAAGTTAATTTTGTACTGGTAAACATTTTGCGCAAGGCGGTTTTTTTTTGGCAATACGCAGTAGTATGGACGAGTGGAGTCTTTTGTCGCACTGTTTAAATTTTGAGCACCATATTAAGGATATTCTTAATACATATTGCAAACTTTTTCAATAATTTCCGACTTTTGAAAATTAATCATGAAAAGTGGAAGACCAACCGAGCATCATGTACTCAGTGCAATCTTCCTGAGACAAAATATCTCACCACGGAAAGCAACTGAAACCCCAGAAACAGTGCCACCAGTCACAATTGAAAAGACACAAAAGACATTGAAAAGAAGCCAATGGACGGAATTACAAACATAAAAGAAGCAATCTAAGCATGACCAGAGATCATCGCACATCAGACAGCCATCGTCGTACAGACCACTCTGTATGATTTTTTTTTTTTGTCGGAGGTTGCTGCTATTCGATGGAGCGCTCAGACACAACTACAGGTCCATTGTACTACCATTCGGACACCTTACATTAATGTGCTTAGTTTTCCCGTCTTTCGAAGAAAAACGAGAAGGAGCTTCAGTGATAAAGAGCTTAGATGTTCGGCACTCACCACGTCAGCCCCGAAGATCCGCCACCTGATGCGAGCATAGGCCGGACAACTGCAGAGAAAGTGTTCTGCTGTGTCATCCTCCTCACCGCAAGCAGGAAAGGTAGTGGTGTCGCTTAAGCAAAACACATTTAAGTGTTTAGCAAAAGCTTGGTGGCCCGAAAGAACGCCTACAAGCAGCCTACAGTCGATTCTCCTTCGAGATAGAAGAAAAGATGCTGACCTTTTGCAAATGTCCGGGCGCAGTAGTTTGGTCTGTCTACATCCACCGCGATCGCGCCACCGAATCTTGTGTTCACGAGAAACCCAAGAATCGATAGACGACATGGCTGAAGATGCAGGCAGACCCAACACAGGTTCGGGTCCTGAGAAAACTTCTTCTGAGATCTCATTTCCCTGGATGCCAGTGTGACCTGGTACCCAGACAAGATTCACTGTGTTCAGTCTTCCGACCAAATTCAGAGAAAGCTTGAGTTCTAGCACTAACTTGGACCTGTTGATCACAATATAGCGCATAGCCAATAGGATGGCAAAAATCTCTGCTTGGAAAACAGATGCATGTTTACCCAAGGGGTAGCATAGTCGTATATCATCGCTTTCCACAAAGACTCCAGCACCAGACCCCTGCCCGGTTTTGGACCCATCCGTGAAAATACGATGGCATTCAATCCATGGTTCAGAGTCTGACCGAAGCCATTCCGTTACCTGTGGAAAGTTGACGTGGTAGTTTTTTCGCAGAAGGATTTCTGGTGTCATTGCATCAGACCGCATATCCATAAGACAGGGGTCAAAGGATAATTCTAGAGCAAGTTATTCAAAATTCCAGTGCGCATGGTACCAAAAACCACCTCTCTTTAAGCGAAAGATAGTTTTTAGCGTACATCCCATGATATATAAGTCGAGGGAAGGAAGATTTATTAAAGCATCTAGAGTAGAGCCCGGGGTGCTAGGGAAGGCCCCTGTGCAGCCGAGACAAGCCGTTCTTTGGAGTTTGGCAAAAGAAGCAGTAACACGTTTCCGCGAAAGCCTGTTCCACCAAACAACTGATGCGTATGAGAGTAGCGGTCTAATCATGGCCGTATAGATCCAAAGGACCTGTTTCGGAGACAAGCCCCATGTCTTACCAAAAGCGCCTTTATACTGCCAGAAGGTCGACAGCGCTTTATCGGTTTTCGATTCGACATGTTTGGGCCATAGAAGTTTTTTATCAAGGACACCCAGACATTTGACTTCATCGGATATAGGGATGGTGACACCTTTAAGCACGAGATGGTATAGACCAGTGATGATTCTCCTTCTCGTAAGAGAACAACCGTGGTTTTAAGAGCCCATGAAGCCCATTACTAGTGCACCAGACATCGATCAAATCCAGGGATCTCTGCGCTTGAGAGCAGACAGCCCCTAGATTTGAACCGACAGAAAGAACGGCGACATCATCCGCATAAGCTTGAGTGTAGTTTCCAGGAAAGTTGAGAGCCGTAAGCAGAGAGTCTACCACCATACACCATAGGAGGGGAGTCAGAACACCATTTTGAGGGCAGCCCCTATTTACCCCTGTTATGACGCACTTGCCACAATATGCATCCTTTACCAACGTCCTGTACATTAGCATTGTTTTAATCCATAACACCAAAGTTTTATCTACACTATGCTGTCTGGCTGAGTTACACATACTGTCAAAGGTCGCGTTATCAAAAGCACCCTCAATATCGACGAAAATACCCAACGCGTACTCCTTCCGGTCAAGAGCACTATCAATCTTACCAACAAGGTTTTGAAGCGCAGTCTCGCAGGATTTTCCGCGCTGATAGGCATGTTGCATCTCAGAGAGAGGGTGTGATCGAAGAGCAACTTTGCGCACATGCAGCTCAACCATTCTTTCCAAACTTTTCAGTAAGAAGGAAGACAGACTTATGGGTCCAAAGCTTTTGGCTAGAGTGTAGTCAGACTTACCAATTTTTGGTATGAAAACCACTTTAACCATTCGCCATGGGGAAGGTATATAGGCCAAGGCCAAGCTCGCCGTGAAAATTCTTTTCAACATTGGCAAAACCTGACTTAAACCTTGCTTCACCAAAACTGGATAAATTCCATCCGGACCAGGTGACTTCAAACTCTCAAAAGATGCAGTGGCATTTTTGATAGCATCATCAGTCACCACCCCCGATGCAAAATACCAGCTGTGCCCCGTGGTATTAGTCGGTTCAAATGTAGCCACAGTCGTTTGAAGGGCTGAAGAACACGTAGTAACCTGATTTCCCGGAAAGTGAGTCTCAAGTAGAAGACTGAAAGTCTCCGCCTTTGTCTCAGTGTACGTACCATCAGGTTTAAGGATTGCATCCAGTTTACTTGGTCTGTTCCTTTGGAGGACTTTAACAAGCCTACTAGTTGCACTTAGAGATTCGACCTCTTCACAAAACTTTTTATATGAGTAATTTTTTGACTTGCGAATAAGTCTCTTAAAAACTTTTTGCTTCGATCGATAAAGATTCCAGTCTTCCACTAAGTTGGTTTTAAAGACCGATTTAGCAGCTTCCTAGTTTCTCTACGAAGACACTGCAGTTCGGAGTTCCACCAGGGTACCGATTTTCTGCGGGGGGGGGGGGTTAGAAACAGGGCACGAAAATTCAAAGCCTTCAAATTCAGATCCTGAGCAGACCTCTCCACTCCCTGTCTTGATCTAAGTTTGAGTGGAACTTTGACAGAGTTGGCAAGCTTCTCCCTAAACCGTAGCCAGTTCGTTTTTCCCGGATTTCTCCCCTCTTGCGAAGGTGAAAGTTCGCAGTAGATTTGAAATTCGATGTATCTGTGATCTGATAATGTGCTAATGTCCTAAGTGAAGGGATTTTCGGCACCATACTGCTAATCCATTCAGAGGTTTTCTGTGACGAGGTCTTCACCAAGAGGGTTCCGTCCTTTAACACACAGCCCTCCACCTGAATGCAAGTATTTGTTGCAGCAGCCAGCTCCAAAAGATGAGTTTTGCAGTGTTTGGACTCTGCAACACTCATACTATTATTATTGGCCGCTTTCCCAATGCGAACTGCTAAAGAGGAGACAGCAGCATTCTTGTAGGAATGCTGTTTAACTCGCACTCTTTTGCGTTTAGCACATGGTTTTTTAGACGCACACCTACCATCAGAGCCGTCCGCGTCGACAAAGTTCTGTCCACTAGTGCTGCACCCAGTATTGGTCACAACACCAGCATCATCCATTACCAGTGCACGGGCAGCACCAACAATAGGTGCACTTTCTCTACTCATACTCAAGGGTGAGTCCACTACAACCAATTTCCGTCCATCAAAACTACTACCTTTGCTGGTAGAAGCATCGACTTAATTTGAAGACAGGGCGTGGGCAGACACAGGAGCTTGAGGAGGATTGTATCTCTTAACGAGCTTGGGTCGCTTCTTCATGTTTTTCGGTTCAGCAGAAGAGGAGGCATTGCCTGATGAAGGGGTCAGGTCAGCTTCCGTTTGTGAGACTTCCACCTACCTATCCCGTTTCATAGACGCAACCGAAGAGCCGACCGGAATGCTTGCGCCTTCAGCCTGTGGAGCTTCTTTGCGCCGCTGATCGCTGAGCTGCTTCCTTTTCCTCTTTCGCTGACCCTTTGTGAGGTGTACCTCAAAGCCAGCCACTTCAGGAGCCCGTTCAACCGTTGAGATATCACGGGCAAGCTGTCTGTGCCGGTGCAGTGGGTAGCAACCTTACTCATGCTCAGTTTGCCCCAACAGTCGGACATAGAGCCACAAGAGTCGCTTGTGTGTTCAATGAATGTTGGGGCCTCCAGAATCCAAGCCCCAGCCGCAGTCGAGAAGACCACGGATGGATTTTTGCTATTGCCAGTACCACCTGGAGTATTAACATCCTTAAGGTTATTCATTCATCAATATTTTAAGTTTTAACTACTGCTCCTGTAGGTTAGAGTACACTAACGGATTATTTTACAGAGGATAGGTTAAAAACCGTTGCCTCCAACACCTCCTCCTTTATCATGGCTAGGGACCGGCATGCTACTGGCGTAACAAGGCGGAGTTTTAAGTGCATGATTGATACACTGGGGAAAGTACTCGAGCAAGTAATTCTAAAACGGCTATTGCCATATATAGAAGGAAGCGCAGGACTCTCTAGTCTACATTACGGCTTCAAAAAGAAGTGACGCACTATTGGGGCGATACCTACGCTAGGAGTGTCGTGCGTGCCTTTGTAAGGGCGCCTTGTTCGAAGACTTAACATCGCCATGACTCAAGGGGCTATGCTCTCGACAACATTAGTCGTAAGAAGGGGCATCCCGGGCTACTTGTGAGAAAGAAAAACCAAAGAAAAGCTAAAAATATTGTTGAAATACATTGCGGGGACAAACCGCATCAGAAGTTGCAGGTCACGTGGAGCATGATATCCACAAGCCGCCACCACCTCACAACGATTTTCGGACACTACAGGAAGTCGAAATCTTATCTGTAGGGGCGGAAGCCATGCTCCAACCTTATCCTCAACGGAAAGTAAGGACATAATGGTGGAGAGAAGACTGAAGGAAACTTCGTCCCCGAGGGGAGGATTAAAGGCCCAGCTTTTTCTCCACATGGGAAACGGGGCCAAGTGGTGCTGGAGCGAGATGAAAAGAGGGAACACCAACATCACTCCTATTATCAACCTATCAAGGTTGACTTGTGCGATGACAAAGCAGATAGCTGTTCTTCCTGTGATATATACGCAGGAGATACTCAGTAACTCGGACCTCACGGCTCTGGAGGACGCCGTTGTGTATGAAATAACAAATAACAGGGCATACATTGCAAGCCTGGGATACTGCTGGTGGACTGCGAGACTCCGCAGACCGTGGACAAGCTGCATGCAGTAGCGCTCAAATTCAGCAAATGGAAGGGGGCTGAAAGGACTTTCTGCAGTGGGGAAGACATACCTCGGACACATTCATTGACTACCTTTCCACCGCGTATCGCAGACCAGCAGTCTAAGACAACCTTGGTACCACTGAAAAACGAATGACTGAACACCAAGGTATGGAGGGTATAAAACCTGAATAGGCACCAATGGTCCGACGTCCATTGGTAGTGCCAGATTCTTACCGGCTAAAACCACCTCTCTTCCCAAACGCGCCGATTTGTGTCCAGTCGTCCGCGGGTCCGCCGTAAGGCATTACTTCGCGAGGGTGGGTATTAAGACTTATCTTACTCTATTCATGAAATTTCGCAATGCTTCCTTTTATTACATACATCGATCACTGGTATGAGCCTGTGAGTCCATCTTCCCTTAATCGGCTGGCTCCATTGTCGTTGCCAGGTTGCTGTACTATGATTCCTTTCGTATTATCTTTTATCGTTATCTACCTAACCATTACGGACTCGCTCGCTTTTTAACCATTTCTTCAGGAAGTATATCGATAGGTACCATACGACGAGTATAGCATCGTTTGAAACTGTTCAAAACGCACACGCCACCCTTAGAGCAAGACGATGGACATATTTGACTACCCGAATGTAGGACTAAACTTTCGCTGCAATCAACCATATTTCGATCGCATACATCATAATAGAACTGGCAGCTCAAAAAGAAGCCTTTTTGTTTGTTTCGGGCCCCCGATGTTACTCATCAAGTTTGAAAGCGCGCTAACAGTATTTATAGACTTTTGCAAACATACTCGAGATGATTATAAAGCTTAGACGAGTATCAATGATTATACCGTTACAAAAGGTTGGGAAAATATTTAGTTGTCTCCCACTCTGAGCGCAATCGTTTCTCGAATTTTCCTACTAGTAATAGGTACTGCTTCCGTCTTGTGGTCGGCGAGTTGCAAACCCGCTCCACCTAACCATCAACGTTCCACATTAAGGGTCCTAAAACCGATCCTGGTGGCACACCGCCAGTAACTATATACTCTTGTATTCCCTCGTCAGAGTCGTAGAGAAGAACTTTATTCGAAAAGTAACTCTTCATACTTCCTCTTTTTTACGAACATAATTCGGTATTTCATTTCGGTTTAGACAGCTCATGACACTCCCAATCCGCTGAATTTATCGCGTTTTTCACACCAAGCGTAATAACGGCGCAGTATTTTTTGGCGCCACCTTTCAAGCGCCTTCCTTCTTTAGCGGCTAGAGCTATCTTGACCTACGAAGAAGGGGTAGCTATCTCCTGCCATTTCAATTGCTGGCTGGAACCTATTGTAAATGATCCGCTCGAGTATTTTACCGATCGTGTCTAGAAGACAAATTGGACGATTATAGGAAGTCTCGTTTGGGTTCCCTTTTCCCTTCGGTGGAAGGACAAGTCTTTCACTCTTCCAAGGCTCAGAAAAAAACGCTTAATTGAAGACACACATTAAACATATCAACAAATAAGTCGGGCGGTATTTTGATTGCGATATTTTAGAGCTCTATTTGGAATACCGTCGAGTCCCGGAGCCTTTCTATCACATACCTTCTTACACGCTTCAGATAATTCTTCGCGTCTTTTGAGGGGTATAGGAACACTTTGATTAGCGAGATCTGTAATTTCTTGGCCAGGAAATAGAGTCTCAACTATTTTCTCTAACATAGCTGAGCACGTTGGTGATTGTATACGGGGACACTTTAGGCTTATCGATACGATTTGGTAAGCTTTACCCCAGACGCCGTTATTAAGTTCGTCGCAGAGATTCCTCAAACAGAGGTTCCTTGAGCTACCGATTCGGCAGGGTTGCGGTGTGTTTACTCAAGAGGTCTGATTGGAACACAGGCACCGGAAGATTCAAATTTGCCCTCGCAGAGTACAGAGTTTCGATCAGAGCCAGCATCTGAATCATCAAACAATAACCATGCTACATATAGCGGCTTCTGCTGCAATAGCTGGAATGTTTACCTCTCAAGACCTGCGACTGTTCTTAATTCAGGTATATTGGACCCTGAAGGGATAGGTTAAAGGACTGACGAGCAATGATTCACAAGCAATTCGGGACACACAGGCTGAGAAGCAGAAGGCATGCATCCTAATAAGAAATAAATTAAAATTATATTACTCTTACAATACGCGACGCAAGACTTGGTGCCAATGCAAGTGACTCTGAAGATCGAAGGAGTTAATCGCACCATCATTATCGTATCTGCGTGTAAAGAGATGAATAAAAAATAAGATCCGAGATAATACAAGTATCACAGGAAATCCAGTGAAGAATCCCAGGAAAACTAACTAATAGACTTTCTTGAGCTGGAAAACGCAGTAGAAGACGTTACCAACGCCATCACAAATACGTTTGAAGCAAACTGCAGCTTCAAGAAAGTTCCAGCGAGCTCGCCTCGCGTTAACTTGGAGAACAGAAACATTCCAGCTCGACCTCGAAAGGATGGCTTTGAAATCGCATCAGCTATCTGCTCTAGGGGAAGGCTGGAGTGGGCAATAGGTTATTTTCACCTTTTCAAGTCTCCAGCTGTGGATGGTATTAATCCAGTTCTACTACGAAGAGTTCAACCTATATTACTACCACACCTGGTTAAATTATCGAAGAGTAGCATTGCCTTAGGGTACAGTGGAGACGAGCAAAGGCTGTGTTTATACCAAAGGTGTGGAAAAAACCCTAAACAGCCTAAACGTGCAGACCGATCAGCCTTACTTCGTTTTTGTTTGTCGTGTTTTCCGACTCTCCAACGCGCGCACAACCTGCACTACAGGGGTTTGTACGTTTGTTTCTCTCTCTCTCTCTCCGTGCTTGTATGTACGGTCGAGACGGCTTGTTATATAACATACTTACGTATTATGACGTTGTGTGAGTTACAATCTCCACTTAAATTAAATATAGTCATATAAAGTTGAAAATACTCTTATAATATATTTTATACAGGTTTTGTTACAAATATGCCAACATAGTTCGACATTGATTAAACTCAAAATTCAAAACAAAATCTCTGAGTTAATTCTAACTCTTACCCTAAACTTTTTTTAAGTGGATTATTTTTTTTCTATATAGTTGACCTGTTTAATCGTTTTTTACCACTGTATCTCCACCTTGAGAACGTTCCATAGTATGTGTCATTAGGTGGAAGTTTGAGCTCAGTATATTTGGTTTGTCCATAATCTTCAAAAAACTTTATCGGCTTATCCCCTTGAGAAATATCAGCTAAGGAGATCAGCTTAACTTTACTGCGTATTCCTTTCGTTTATCTTTCCGTTCTTTGTCCCTATCTCGTACATCAAAATCAATCATTTCTTTGTCTATTTGCTCTACTGAAGAAATTTTATCCCAATTTTGCCTTTAAAAAAAAAATTCGAATGTCCTATTAGCTGTTGTGGAGTGAGGTGTGCTATTGTTCATATTACCATCAACTATCTTTTATGTCTTTCCTCTCAATGTGGCAAATCTTCAGGCGTTTGGAAATATCGCGATTCTGTCATTCGACTTCCCCGCACAGATGAGTAATTAAATAGATCGACTTAGCATACCAGTGTCCCCTTGAACCCGATTTTAAAAATGGCCGCAAAATCCTCTCTCAAATTTCGTAGCTGTTAGTACGTGTGAGCCCAAAATATGACATTAGCACGGGTAGTTTTACAACAATTTCAAATGGCAAAAAAAAAACAGCGGATTAGTGCTGCAGAATATTAGTTTTACCCTATATATTAGATTTATTAAGAACACAAATTGTATAAGTATTGTAAACAAAAATTATTTTAAGCGGATGTGTTGGGGAAGTGCTGCAAAGTGTTGAGTAAACGTAGTTCAACGTATAATAAAATGATAGGACTTAATATATTTTACTGTATAGTTGCATAAATATTACTAAATTAGTATTGGTTGTAAATGGTTTTTGGATTTTTTTTTTATGTTTTTTATTTATTATGGGAGCGAGCATTTTTTTTTTACCTACAATATTAGTAATTTAACAGAATATTTCATTAATTCTCTGCTCAAATATTTATCGCACTTTCGTTTTAAAATTATCGTTTCTTTCGAGAGTAGGTGGAAGATCTTCCATGAGACATTATGAGGACCGGCTACGCGTGCCAATAATAGTGCTCATGCCTATCAAGCAGTTTTAATTTAAATATATTATTACGCTTGGCAGGAAACCTTCCAGCGGAAGTACCTACTTATACCGACAATAACATGCGAATATATATTTTATTGCGCTAGTTCAAAAGGTTTTATTCTTTGTAATCGGCGCACAAGATTTCTCTGATCTAGAATCTGCAGTTGCTATGGCCAATTATTCGAATGTGTTGTTTACGCGCGAAATTTCGTATTTCGTCTTTAATGGTAGCTTCGAACGTGCGTGGATTTTGTCTCGTTGAGGACAATACGACAAGTTTTTGCCCACAAGCATATTCTGGCGATAGATCGTTGAAGCTTATTTGTCGCGTACTGAATCGAATTGTCTACAGCTAGAATACTTGTATCATCCGCGAAAGTTGCTACGATAGTATCCTCATCTTGCGGGATATCGCTTAGATCGGTTTAGGGCTTGTTTGTATAAAAGCAGGTTGTTTTGCATGCTGAGTTTAGAAAATCTTCCAACCAGCCAATGCATTTGATTAAATCTGATAACGAAATCCTTACGTTTCTTCTTAACATGCGATTTCCATTTCAATTTTGCATCCAACGTCATTCCCAAGTTTTTAGTCCGTTTGCGCACGCAATTTGTACCGAGTCAATATAAATGGGTAAATTGCTTACATTTCTGTAAGTAAAGGGTGATCCATTTCGAGGTTCCCTACTTTTTTAAAGAAAAAAACACAGAAAATTCAAATTTAATGGCGAATGTTTATTATCATTTGAAAGAACATTCTTTGGCATTTACTTTTTGAAGATTATGTCTATCAAATGTTGGCCGTTGCTACGTCGCAGATGGTCCATCCGTTGAGTTTAATTTTCGATCACTCGTTTGAGCATTTCGACTGGTAACTGGCGAATGACACGCGTGATGTTTTCCTAAAAGGCCTGAATCGAAGCGGGTTTGTCGGCATAAGCTTTTGACTTTACATATCCCCACAGGAAAAAGTCTAACGGTGTGATATCACACGATATTGGGGGCCAATCGACCGGCCCAAAACGTGAAATTATGTGCTCACCAAAATGTTCTCTCAATAAGTCCATTGATTGATGCGATGTGTGGGAAGTGGCGCCGTCTTGCTGAAACCAAATGTCGCCGAGATCACGAGATTCAATTTCAGGCATCAAATAGTCGGTTATCATGGCACGATAACGGTCGCCATTGACGGTTACCGATGATTCCACCGGCCCACAAACCACACCAAACCGTTGTTTTTTCTGGAGAAGTGGCAGTTCTTCAATCTCTTCAGGTTGCTCTTCGTCCCAAATGCGGCAATTTTGTTTGTTTACATACCCATTGAGCCAGAAATGGGCCTCATCGCTAAACAAAATTTGCCTTGAAAACGTCGGATCCCCTTGCAACTTTTCAAGAGCCCATAGAGCGAAGCGATGTCGCTTGGGAAGGTCGAGCGGCTTCAGTTGTTGCACAAGCTGTATTTTGTACGCTTTCAATTTAAGATCTTGACGTAAAATGCGCCAAGTCGTTCCATACGTCAGTCCGAGTTGCTGCGAACGGCGCCGAATCGACTCTCTACGGTCTTCGTGTACACTCTCAGCTACGGCCGCTATATTTTCTTCACAGCGTGCTAGACGTGGTCTATTCGGTCGAATATTATCCAATAATGAATGCTGGGTCTCAAAATGGGTGATGGTGTTGCGAGTAGTACGCTCAGTAGGCCGATTATGTTGACCATAAGTTGAGCGAAGTGCACGAAACACATTCCTCACAGAACGTGAATTTTCATAATAAAGTTGAACAATTTGTAAACGTTGTTCACGCGTAAGTCTTTCCATTATGAAATGCCAAACAATACTAAACAAAAATAACATGACAGCATGACACGACTCACACGTGATCTGTTAAAAAATGCTATTGAAAAAAGTATCTCTACTTGGATCACCCGTTAAAATGAACGTGCGTGGATTTTGTCTCGTTGAGGACAATACAACAAGTTTTTTCCCACAAGCATATTCTGGCGATAGATCGTTGAAGCTTATTTGTCGCGGACTGAATCGAATTGTCTACAGCTAGAATAGCTGTATCATCCGCGAAAGTTGCTACGATAGTATCCTCATCTTGCGGGATATCGCGAGTGTATAATAGGAATAAAATCGGGCATAGAACATTTCCTTGTGGAACTCCCGCCGGGATTTCTTTGAATTCGGAGACTCGTTCCCGTCTTTAACACGAAAGAGTCTGTCATCTAAATAAGAGCTTAGGATCTCATATACTTAATTGCTTTGGGAGAGCTTTTTTTTAATTTATATTTTAATCCCGTATGCAATACTTTGTCGAAGGCCTAACAGACGTCAAGGAAAACTCTAGCACACATTTTTTCTCCACTAGTGCTTTTTCATTTTCGTTGGTAATTCTGTAAACCTGGTCAATTGTAGAGTGCTAAGTGCTGAATCCGAATTGGTGATCCCGTATTAATCGGCGTTCTTCGATGTTCGGATGAAATCGCTTCAATATGAGTTTTTCAAATATCTTCGACATTATTGGTAGAAGCGAGATTGGTCTATAGGATTTTTTATCATTTACCTGGCTTAGGAACCATTATCACCGCAGCTATCTTCCATTGCCGGGGAACGTACAAAAGTCTAATAGAAGCGTTTATAAGATAAACAAATTTAAGTAGTGCTTTTCTGGGAAGCTCTTTAAAAACCTGTCCCGTCCGTCCCCAGGAGCTTTGTTTAATTCAAGTTTTTTTATTTCAAAACAGAGTTCGACCAGCGATACTTTGAAAATTGTCAGATACCGTGAAAATTGTCAGATATCGTGGTAGGAACAGATCTTCTACCAACGCTTCACCGTCAAATGGTTTAAACGTCTCTTCAAGGTGTTCGGCAAGTATTTCGGCCTTTTCCTTGTCTCCTTTCGCTCATTCCCCGTTATTTTTCCGGATGGATAACGCTCGCATCTTTGGCTTTTTTATGCCTTTTATAGCTTTTCAAAGTGAATAGTTAGAAGTTTTATCTGCCGTTAGGCTTTCGAGATAGATAGAGATTTCAATATTTTTAAGGCCCGAATGTCTCTTTTGAGTTTGCTGGAAAGATTATTTAAAATTGTTTTATCCTGCGGAGCGCGAGATTGCTGCCATCTTTTACGCGCTCTTCGTTTTTCCTTTACTAAATCAGTAATTTCGCGGGAATATTTTAATTCGTTACTTGTAGTTACTCTCTTTTTATGAGGAGTATTGTTCCACGCTGAACTTTGCAAGGCATCGATGAAATGATTCACTTCGTCTTCGAGTTCATATGGTGTTCGAAGGGATACTTTCAGATCGATTTTATTTATGCAGTGTTTTCTAAAGGAGCCCGTATTTTTCGCGTAAACCTCAGCTGGTAATAAATTGTCAGAAGAGAGATCAAAACTTTCTTCAATTTTGCGATAAAAAAAAGTCTATTAGGTCTGGTGTTTTTGCCATATCCGGTGGCCAATACTTGGATTTGCCAGATGAGTAAAAGTCTCTTGATCAAGCTCAATTATTTCACCAGGGGAGTGATCAGTGGTGTATTTTATAAAAAAGGACGCTCCGCCTCTAGCCCTTTCTGATGGGTGATATGGGTGATAACCGCTGTAACTTCTAATTTGTATATCTGATTCTTTTCTCAAATGCGTTTCCGATCCAAGCATATATCAATATCGTTTTTGTGAAGGAATGCTTCTAACTCGTCGATTTAGAGAAGGCTATTCGTATTCCATGTTACTACTTTTATAAAGCTTTTCATAATTTAAACGGGAGTTGCTGTACCTCGAAATTTATTTTCGAGCAGGTCCAGTTTCGCGAATATACGTTTGGTAATTTGGCTTTGCTCTTCAAGTCTCGCAAGTATTGCGGAAAAAACTTGATGGACTGGATCAGGGGCCGATTGTTTGCTTGTATCGCGGCTTCAGTGTACGTTTGCGGGCTGCGATTCGTCGACTTTAGCACCTCAATTTTCCGTACTGTTGGTTTGGACATTTCCTTCTTCCTAGTTTTTCTTTGTTCAGAAGGTTTTCCGTTTTCTTTTTTAAGCTAATCTTTGGATCGGCTTTCGATCGGTAAAGGCTTTTTCTTTACTAAGTCGCGCCTTTCCTGAAGCTACTTCACAGCCGCAATAGTTTGCCGGGTGTTTTCCCTTCCAATTAATGCAAGTCGGCGAATCTTGTTTTTTTAGAGCATACTCTTCCGATAACTGTTTACCCGCGCATTAAACGCAACGCGGTTCCTTTTGGCCTTAAAGACTTGGCAGCGATTCCACTTAGTGACAAGCCTTCTACTTTTGACCGTAGGTTCAATTCTTACGATTATTTTAAGTATAGATTTAAGATTTTTCGGATTTCTCGAAGCTTAGCATAAATAACGGAAGTCCGCGCTTAACTATAACTACGTCTTCTTCTTCAGTTTGTCGCTTTTCTTTCTTTATTAATTTGACGGCATCGATTATCTTGAAACCTGTCTTGCACGACGTCGTCTTTGCGGCACAAAAATGAAGTCCTCTGGCCACAACTCGGTGTGGAATTCAGACTTATTTTCATAAGTGTACCATTGGATTCCTTCTGAATTTATTTTTTCCGAAACTGCGCAGTAGCTGTCCGGATGGCTAACATTTATTTTTCAAATATTGTTATTTAGAGATGATACTTTAAATGTTGTTTTTAGGATAACTTTTAGGATATCATAAATTTTGGTATAATCTGAAATTCCAGCAACCGTTATTAGAGGCGAAAGGTGTGTCTTCTCATTACTTTTTTTCGACCTCGGTTAATTTTCATCGTTACCCGAAAGCACCGTTTTAGAATTTCCTTTTTTAGAAACCTCAATTTCTGGTGAAGAATCGGCTTTTCGTTTTTTGCTCGGTCGCCTCTTCGTGTCCCAATCAATTTTACGCGCGAGCTCCTCCTCATCAGTACAGTAATCGCGGTTGACTGGGTTGCACGATTTCTCTTCGACTTTTTTTGGAGTTAAGACTCCCTAAGAGATTTATTTTCTGTTTTAGTTAGATCTAGCTCTTTCTTTAATTCTGCATTTTTTTGTATACGGTTTACACTCGGTATACGGAGAGTGGATTTTAGTCGCCTCTTACGACAGGCATACCTAACTCGGGTATATTCTAACCCCTACCCGTTATCGGCAGTAATTGAAACAGGAAAAGCTAATCTGCTGAAAATTTCGTTAAGTATTTTGATTATCTCGTGCTCGTGATAGTTTTGCAAAATTAATCTACGACTAAAGCTGGTACAAAGAGATAACAATACCGGCTATAGTAATCGGCGACTATAGCCCCTAAAAAGGGCGAGAATTACCTCCATACCTGGTAAATATGCCAAGGCTTAAACTATGCATTTCGGTAGCATTGCAGTTCGCTGCGCGGCGAATATGGCAACTGTGCAAAACGATTGCATCGAATGTCGACTTTCCAAAGCATTTCCACATTTCGCTTAATATATTTACAATTTTGAAAAGAGTGATCACGTTATTCCCGGCTTTAATTTCTTTGCTAATTCGAATGAAAATTACGCTGCGGGTGGTGCTGGGTGTTTTATAAAAGAGGGTTACCAGATTCAAGAAGTTTTATGTGTCGATTTCGTTAGTGCGGATGTCTTAAAAGTTTCTATTGTAGTAAACAATGAAGTGTTCGTTTTTTTGTGTGTCTATAGGCTGCATATGTTTAATGTTTCGATGTTTATGAAAGAATTTTCTGATCTTCTAATTAAAGAAAAAGCAAGAAATTTAATTGTTGTTGGGGATTTCAACATTAACAATTTAGAGAGTAGCGAAACTGTTTCAACATATCTAGCCTTATTAGCTGCGCATGGACTTATTTCATTTATTAATGAGCCTACTAGGATTGTGTCAAGTAGATGCTTGGATCACATTTATGGGCGATTTAAATGTGCTTCTTCTAATAAATGTAAGAAATTTGTTCTTGATTTGATGATCACTGACCATTGTATGACAGGACTCCATGTAGAAACGTTTTACAGGAAGAATTGCGATTATCCAAAACCACTGAACAATATGAAAATTAACTTCAGCAGACTCAGAAAGAATCTGCTTTATGAGTTTTGGGATGACGTCTATTCGTGTAGTAATGTTTCGAATTCCTACGCAATATTTATTGATTGCCTTAAGAAGCATATTTATAAGTGTTACTCTTTTCTACCTCCAAAAAATCAAGAAAAAGACTCAAGCCCTGGATCTCTAGGGACTTAGTGAATAAAGTCAATGCTAAAAATAAACTTAGATTGAAATGTAATCGGTACCCTAGTAATATGATATTAAAAGGTAAATACACTAAATTGTGCGCTGAACTGAAAAAGAAGATTCCAATTTGTCGTGATACCTATTGTCGAAATTGTTTTAATTTTGCCAGAGGAAACCTTAGAAAGGAATGGAATATAGTGAACAGCTTACTTAAAAAATCTTCTTCCTCAAAAAATCCTTTATCTTTGCGTATCAATAACTGTTTAGTCTCCGACAAATACGAAATCGCTGAAGCTTTTAATGACTACTACACAAATATTGCTAGTAGCCTACAACCCTGTCCAGTCGTTTCATCTTGTTCTCGCTGTCTGTGTGCTGATCCATTTCAAAGTAATAGCTTTGTTTATAAGCCCATAACATCTCTTGAAATGTTTAAAGCTATTCGCAGCTTAAAAAATACTAATTCAAGTGGCGCAGATGATATCTCAAGTCTGATTCTAAAAAAAATTGCTTGGTTCATAGTGGATGTTTTAACGGACATCTTCAATGGCTGCGTTTTTGCGGGGGTTTTTCCTGAAGAACTCAAATGTGCTGATGTTATACCTTTGTTCAAAAAAGGTTCTGCTGTAGAACTGCGTAACTACAGGCCTATTTCTCTCCTCCCTGTGCTAAGTAAGATTTTTGAAAAACTTATAAAGCTGGATTTCGTGGTTTTATGCTTGATTGGCTTAAGGCTTACCTAAAAAATAGGTCTCAAAGTGTGAAAATTGGTGAGATGAGGAGCGAAATAAAAATGTTTAACCTGGGCGTACCCCAAGGCACTGTCTTGGGGCCAATTCTATTTCTCATTTACATCAACTCACTCTTTGCACTTGACTTTAAAGGCTCACCAACTGCTTTCGCGGACGACATAGGTTTTTCATATGGTCAGACAAATCCTTTGGAACTCGTTGCTGATATTAATTGGGATTTGAATTTGTTGCGAATCTGGTTTGAGAACCATAAGTTGTTAATTAGCCCTAAAACAAAAATAATGTATTTCTCTCTGTCATCTGCACACAGTTTAGGAGCAAATATCCACTTTTATGCACCTGAGTGTCATGAATTCAGACTTACCAATTGCAATTGTACGCATAAACCTACTACTCCCACTTTTTGTAGTACTCTTAGCTGTAATGATAACTGTTTTCTGATCGAGGAAGTAGATGAATATAAGTATCTAGGACTTGTTATTGATTCCAATATGAGCTTTTCGAATCATACGGAATCTTTGAGGAAGTATTTACGTTCCACTCTGAGATACTTCTATTATTTCCGAAATGTCTGCTCTACAATGCTCCTAAAGAAAATCTACTACGGTATTTTTCACTCCAAACTGAAATACGGAATTTCTTGTTGGGGAGGTGTTTATCTTAATAAAATACAACCTCTATTAGTGTTACAGAAGCATATATTAAGAAAATTATGTCAAAAACCTGTTAGATATCCTAGTTTTCCTTTGTTCTGTGAACTAAAGATCCTTCCTGTTCGTAATCTGTATTGTTTTAAAGTACTGAAGTAATTTATTATGAAATCTGGTAATCGAAATTTTTGATTAATTTCTAATTACAATTTACGTGGAAACTTTTCGTACTTGATATCTGTTACATTTGCTCGTACTACTGCATACCGTAATTTTTATTCCGTTTTGTCTTTTCGCCTCTTTAATAAACTGCCACAGTCTATCAGGGCAATAACAATACCTGGAATGTTTTTAAAATGTGTAAAAAATTGGCTTTTGAACTTCAACTACGCTAGTTTAGAATCTGTTACTCTTGACATCCTGATTTAACTTCTTCTTAAATTTCTTAGTTTTCTTTACTTTTATTTATGACTGTAATTGAGTTTCTTTTTCTTCATCCTGCATTTTTCTGTCAATTTAAATTCTATTATGAATGAACTTTGTTGTTAAGTGCCACCCCATCATAAACTTTTTAAGATTCAATAACTGTTTGAAGTGGCATTCAATACTATTTTCACTACTTTTGTTAGTAAAATACAGAATGTCTCAACTTTTCATATAATTTCCATTTGTGCGTTAAATTTTTAAAATAATATTTTAATGAATTATACTTGAATTGTACTTGAAATTTATATGAAATAAAATATCTATATATCTATCTATCTAATAGTTAAAAAAAAACTTTCCTATTAATCTGTCGAAAAACTTTTGAATGGTCGAATACTTTATTTTAAATATTTCTTGTGATTTGTTTGGCAGCCCTATATGCAAGAAAAAAATATAAGAAATTACACTATTTTTCGGTATCGTTTATTTTAATTTTATTTTTTTTGACCGCTGACAAATTAATTCGCCATCAAAATATTAGCATTTGCATAGTTGCGTGAATGTTATAGAGCGAAGAGCGATAGCTTTCGCCGGCGAACTGAATAGTACCAATATGCGAAATCGGGAAAAAATGCGTTTCATGGCGAAGTGCATAGATAGCCCCTAGGGTGCGCCCTTTGCAATATTTGACGAGATTCTCGACGTCTTTGTCTATATGTGC
This sequence comes from Ferdinandea cuprea, assembly GCA_963576555.1. Classification (NCBI taxonomy): domain Eukaryota; kingdom Metazoa; phylum Arthropoda; class Insecta; order Diptera; family Syrphidae; genus Ferdinandea; species Ferdinandea cuprea. Next base: position 64,110,330 of record OY754960.1, on the reverse strand, counting down.
CCACCAAACTTGTGCTCTAAGTCATCCTTTCATTGCCACCATACCCGGGTGACCCTCGTAAGCTGCATCTTAAATTTTTTTTTGCTTTTGTGGGATGACTATTTGATTTCCTTTCCTTACACCAATTGGTGTTGAATTTTGGTGAATACACAAGCGGGACAATAGAACGGCTATGTTCATCTTTCCAGGTATATAAATGATCCTTAATTTATACTACATACAGTAATCTTAAAACCCACCTTTTGATACGAAGTTCGACCCCCAGACTAGTTCCTTTTTCGGCCTGTCTGTACCTGCATTCGCACTCTTTTATTTTCCTATTTCCATACGCGATAATCCTGGGACCTTTATGGTTTTATTAAATTAACACCGCGTACAATCCGACAGGTCTTGCATCTGCGACTACTTGCGTTCTGTCCTGGACGTCATAGTATCCTAGCGATTGTATTTATTTTTCTTACAGTTGTTTTTAAATTCGCAAAAGCATAGTTTTGTTATTTTACCAATATCTTTTTAATTTGGTGTGCTTTCCTAGTTTATTTCTTAAAATTTATTTTAATGGCTCCGTTACTGTGGCTAGTTTAGAAACCCATTCCCAATAAAATTTACCAACCCTAAGAAGCTTTGCAGTTCTTCAGGTGTTTGAGGAACTCTAAATTTCATTATACTCTCGTATTTGATTGGGATTAATGCGGTCATGTATTAGCTCATGTCCCAAAAATTAGATTGTTTTGACCATATATATGCATTTCCCTTGATTCAAAAGAACGCCTTTTTCTTTTAAAATGTTAGGGACTTTCTTTAGCCGGTTCTTGATTATCGCTTCCAAAAATCAAAAAGTCGTGTATAAAATTAATTACACCCTCAGAGCCTAGCAACAATCTTTCAAGAATTTTAACATTAATCTTTTGTAGCGGAATAAAGCTTTCACTGTGATTAATGTTGTAATGTGTCTGGGTTAGGATGAAATTTCATTTGGTGGAAACCTTTTTTGATATTGTCACATTCTGTAACCAGCGATACTCCCCATAATACTTACTGGGCACATTCCTGTGTGTTTACTCGGAATCATATTCCGAGTTTGCCAGGAAATTGCCCACGCGAATTCTTTTTCTCGTCTCGATCTCTGTGGGAAGATTGAGATAAGAGAATCTGAACTTCGCATTAGGTTTAAGCTAGTGTAAGAAAATGTATTACTCTGAATGTATTAGGAGAGTTTTAATAAAGTGTTTGAACAGAACGGACGGATTACTAATTATTACTGGCGCAGTCGAAAAGTGAACGGAAAATAAAAGCATACTTAAATCAAAGAAGATTTTTGTGCTCTAAACCGTTTAAATAACGCGACATCTTAAATCAGAAAAAATACTTAAATCAAAGAAGATTTTTGTGCTCCAAACCGTTTAAATAACGCGACATCTTAAATCAGAAAAAATACTTAAATCAAAGAAGATTTTTGTGCTCCAAACCGTTTAAATAACGCGACATTTTAAATCGAAAAGAAAACTTAAATCGAAGAAGATTTTTGTGCTCCAACCGTTTAGACAACACGACTCTTAAATCAGGAAAAATACGTAAATCAAAGAAGATTTTTTTACTCCAAACCGTTTAAATAACGCGACTTTCTTAAATCGAAGAATATTTTTGTGTTTCAAACCTAAACAACATCCGTGCATATATTTGCAACTCAACATAGCCAGCGTACAAATATCTACTCAACGCAGAACCCAGCGTACAAATATCTACTCAACGCAGAACCCAGCGTACAAATATCTACTCAACGCAGAACCCAGCATACAAATATCTACTCAACGCAGAACCCAGCATACAAATATCTACTCAACTGCAGAATTCAGCATACATATATCTACTCAAATGGTGCGTTAAAATTATTAATTTAAACAGTTTTCTTATTGCTTAAGTATCTATTGTAAGTTTATAAAAGTGTAACATATTATAAGCTAAATTTGTTATTTATCATGGAGGTATTTGGAGTTCTTATTAAATGCATATCCAACCTTCAGCCATTCGATGGCAATGGAAAAAATCTCACGAATTTTATGGATAGAATAGACGCTCTTCTTCCATTAATAGAAACACTAGACGTAAGATTTAAACGAATAATTATAGGACATATACAAGACAGACTAACTCACAAAGCAAGAGACACTATCCTGAAACATGGCCAAGTTGAAACATGGAACGAGCTGAAATCAATTTTAAAAATAGCACATGGTGAATCTACACCAATTAATACACTACTTGACAGCTTAGCTCTATGCTGTTGCACTGGTACTGTAGAGCAATTCTATAACCAACTAAATGACTTATTCATTCGATTGAAGAATGCTTACTCACTTATAGACGAACTGACAAACGAACAGATAATAACAAATAAAAGAATTGTGTTAAACTATTTCAAATCAGACTTACCAGAACCTGTAAGGGGAATAATAATTGGAAGAAACCCTACCACTATAGATGACGCCTATAACATAATCGTAACTAACGGATATTCTAAATATACGCATTCGTACACACCACACCCCATTTCATACAATGCCTATCAAAGAAACCAAAACAAACATTTTAGACCACAAAACAGTTATAACTACCAACAAAAATATAACAACCAAAGGGAATCCCTAAACTTCAACAGGCATCTAAACCACAACAGTAGAAACAACTCTACTTATCACAATAACAGAAACAGACAAAATGACGATATTCAGAATAATTTAACTATACCAAGACAAAATCATGATAACAGTATTCAAACTATGGACTATAGCTTCCAAAGTCGACAATCAAATAGATCTCTTAATAACAGAAGTAACTCTAACAATTATCAAGGAAATAGACGAGAAATTCACACACCGAGCCAACAAACTAGGGGAAACCAACAATGCAATAGTTTCAATCAAACCAATAGTAGAGAACCCATGGATATCTCTACAAACGAACATTTAAATGTTCCCGAGACACATCAAAATTTTCAGCAGGATACACAAAACAACTTCCTTATATAGCGATTCATACCCCAAATAAAACATTTCGATTTATTATAGACTCGGGGGCAGAATTTAGCATAGTTAACAGTAACGTCTATAACCCAAAATGGAAAGTACCATTTCATTCTCAAAATTTAAAGTGCTTGGGAAAGAGCGTTACAACCCAAGTCAAATATAAGGTACCAATTCCGGAACCATTTAAAATAGACAATTTTTATGTAGAATTCTTAGAGTTTAACTTGCACAATTATTTCGATGCCCTCATTGGGAATAACATCCTAACTAGAATTAACGCTATTATTGATTATAAGAATAGGGTCCTCAAAACTGAGAAAACAGATATACCACTTTTTTTAAACAAAGAAGAAGAGTTGTATTTTCAAAATTGCTACGATGATGGTTGCTCTAACATTTTCTTTTCTAACATTGAAAATAAAACAGATTTTTTTGCTTCACATCTTAACCCTAAAGACGTTAATCAGATAAAGTCTCTTCTTAATTCTTACAAAGATTTATTCTATTGTGAAGATCAGGACCTCACCTTTACAAGCGAAATAAAGCACTTTATAAAAACTAAAAACGACATCCCTATATATGTCAGATCGTACCGATACCCTGAAGTTCATGTCAACGAAGTAGACAAACAAATTAAAGAAATGCTTCATCAAGGTATAATAAGGCACAGTAATAGCCCGTATAATGCTCCAATATGGGTTGTGCCCAAGAAAAATGCAGATGGGTCAAAATTACAAAAATACCGCATCGTAGTCGATTATCGAAAATTAAATGATCAAACCATCGACGATCGATTCCCTATGCCGAATATATCAGAATTATTCGACAAACTTGGGAAATGTCAATATTTTTCATCAATAGATCTGGCTAAAGGGTTTCACCAAATCCAGGTGGCACCCGATGATCAACATAAAACCGCATTCTCTACACGAGGTGGTCACTTCGAGTTCGTTAGAATGCCATTCGGCCTAAAGAATGCGCCGGCGACGTTCCAACGCCTCATGAATACCATCTTAGGAGAATACATTAATCAAATTTGTATCGTTTACTTAGATGATGTATTGGTGTTTTCAACAAGTTTTGCGGAACATCTAGACTCACTCCAAAAATTTTTTCAAAGGTTGAGGAAGTGTAATTTAAAATTGCAAGCCGAGAAATGTAATTTTGCAGCACTCGAGACGGAATATCTTGGACACGTCATATCAGAAAACTGTATAAAACCCAATCCACTTAAAATAGAAACCATTAAACAAATTAAAGTTCCTACAACCCAAAAGGAGATCAAATCCATCCTCGGTATTACTGGTTATTACCGAAAATTTATACGGGATTACGCAAAAGTGGCATACCCCATGGTTAAATTTCTTAAAAGGAACTCCAAAATAAACATAAAGGACAGTGAATATATACAGGCATTTAACAAGCTTAAAGAACTTATCACTAACGAACCTGTATTGATCAATCCTGACTTCAGCAAAACATTTACGCTCACTACCGATGCGTCTAATTTCGCAGTCGGGGCGGTGCTATCCCAAAGTGGCCATCCTGTAGCGTATGCTAGTAGAACCCTTAATGACCATGAAAAACATTGCAGCACAATAGAAAAGGAGTTGCTGGCAATATTTTGGTCTACTAGATATTTTAGACCCTATCTATTTGGCAAGAAGTTTATAATTAAAACCGACCACCGTCCTTTGGTGTGGCTAAACAATCTTACTGAACCAAATAGTAAACTTCAAAGATGGAAAATCCATCTAAACGAATATAATTATACTGTGGAATATGTAAAAGGCAGGGAAAACAGCGTAGCCGATGGGTTAACAAGAATTAACACTCATCAAACCGATCATAATGAGACGCAATACAGCGATCATGAAATTGCATTGCTTAACCTCTTTAACGAAAATGACGAAGAAAGTGAGATTTCGTCAACCGGTGCCACAATTCATAGTGCACAGGAAGATTCTACCAATCACATACATATTACAGACAAACCTATTAATTTGTTTAAGAACCAAATCTACCTTACACGTGGAAATAAAGAAAGGGTGACATTAAAAATAGTTCACAAAAAAGTCCAAAACTACGTTCAAGTAGTAGAACGTTCTAACTTAATAAAAATTATGAAAAGAGTCATTGTTGATAAGGGACTCATGTGCATTTACTGTGACGATTCATCTCTTTTTCTACAATTCCAAAATATTTATGTAAAATATTTCTCCAACAACCAAAATCTTAAGATGCTTAAATCAAGTATAAAATTAAAGGATATAACTGACAAAAACGAAATAATAACATTGATTAAAAATGCGGCGACTTTATTTTTACCCTAAAATGCAAACTATAGTACATAAATTTATCAATAATTGTGAGATATGTCAAAGTTCGACCGTACTCCAATTAAGACACCTTTTAACATTACTGAATCACCCCAACATTTTAACGACATAGTCCACATGGACATATGGCATCCCTACCGTAATGTTATGTATATAACTACGATAGACAAATTCTCTAAATATGCAACTATCCATAGGATAAATGATAGGACATGGATCTCTGTACTGAAAGCTTTAAAAGAGAGAATCATATACTTAGGAAAAATGAATACACTTATCTCTGATGGTGAAAAATGTATAATACATAGTTTAGTTGAACAGTTTCTTAAAGACAACAATATAACATTTCATCAAACTACAGCGTACAACAAGACAGGAAATTTAGACTTGGAAAGACTCCACGGAACCTTAAACGAACATCTGAGAATTTTTACAGTTGGTACACAAAAAAAAATATGATGACGATACTCTTGACGAAAAACTTTTTAAGATTATAAACATTTACAACAACACCATCCATTCGACGACAAAAATGAAACCAATAGATTTCATTAATAAAAACCTCGACAGAACAGACATACTCAATTTACACCAAACGTTTTCCAATGAAAAGCAAAGGCGAATTAATAAACTGAATGAAGCTAGAGACTCCAATTACCAGCAGGAACATAATATTGTAAGAAATAGGGATATAGCAAAAAACAGCGCTAAATATAAGAAATTAGATAAGTTCAAAAACGATGCGAATTATTTGATCGATGATAGCAATAAAAGACAAACCAAGTACTGCAAAAAACAACTAAAACGCCGTTACAAATATCGATAACTCTTCTCTGATTTTTGAACATTTCTTGCGAAAATGAAGTTAATAATGCTATACCTGCTTATCGCAAGGGTCTTTGGGCAAAACCTGCAAGTACTGCCAATTCTTACCGAAAACGGATATATGATCATGAAAACAGAGGAAATACTAATCGTGCAGAACTATACAAAAATACTGCACATCGTCAATCTCACACAATACGCTGACGTAATAGATAAACTATACAATAATCTTAACCAACTCAAATTAAACAACGATGATGTTAGCTACCAAATGCTGCATAGGGAAATTTCTACACTACATAACCATTTTAACATTTTAGTACCCCATGTATACAAAGAGAGGCGTAATAAACGTGGCTTAGTAAACATTGTAGGTAAAGGGCTGAAATTCATAACAGGGACTATGGATAACGATGACGCTGAAGATATATACAATCACTTAGATAATTTAGACAAAAACATGAAACAAATCACTGACCAGTCCAATAAACAAGTTTTAATTAATAACAACCTCATTAAAAATATGAATGACATCTCTGAACATATTAATACACAACAAAATGAGATCAGTAAATACCTATACGAAATTAACAATATGACCGAAAAAAACGTATTTCGGGCACACCAGTTCGAATATATACTGCAAATGTTTGCAGATATAACAGCAACCGATAGACAAATAGAAAGAATAAAAGACATAATACTTTTAAGCAAACTGGACGTACTGGCACATGACATACTGACCGACGATGAGATATATAGTTATAATATAACAGTTAGTATGATGCCGTATCTAAGAAATAGCATAATATTTAGAGATAATAATTTGATATTCGTTTTACTCATACCGACGTTTACGGATGAACAATTCTCAAGGGCAATGGTTATACCATCTCCTAATTCTGCATTTGAAGAGCTAGATATTGATACTCAGGAAGTCATTATCAAAGACAATGTTATTTTAAAAACCATAAATGAGTTAACTATAAAGAAAAATAACCTAAAAATCCACGATAACCAGTGTATTAAAAATTTGTTGTCAATAAACAATATCTGTGCTTATAACATAAACAAAGAAGAATCTGTAATGCAAATAAACGAAAATGTAATTTTAATAAAAAATATGCAAAAAAAGAAAATGTTCCAAAATTGTAATAATAATGATGTATTTATCGAAGGAAACAATGTAATCAAATTCAAAAATTGTAATATAAGTATAAACCACCATCAATTTTCCAATAAAATCCAAGAGTTTAAGGAAATTATTATCCCGCCTTCATTAAAATTAAATATTTCAAAAATAAATAATGTAAATCTACAAGAAGTGCACCTACAAACAATTAACAATACAGAAACTATTAGATACATTGAGTTTGAATCCAAAATTAATAGGTGCACGTCTTTATCATGTATAACTTTAATAATTATAGTTAGCCTTTTGATCGTAGTTGTGAAATGTAAAACAAAACAGAATAAAATTGTTATTAAAACACAATCTATGGTAGATCCATTTAAAATTTAAAAATCAATTTTTGCTATTTTTCAATTTAATATTTTTGGTGGACCAAAAACTTATTTGGGGAGGTGTCACATTCTGTAAGCAGCGATACTCCCCATAATACTTACTGGGCACATTCCTGTGTGTTTACTCGGAATCATATTCCGAGTTTGCCAGGAAATTGCCCACGCGAATTCTTTTTCTCGTCTCGATCTCTGTGGGAAGATTGAGATAAGAGAATCTGAACTTCGCATTAGGTTTAAGCTAGTGTAAGAAAATGTATTACTCTGAATGTATTAGGAGAGTTTTAATAAAGTGTTTGAACAGAACGGACGGATTACTAATTATTACTATATCAAAAGAAAATAGCCTATAAAGCCAAGCTTCTCCAACCACTGTGTGGATATGCGAACATATATTTTTTTGACACGAATAGTCAATAGAATAGAATAGAATAGTAGTTTAATGCCGATTCCGAATGGCAATTAATTTTTGAGAAGCTTCTCATGCCAATTATTACTCTTGGATGTTTGTCAGACGGTACAGGACGGGATTTGAACCAGCGACTTCTCGCTTAGTGTTCCAACGCACTTAACCACCCCACGGTTTTGATATTAAGCTAGCTAAAAACACAAGTTTTCGGAACTTAGGCAACATTTGGGTCATCGTGGGCAAAGGATGATTTTCTCGCATAATAGCGGCGTTAGCCCGTCGCATGTCCACACAGAGCTGAATCCCAACATTTTTTTAAGAAAAAAACAATGGGAGATACTCACTTAGATTGTTGGTCTTCCTCGCCTGTTCTTTATCTCCATTAACAGCAATATTCGCTTCAAAGGATCCCTTAACATCTAATGAAGTGTGGCTGCTATCCAAATTTTGTTCGGGTTCTTGATTTAGTTAAAGCTTAAATTTGTTCGCTTTTTAAATATTTCCAAGTTTTGTCGGATAATAATTAAATGAATCCTGAATTAACTAACATTTTCGTTATTACCCCACCTATTAATTTAACTCAGGCTTTTCATCTTCCACCTAATCGACGGTTTCCGTTTTCCCATCGAATCTTATTGAGCCTTGACTACCATCGCGTGTTCGAAAGTCATAAAATTTATTTTTTTGTTGACTGCGATCTGCAGTAATGGCGGAAATAGCCCATGCGACCCAATTGTGAAACTTTTTAAACCTGGCAGGGCATTTAGGATCCTGTGAGGAATTTCGATTATTTCCACATCTTCCAATGGTGTTTCATAATTCTTTTCTTTTTTCACGAGCCTATCTGTTTTCGTGACTTTCTTTCTGTGACTTCGTTTTATTTCCTCTGTCTTAATTTTGTGCCCATACCCTTCTAACCGATGATTTACAGTGCCTTGTGTGTTCGCGTTCGATAATATTTTGCCGACCGTGATACTATCTTCTGTTGTCAATATCTTTTTTCTGAGATCGTCTAAGTTATACTCCTTTGTTATTTGATCTACTAAGTGATCGTCAATACTCTGAAACCAATGTTTTCCCGATTAGTTTCTTAACCTTTTAACCCCTTTCCTCTTTCTTTAGATGCCTAAACACATGCCTTTCGTGGCAGAATGCCTTAATTGGGAGAATAGGTAATATGTCCACTGGCGACATGATGACATATCTAACCGAGAAGTGGAACCAATCTTTTCACCATGGTGGTGAAAGTAAGATCGTTGCACTTGTTATTTTCAAGAAAGTCTCATTTGACATCATATTAATTTGTTTGGAACAACTTTTAGTCAAATAAGAGCTGATGTCCTCCAATGCCCTGCACCTAGATTTACTTTTTCCAGGTAGCACCGCAGTTAGACATGAGACTTAATCGTAGGCGTACACTGTGGTTGTCTTCCTGGACGTAGAAGAAGAAAAATCTGCAATGGCAAATGCACTGTCGGCTCTGAAGATATCAATATTTTACTAACAAGTGGGATTATAAGTTCAAAGATAGCTGGATCACCTGCGAGAAGAGCAGTCAGTAAATGGAACCCCATAGGGTTTTGTTCTGTCCCCCCTTCACTGGAACTTGGAGGTAAATGAACTACTTACGTGCATTACAAGCGGAGAGTTGCAAAGTGATGGCTTATGAGGATGACATTGCTATTGCAATCTCAGGCAAATATATCAGTACTATTAAGACCTCCTCTAAATTGCTCTTAGCTTGTTAAGTGAATCACAACAAAAACATAAATGTTAAAGAATGTCCAAGTTCGCTTATATAGGGTATTTTTTTTTGAAGTATAGAATACTGAAATGGAATAAAACAAAGATGATTTTTTTAAATTTTCATGAAGTTTACTTTATTCGAAATACAATCTTTTGGCATTATCATTTAAGTATGGCATATGATCGCCATGGCTGACACGGACGTAGTCTAATCTAGAGGCCCAATTTTCGATGACTTTTCTCAACATTTGTGGTCGTGGCAATAACACGGCGAATGTTGTCCTCCAAGTGATAAATCGTTTCGGGCCGATCGGCATGGACAAGCGATTACACATATTTCCACAGTCAAGAGGCGTTAAATCGCATGATTTTAGAGGCCAATTCATGGGTCCGTAAGGTGAACCTACGCGGTTACAAAACGTTTCCTTCAATAAATCGATTGTGGCAAGAGCTGTGTGACATGTTGCGCGGTCTTGTTGAAACAACAGCTCCTGCACATCATAGTTGTTCAATTGATGAACGAAAAAGTCAGTAATCATGGCTGTATAGCGGTCACCATTGACTCTAACGTTCTGGACAGTATCGTTTTTAAAGAAATACCGACCAATTATTCAAACAAAATTCGCGATACGAATTTCGAACAGAACCATGATTTTTAAAATAAATTTGCAAAAGTTGAAAGCATTGTTCAGTCGTCGATTTATTCATGTTGAATAGCCAAAGCAAACTAAAAATAAATCACTTGACAGCTGATAAAATGGCTCCAGTTAAAATAGTGCTGCCAACTTAAAGTTCTATACCTACAAAAAAACACACTTTATTTGTTACAGATATATATTGCCAAAGGTAGCTATGTACCACATAGATATGTACGAGCGTTTGCTAATGATATGTTTGACCAAGTACTTACATACATGCAAAATCCATTTTTAATTTAATGAAGTTACCTTTGTTCCAACACCACGAGATCTAATCATCGTGCTCACATTTTCCACAATTTAATGTAGGTATCAAACTTATGTGTAGCACCAACGTTTTCTCTAATTCCATAGGCATTTCACTTTTGTATTTGATTTGTTAATTTTTTTCAATGAACGCCAAGATATTTAATTATGATTGAACAACCGAAGTAAATGTGAGTGCAGTTGATAAACAAATTTCTGAACCGGTAGTAATTTCACCCACTACTCGCACTTATTTGCTGTGTCCCCTTTGCGAAGGGTACCTACATATATTAATATTGACACGTAGTTTGTAACGTAAACCGTAGATCGTAGACCGCTATATTATATATATTTACGATTTGCATCAAAATCTAATACTATTTGGCAATTTCCGTCCGTCCGTCACCAATGTTTAGGCCTTTAAATTAAAACTAGGAAGCTACTTCACAAAATATGTAGACCCTCATAAGAATAGGTATAGTAGCCTTTGTTATATGTTTTTTTTTGTTTTCCTTCGTCGCCACTTGTCGTGTTTTCCGGGTCGCCGGAACGCTGGAACGCACTCACAACCTGCACTACCGGAGATTGAGTCACAACTAAGTACTGAGTCATCTCTCTCTCATTGTGACTGTACGTACGGTCGAGACGGCTTATTATATAACTAACTTACGTATTATAACGTTGTGCTAGGTGCAATTTCCAATCGCATATACTACACTGTTAAAAACAATAGAGAAGGCTGTGGTTAATTATCTAAGGTAGGAAATACTTAGCTTGTTCCCTCTTCATTGCCGAAATCATCATACAGGGCAAGCAGGTCATCAGAAACGGTGACGTGCAATAACGCCAAACGAAATAATGCCAAATTTTAAATAAGGCGACTTTGGCAACAGTACCTCAGTGACCCGCTACGCGGGATTAAGGGATTTCAACTCTAGGCGGCAGGTACCGCTCACGCAGCGTCGTTGCTCCGCTGGGGGTATGTGCTTTTCGTCAGGTAGGCGCCTATGGTAACAGTACTTGAGTGACCCGCTATGCGGGATAAAGTGATTTCAATCCTCTTTCCGCATCCGGTTCGATTTTAGAATGGTAGTAATGATAAATATTTCGAATTTGGCTTTGTGTCGATTGGCGTCAGAAACTGCCCGGTATCCAAATCGGTCTGAATCCAATTGATATTGATTGAGCGTTTAAGGCCTCCAAAACGAATGTGCGAACTGCTGAGCACTATTTCAGCAGAGACACACACAAACAGCGGTTGGATCTATTAAAGTAGATACTACAAGAGAATGTCCACAAGGAGGGGCATTATCACCCTTAATATGGAGCCTAGTAGAAGAACTACTGGAAAAATGAACTACCCATATGCATCAGCTGTCAGGCGTACGCTGATGACATAGTGTTGATTGCCAGAGGTCTGAGGGTAACTCAGGAATGATGCCTCACGGCTGAACTTAAAATCAACCCGGCTTAAACTATGATAGTGCCATTCATAACAAAAAATAAACATCAAAGACTCAAAGAAATCCGATTGTCAGGCACGAAAGTGATACCGGTTAATGATGTTAAGTATGTAGGAATACATCTAGGCAGCAAACTCCTCTGGAAGAAACACACAGAGAAAACCGAAAAAAGGCAACCCGTACTCTTTTGATATGCAACAGCCTAGCGGTAAACATATATAGCGGTACATAGCGATTGTGAGAACAATAATCAAGTACCGTGCAGTGGCATGGGCATGGGCAGAACGAACAAGTCTCGTCATAACGAGAAAATCTCTCAATAAAGGGCAAAGACAAGTGTACATGCCTAACTGCTGCAATGGAGCTATTTGAATTAGCTCCTCTACACGTCATTGTCTTTATTTTAATAATAGCAAAAGAAGTAACTGGAAAGGGATATGCATTAGTTCAAAAGAATATGATGCACTATTCGGAAAACTTTCACTATCATCAGGAAAAAAGCTTTGAAAAGAATTTCTTAACGAATATCTGCAACAAGAAAGAATGAAGCGTTGAATCCACAATCTATGGGCTAAGCAACCGCACGATAAAGTGGTATATAGACGGCTCGGAAACTGATGAAGGAACTGGTGCAGGAGTGTTTGGGCAAAGAAGGAAATACTACGAAACTATGGGTAAAAGTACCAGCATCTCTCAAGCAGAAATATGCACCATAGAAAGATGCATCATCAGAGCACTGGACTCCTTTGACATTAAATTCAAACTTGTATGGGAATGCGTACAAAATCTCAACAAATTGGACAAGAAAAACAGATTATCAGTTTGCTGGATACCATGTGGAAATTATTGGTAACAAGGGGGCAGACTCTCTAGTGAAAAAAGTAGCAGCAGAACCCTTAATAGGACATGAACCATTCTGCGACAAATTATTAATAATACGCGAAGAACTCAGGAAATCGGAAAAGGAGAAAAAGGGCTGGAACCCTTCGGGATCTCCAAGTTCTGAGAAGGACCAGCAAATTCTTAGGAGATTATAATATCAAAAATTGAAAGCATGTATCAGGCTTAGCAAAAATAACATACGCAATTTAATTGGATTTTAGTGCATTGTAAGTTTATGAAACACCTCATGGAGCACCGGAAGATAGGGCCGTTGTAGGGAAGTTAAATGTCTCTGCTGATTCTGCAATGAGTCCCCAGAAATACATACTGGAATCGTGTAGGGCACTGACCCGAAAAAGGTTCAAATATTTAGGAAAACAAATTCAAGAAAAGAATTTACCAACCACGGTCCACTGCTCATTCTCAGATTCAAAAAGAAAATGGACTGAGTGAGAATGAAAGAGTACAACATAACTCCTGGTGAATTAAGCTGTGAACTGGCTCTGTAAGAGAGAGCAAACCTCTCCAAGGTATAAGTAGGTGCCACATTAGACCACAAGGTCGCAGTGTAATACACCCTGTATATTATTATTATTACTATAGGGGCGATAGAGATCGCTGGTTCAAAATCCGACCTGAAAGGTTTTATTCGCTGCGTTACCTCTTGCGAACATCTGACAAACATCCAAGAGTAAGAACTCAGGTGAAACTTCTCAAAAATAAATTGCCGTTCGGAATTGGCATTCAACTGTAGGTTTTGGGTCGTTTACGCCTAGTATTTATTTATTTTTATATTGATAATACAAAAGCCGTTTGGAGTGGATATAGTCGTGTACGCTAAAGAAACTTTTAACTCCAGTCAGGCTATTAAAATTGTAAAGGAACGGCGAAGCTGGGCTAGAAGTTCGAAGGGCCAGCCGAGAGAAGCTGTACTGATAAGCAACAGGAAAAAGATAGAGCATATCACCATACAAGTGGGAGAGAAATGCATCGAATCCGGCCCATACATCAAGTATCTTGGAGTAATGATATACCACAGGCTCAATTTAACGAGCACAAAAAGTATGCAGGGGAGAAAGCCTCACGGGCGGAGGGAGCACTTTCGAATGCCGAATACAGAAGGCCCATGGCAGCCAAAAAGAACCATACTGGCAATAGTATGCAGGTCAATCATAAAATACGCGTCACCAATATGGGCACCTGCAACGGGTTGAAAAATGAGAAGAATTAACTCGGTAGACAGGACTGCTTCCTTAATAGTATGCTGCGCTTTCAGGACGGTTTCAGCAGAAGCGATTTGTGTAATGTCTGGCTATAGACCACGACATTAAAAGATCTGTGGCGCTTATATTAAACCAGCTAGAGTAGACAGGAGAGAAGTAAACAATGCGCTACATGCAGAAAGGCAGCACAGGTTGAACACTAGAACTAAAAGAAGATGAACACATACACTGATCGAATTTATAGGGGAATGGACTCGTAGGAAACATGGGGAAGTTAACTTCTACCTGACAGTTTTTGTCGGGACATGGCTGTTTTCTAGTATCTCCATAAATATAAGCACGTGGATGACCCATACAGTCCACACTTTGAAGAAAAAATTCAGAATGCAGAACAACATTCCGACGAAATGCCAAAATTTTACGACGGCTAGAAAGAGAAATTGGCGGCCACGTAACGGTCAGAGCACTAATAGCATTCATATTCACGGATAACGAAGCATCGTTTATAGTTAGCGAAGTTATAGCGAGCATGATGCAGCAACTCCGTCGTGAGGAACGAGCCAGCGTGGGAAACCCAAGACCTAATGCAATGAGTGCCCATGCACACAATAAGCAAAACTCATCTGCACTACCGTCTAGGGAGCAAGTACATGCATCTAGTTGAGTAGAGCTTAGTTGATAACCAGCCCCGCCAAGTAATACCTAACGGCAGTGCCGCAGGGAGAGTAGTTGAAGGATGTAGTGGTGTGGATTACTACATAAGCGCACTACTGGCATTGAATATTAGCGAATCTTGCGTTTTGGACGAACGGAATACCGCATATTAAGAAGATTACTATATTCATTGGCTCAACCAAGAGAAAAAGACCCGAAATAACGTCCCTAACAAACACTTCACTATGACCACAGTTCGAAGTGCATCGCTGGATGATGAGATAAAACGAATTGTTTTCATTACATTATTGGTTACATATCTAAAAAGGTTTACCAAAAATATTTATACTATTATTATTAAAAGATAAGAGCATTTATGTTGATTATATTTAACATATCATTAAACGGAGAAAACCGTTCATAGTTGGTACGACAGTGAGATATATAAAAAGTATTTAATATACATCTGAACGATCTTTGAGGAACATTGAAAAAGAGACGAGACAAAAGTTATATTGATTCAAATTGGCCTTCAATTTGTTCAAATGCAAAGCTGAAACAAATGTATAATCGTCTACTCTTAAAGGTAGGCATAGCCTATAAATGACGTCTTGTCAAAATAATCCCCTCAATGCAAATCTTAGAAATCTTTTTTGAACTAGTTCGATGCGACCAATGTACCGATTGGCCAGCCGACGGGTGCACCCGCACTTATTAATTCATTCTGCAGTCTGTTTTCCACCAAAAAAAAAACAACAATATGATGTGCAAAAAAAGAGCAAAAAAAAAAAAACTTAATCGCGCGCGCGACTTATGAGTTTAGCCGCGGAGCGTACTTGCCAGATGTAAATTCATCACTTTATTGAAATAAGTTCTTGGAATTACTTGCATTTACATTATTATTATTTCTTAGGTGTCAGCTTTTATGTTGCGATTTCAAAAATGCAATCGGAGTGCGTTGTCTCTGCTGTGCGTGTTGTTGTTGTTGATTCTTGTAGGTATGCCTGTGTGGTTGTCGGTGTTAGGGGGAAACGGGGGAACCAGTGGCCACCGTAACTCCTCCCCCCTTAGTATATAGCGAGGGTCACAATGACGTCATTGGGGTCGGAGCGAAGGATTGCAGGGTCGGTGGGGCATCTCTGATGATCTTCCTTCTGTTGATTGCGATGATTGCTATTATGCTTATGCAGATGAATGCGGCAGCTGATGTGTTAGTGATTGAATGCAAAATCGTTGTTGTCATCTTTAGGTTTTTGACTTGGGTGTCGGTTTGGAAGGTGAAATCTCTCAGTTTTTCCAGGGTCAGGACATCTATGGTAGAATTTGCGGTAACGTTGCTATTGGGTGATGGAAGTACGTGGATTTCATCCCAGGAGGTGTCGCGTCATCTTGATAGATTATGCCATTTACTGAGACATCGCAATCCTTGAAATGGACTAGGGCTGTACCTTTGATTATGAGAGACTTGGCACTGCAAGTAGAATTGATAAGTGTTTCTGGTACGTTTATGAAAAGATTGAAATTTTGTTCTGGCTGGTAGGTAGAGGTATAATATGGTATAGGAAATAGTTTTCTTCGGATATATTTGGAATGAGGATATTAAAAATAATGTTTGATTTATTGTGTAAACCTAATAGTTCGTATATATGTAGATTCTATTTTAATATTTTGCTTGCTTAATTTAGTTTCTACAATTTTTAATACTTCCGAATCTAATAGGAGTTTTGGAGTGATATTTAATTTAGAAAGAATCACTGACTCGGATATACTTGAAATGTGGTCTGGTAATAGGTCTATGTTGAAGTTTATTTGATTAAGGTACTGTGTTTCAATAACGATATCTTCTTCTCGTTTAATTTTGTTTGCTGTGTTTACTAAAAATGATTTGTTGTGTATTGTCCATTGTTAATGTGGGATGTGATGTTTTTAAATCTTTCCATCATTTGAAAGTTGATGGTGTGTTGGTTTAGTATTGTGTCCGAAAGGTTATGCATGTTAGTGTAAATATGTTCTATGTGGTTGTTGATGTTTTGCGCATCTTCTGCGTCCATATTTCCCGTAATGAATCTGATAGCGGATCCTAGTCCGTTTATCAAACCCCTCTGTTGTCTTTGAATAGGATATAGTGTTAGAAGTTAGTTTTGGTTTAGTTATTTCTACCGAGTTCGTAATAGTTGCGTGTTTTTGAAATGAATTTAGGGAATTATTGATATCGTTAATGTTAGTAACGTAGTCATCAAGTTTAATAATGTGGATAAGGCTATGGTAATTAGTAATTATTCTCGCGGGTCCTAATCGTAATGGTAAAATGCTTCGGTCTGCTGGTAAGTTATAGACTTCGATTAGTTGTGTGGAAATTAGTGGGAGGCTGGAAAGAGGAGATATAGAAGGTGAGTGCAGTGTTCTTGTTGAATTACCAAAAAGGTGGGATTACCAAAAAGGTGGGATAGTAAAAAGGATAGTCTCTTTATCATATTCCATGACAATACTATTTTGTTTACATTCATATGCCATACATGTATAATGGAGATAAAAAATGTGTGTACAATGTATTTCTTTGGATAATAATAAATATTTATATGGGTTAAGGTGGATAGTCTCTTTATCATTTTCTTATCTAGTCTCTTTGCACTAGATGCTTTGAGAACCTGGTGTAACTTTGTTACGCTTAGCTTCTTTCCAGAAAACGATTTGATTTTCATCCACATCCTCGGGACTCTCTCTTGACATGTTAGTCTTCTCTATTCTAGCTCTTGTTACACATTGGACTTGGTCCTGAATCTTTGGGTATAGTTCATCAAGGAAAGTGTTTAGTTTTGACAAGTAGTCATGTTCATTCGTGAATTTTAGTGTTTTCGTAAATTTGTACGGTCTCCCAAAGAAAAGTTCGTATGGTGTATGTTTAGTCGCGGAATGTATAGCGTTTTTGTAGGTTATGAAGGTTTCGGAAAGTATTTCATCATGCTCTGTTGTAAGTTTATTCTCTTTTCTCTTAGATAAAATCAGTCGATATATCTCGGTGAGTGTAGAGTGTAGTCTTTCAATAGGTGAGTTACTACTTGTTTGCTGGAAGGATGTATAGTAGATATAATAGAAGGTTGATTTCGAGTTGTTTGCAAAAATCTTGGAAGATATTTGCTACGAACTCTGAGCCTTGATCACAAACGATCTTTTTGGGAATCCCGTACGAACTTATGTATTGCTTGAGGAATCTAAGAATTGTTATACTGCTCCTGCAGTTGAGGGTATACCCGCAAGCGAACTTGGAAAATTTGTCTATTAACGTAAGGATTTGGTTGTTATTAATACTGTAGAGGTCAATATGGATGATTTCTAACGGTTTCAAGGGTATTTCTGGGTCAACATACTGTAATTTCGGAGAGTTCCTATCATACTTAAGTGATTTTCATTTGTCGCAGTTATTTAAAGTTTTAGTGATTTTGTCCCTTATATTGGGAAAGTATGTTTCCCTTTTGAGATGCAATAGGGTCTCGTTAATTCCCCTGTGGTTATTGCGTTCGTGGTAATCTCGAATTAATTTTTCCTGGTCATCCTCTTACCTTACGTCTTTAAGAATTTCCATGCACCTTACTAAACGAAATGTCTTACTCTGGCAAAAATATTTCGAGTAAGTTGACTGTACTATTGGAAAGACATCGTTACTTGTATAAATGGGCGTTAGTTTGTTGGGGGAAAGAAAATTTTTAAAAATATTAATCATGACCTTTTCGCTAAAATGTTCCCTACGTATTGTTCTTCTTTGTTTGTTTTTGAAGATGGTTTCTACTGTCATTGGAGAGCCCCTATTACTGGTTTCGAGAACGACCTGAAGATTAAATTCATTCAGTGGTTTTTCCGATATGTGAATGCCGTCGTCCAAATCTTCATACGCACTGTGTATTGTACTGCAGTGGAGTTCCTGCTCTGGAGGTTCTTCGATTTTTACACGACTGAGAGCGTCTGCGTTTGTATTACCTTTGCCTTTTTTGTAAACGATTTCGTAGTTAAATTCTTCAAATCTGAGCCTCCATCTTCTGAGTTTGGAGTTTGGCTCCTTAAGGTTCATTACCCAGGTGAGAGGTTTATGGTCCGTTACTATTTGGAATTTTCTTCCGAACCAAACCCCTGGTTAATTTTGCAAGGTCTTTGATGAATTTTCGGTAGTAACCGACCAGTCCTAGGAAAGCTTTGATTTCTTTACGTGTTTTAGGTAGGGGAAATTTTCGTATTGCCAGTATCTTTGCTGGGTCAGTTGAGGGCGTATTTTCAGTATAGGAGTGAATTTCGCTTAAATTATTGATTTCTATAAAGTTTTTGTCTTCATACTGTTCTACATTTAGTGGGAATTCTAGTAAAATACTGTCGTCCTCATGGGAATGATTTGTGAGGGTTTGAGTTTGATGGCATTAATAAAGACGGTGCCACTTTCTTTATTGACGGGTAGTTTTGCTAATACCTTTGAATGAGCTGGAATTTTAAATATGCCTGAGGAGTGTTTGGGTTTGATATTTATGTTGTTAATTGTGTTAATTGCATTCTTTGTTGTAAGTGTTTTATTTTCGAGGTCAATTTTCGCGCCTAATGAGAGAAGAGCGTCAAGTCCTAAGAGCCCATCGAAGAAGTTGTGAAAATTGAAAATTAGGAATTTCAATGAACCTTTTTGATTGAATTCGGAAAAGACTGATAAGATTGCTTGTTCTTGCAGTTGGTAGCTTTAAAAAGAGTGGTAATAGAGACAGGCATACAATACGTCAGTTTGCTTTCTGGGATAAACTCGGAGCTGATGAAAGACGTTGTTGCGCCTGTATCTAATAAAAACCTAAGTGGTCTATTGTAAGGGGAGGATATGTTTATGTAGGGTAGTGTTACTGGGTATCTAATGGAATCTATATAGCCGGTTGGTTGTCCGAGGCTGGCATGGCAAAATTTTCGGTATCATCAATGTTGGTGGGATCGTTTTGAAAATATCGATCTAGTTGTTGGTGATTCTTCTTGCTATTGGTCCCTTCATGGAAATTAAAGTTGGTGTTCCTCGTGAACCTCGTTTGCTGGCTGGGATTTAGTCTGGTTATATTGGTTTTTGGAGGCGATTAGGATGTAGACAGCGTTTGTCGGTATCTAGGGTTATTATGGGGGTTGAAGTTATTTGTCCTATTTGGAAGGTTTTGATGTGTGGAGTGTTGTTGACCCTCTCTACCTGTATTTGGAAGTGTTCTTGGATTTCTGGAGTTAGTATATTGTTGCCAATTGTGATTGTAGGTGTTTCTGTTTTGAGGATAGCGGCTGTTATTATATGGTTTGTATTGGAAGCTATTTCCAATTCTGGGTACTTGAGTATTCCTCTGATAAGAAATATTTTGTTCCTTGATACAATATGTCAATGCCATTGCCAATGAATTGGGTTGCATTGTCCTTACTCTTGAACCCAAGGGTTCTTGGAGTCCGCTAAGAAATGAGTTTAGGCACATCTCGGAATACAGGTCTTTTTTTGCTTTTATAACACTGGCTTCTTTTTCATGAATAAGGATGTTATTACAAAGTGCGGATTGGAGTTCAATAATTTCTCCATGGAAAGTTTCGATGTTTTCGTCAAACTGTTTGGTATTATGCAGGTCCCTAATAAGAGACGTTTCCGTTCTCTTATCTGAATAATAGAGGATGAGATTGTTTTTGATCCGTACATGTTTAGTATCTCGTTGGCCTGGCCTTCTATTTTATTCCGTATGGGCCGCAGTAAAATTTGGCCATAAGGAGTGTTGTCCGTTCCTCTAGTGTAGAGGAGTAATTCCTCTCCATTGCTGAGAAACTCATACAGAAGCCTGGGGTTGCCATCAAATTTCGGCAGATCTTTGTTGGCATCTGGAATTCGCAACGAATTGAAGATGTCAATTTGACCTGTTGCTTGGGGTAGTGTTGTATTGTTTGATGATTGTTCGGATTGGTTCATAATGTCAGAACAAGAGTCAGATCTGAGACTGGAGTCAGAATTGTTTAGAGGAGTGACGAGAGAGTCGCTTTCTGGAATTGGGTCCAAGGTTCTTGCAAGTCTTCTTAATTGATAAGGAAAGAAACTAGGTTTCGCTTTTGATTTTTTTGTGTTGGGCATTCGTGCGGGGATGCCTTATACAATATGTTTAATTCTTATCAAGTGTAATTTATTTATCTCCTAAATTTAGTACTTATAACTAGATATATGTGTATAGCAAAACTGTATTTGAGTAGGAAATTTAGATATATGGACTTCTTATTTTATTTGTTTTCATACAGGAGTGCTCAAAGATTGAGATCGCTGTTTAATATATTTTTTTGTGCAAGAGGTTACTGGAGTGCTTAACGATTGAGATCGCAGTATCTTGTTATTTATAATATTTATGTGTAGTTATTGATAATATTTATTTGTAAAATTAATTGTAAAATATTACTGAAGTGCTCAACGATTCAAATCGCAGTATCTTGTTACTGTTAATATATATTTATAAAGCACACACGAACACTTACAGGCACAAGCTCCCAATGATGTTAGTTATTTCCATTATTTCCAATGTTGAGTTGAAAGGTCCAACGGTGATGAGAGATCAGGATTCGGTTCTGCGGTGACTAAGGTTCAAAACCCAACGGTTGCTTCACTATTTGTGATAAAAGTTTCCAAACACACTTGTCCAAAAGTTTTACTTTTTCAAAAGATGTTAGAGCGTACGAGTCACTATACGATGAAAGTTGCAATTCTTTTAAAAATGCAATGATTTCAAATTGTAAATATACAACAACCGTTCACCGAACTAACGACTGCGCCACTTATGAGTTTAGCCGCGGAGCGTACTAAAAAAACAACCTTTTCGATTCAAATGCCTTTAATCAACTACTCCTTACAATTTTTGAACTTAAAACCTAACTTAATTAATGCGGTGTGATTCCATGAACTTGTGGGAAAAGCAGGCCCAAAACTTGCCAGACGTAAATGCATCACTTTATTGAAATAAGTTCTTGGAATTAGTTGCATTTACATTATTATTATTTCTTAGGTGTCAGCTTTTATGTTGCGATTGCGAAAATGCAATCGGAGTGCGTTGCCTCTGCTGTGCTTGTTGTTGTTGTTGATTCTTGTTGGTATGCCTGTGTGGTTGTCGGTGTTAGGGGGAAACGGGGGAACCAGTGGCCACCGTAACTCGCGCGCTGTGCAAAAACCTAACAAATATGTACAGTGCAATGTACAGTACAAAAAAATAAAAAAGGTGTAATGTGTTAGGGCATTCTTTCTGGTCCCACTCCCTATCCTTTGCTGCTGCACTGCTTGGCTATAGCAAGTGTCATATCTTTATATGTGTAGCAGTAAGAATTAAAGCTACTTATATTCATTTATATTAATTTTTACTACACTTACACTGTTACACATTAATCTTAGTCGGCGGGCAGACGTATTTTATTCTTTATAAAGAAAAAATAAGTTAAACCCTTAGTGCCTGGCTACACGGTCATGGGAATGAAAGTAATTTCCATGAACGTCGTGGCGTCGAGACAGGTAGATTTTACGTGAGTCAAAACGAAAAGGGTAGATTGCACCAAGAATGCACCGAAAATCCTCTTTCGATTTGAATTCTCGGCGTGGGCATGAACGTTTCGGTTCCAAACCATATCACTTTTGACAGCAAACTTCATTTGAGATTTGTGTCGGAGGGGTGAAGACCGAATACAGGTACTAGAGAGCACAAAAGTATTCGAAATGTTGTTTTGTTTCAGATTTCAGCGTTCCCCGCCATTCAAATTGCTTTCATTCTTATGAGTCTTTTTTGTGTGTGTAGCCACGACTACATTCCCATGAACGTGTAGCCTGGCACTTACAAATTCAGAAGTGGGATCAGGAACGCAAATATTCAAGTGATCAAATGAATTAAAAAAAAAGTTATTATCCATCCCCGAGAAGGAACGCGGCGAATTTCGGTTATACACCAGAGAGACGCTGATGGCAGATGCAGACGAATTTGATGGAGACGATACCGCTGAAGGTGGAGAGGACGTTGAAGTACAGATGATGGCAATGAAGCAAGCGAAGGAAAGAGACGACACTAATACATAATGATTGAAAGACGAACAAATGAATGTACTAACGACAGAGAAAATGAAGATGTGGACGCTTACACCCAAATGAAAGGGACACATATAATTATGGAAAAAGAGTGGGTATTAGTGAAGAGAGAAATATAAATGTTAACGAATGAAATAAAACCGAAAGTCAAAGAAAATTAACTCTTAAAAAGAGAAAATGCATTGCTAAACAAAATGAACAATGATCAAGGCCAAATGAATGATCCTGAAGAGAAAAACGATTTGAGTAACATAAATGAATTGGTTGGAGAATTTAATGGAAGAGGTAACTCATTAAGTGACAATACGATGAAACTGCTGGTTTCGCTAAGACTTTAGGAAAAAGCACTCAGATGGTATCATACGATATTATGACAGTGGCGTTTAAAAGTTTGATGTCAAATATGGGTGAGATTTTTGATTATTGTCCAACAAAGTTAAAGATAAAGCGAATGTTCGTTGCAAGGAAGTGGCAGCAGGAAAAGTCATTTCCGCAGTACTTCCAAAAGAAAATTATCCTTGGAAATCAGCTGCAAATTGATGAAGACGAAATGGTGGAGCCTCTGATTGAGGGGATACCTGGCGAGGCATTGGCATCAAATGCGAAGCAGCAGAGGAAGCAGATAGATCGCATTAGTTATAATAAACTCGGGCTCTGATGAAGACTATGTAAGAATTAGTGTTAGTGGTTAAAGATGCTACAATGCAATATCCAGCTATTTTAGGTAGAGATTTTATAAATTTTAAGGAAAATGACAGATAATGATTATGAGGAAGATAAAATTTTTTTTTCGTCGTTTCTAATATACCACGGAGCGTGGCCAATTTCTCTAATCACTCTATTTTGAAAAGTTTGTAAAATATTGGCATTTGTTTTCTTGGTACAACCCCAAAGTTGTATACCGTAGGTCCACACCGGCTTTAGCACTTGCTTGTATAAAAGCAGTTTGTTCTCGGTACTGAGCTGGGAATGTTTTCCGAGTAACCAGTACATTTCTCTATATTTGATATCGAGTTCTTTACGTTTCATTTTCACGTGCGAATTCCATTTCAGCTTTGCGTCGAGTGTCATTCCCAAGTATTTGGCCTCGTTTGCAAAGAGTATTCGGGCCATGTTTAGAAAAATTGGCAAGTCATTAGTTTTCTTATACGTGAAATTCACGTGAACAGATTTAGTTTCGTTGAGGGCGATCCGCCAGTCCCTCGTCCATTCATTTACTTTATTAGTGCGGTTTGCAGTTTTTCAGTCGTTTCTTCGATAGTATTACCGACTGCAAGGATAGCGGTGTCGTCGGCGAAAGTAGCGAGGGTAGTGCAATCTTCTCTTGGTATATCGCGAGTATATAACAGATAGAGAAGCGGCCCAAGGACGCTTCCTTGCGGTACGCCAGCCGAAATTTCTTTAAGCTCCGAGTATTCGCTTCCATGCCTAACACGGAAGAGTCTATTCCCGAGATATGATTCTAAAATATCATATAGCCGAACGGGGAGAACTTGTCGTAATTTAAATTTTAAGCCGTCGTGCCACACCTTATCAAAGGCTTGTGAGACGTCAAGGAATACGCTTGAGCATATCTTTTTTTTCCTCAAATGCTTTCTCGATTACGTCAGTAATTCTATGCACTTGGTCAATTGTCGAATGCTTGGTTCTGAAACCAAACTGGTGGTCAGGGATGAGATTATTATCTTCTATAACCGGTTGTAGACGCCTTTGTAATATCCTCTCGAAAACCCTACCCGAAGGGGGACAAGATAAAATGAATAATGATTTGAATAAAGATTGCAAAAGGCTAATGAATGTATCAATCGATAATAAAAAGAATTGAGAAGACTTTTTAAATAATCTCGAAAAATATGACTTAAGTGAAATAAAATTTAATGAAGAAAATGTTTTGTTGGAGAATAATGAATTAACATTTATGATAAAAGAACATTTGTTTAAGATAAAAAAATTAATGAAGAAAAAGTTTTATTGGAGAGTAATGAATTATCATTTATGGTGAAAGAAAATTTGTTTAAGATAATTACAGAGCATTATTTGTACTGTCCTCGCCTTGAGGTCCATGAAGTTAATTACGAAATGAAGTTATGATTGAATGATGATTCCGATTCCATTTCCCTCCGCGGAGAATATCATACTTTGAAAAGGAACAGGTGCGACTGATTTTGGATGACTAATTTAAGCAGGGAGTATAGGAAGCGGGAAACATAAAATTATGAAACCTCACAGGCATAATCCGGGCGATTACAATGTCAGGATAGCCGAATTGTAACAGTAAGAATTAAAGCTATATATGTTTACTTATATTCACTTATATTCATTTTTACTACTCTTACACTGTTACACATTTTTGTTACAATATTGAATAAAGAGAAAAGAGAGGTGCAGTTTAACTCTGACCACCGCTAACCCAGACGTGTTTTATTCTTTATAATGAAAAAAAAGTTAAACCCATATAAATAAAGTAAGTAGAGCAACCCTTACACATGTGTAATTGCTATGGTTAGGTAAAGCATCATTTGCCGAATAGCGGGTCGCGTTGTGTAGATTTTGTTGGTAGCCCAAAGCAATTCATTGTATAGGCATAACACCAACAGTGATTTGTTTTGGAAATCGTCGGGATCGGGATCTTCACGGTACGGCGTAGCTTAGTCACGTCGGAGTTGGGTCTTTTGAGTTTGTTTTCTGTCATGTGTAGGAATTTTGGAGTAAATGTGAGCAATATTCGTGGGTTAAGGGCAATTTTTTTTCCACTGTACGCCCACGTGAATATCAATAATCCAGCTGTTTTGGCACAAAGTGAAATCCAGGTCAGCATTGATTCTGATCTAACGGACTTTAGCCTGCCTGGGTGTAACTAAGTGCCATCATTTCTTTCACGTCATGGCCTCGTCGTTAAAATTTATTTATAATCAACGCCCTTCATTAACTTAATTGAGAAATTTGGCATTCAAGGTATAATCAAAGTGTGACTAAATATTTTTCGGCGGCAAAATGTCAATTTTTTTTGTTTCTAACAAAAAATTTAAATATTAAATAACCAGAGCAGTTAATATTGAATATTTCTATTTAGAAATGCGTGATTGATTTCACCTTTCTTATTTAAATACTAACCCTGTCTAAATACAATTCCTAATAAAGAAATCTTTCTTCCATTTCTATATCCTTTTCGATATATATGTATGTGCGTTTTTCGTGTGTATGGTTTAATATTTTTGTTTTGAAATGAAATTTCATATACGAAATACACAGTTTGAAATGTTTTTAAGTAAAATTTTCAATCAGTGTTTTCCAAACGGATGGTCAAAAAGGATGGTGATTGCGATTATATGAGAACACCATTGTTCTCACTTTAGTATAACACCATCAACTACTACTTCTCACCCCCATGTTGTGACTGCTGGGTGCTTAGTACCTCGACTGGAGATGGGGTGAAAGATCGTTGGCGGCAGCTATCGAAAGAGGGGAGGTGGAGAGGTGCCAGCTCACTAAGGCACTTCTCCTGTTACCGGACGGCGATGAACGAATTCTACGGATGGATCAACGGCGGCGTCCACAGTTCCAGTTAGGTGGAACAAGTGATCTCCCTATATGAGCTGCTTCGACTTATTTGAAGCCCAGGTCTATAGAGATATCCAACACTAAGCCAGGGTGTTGGAAAAGAGCTGGTGGGGGATGAGCCCTTGATGGGTCAACGGCAGCACTTACATCCCCCGAAGTGGGTCACTGGCACCGGAATTACCGGCCTACTGTCCTAGGGTCAAGAACAGGGCCTGGCCATCCAGATTGGGGGTTGTGCCGTCGGGGTTACTTCCCGATCACGTCAAAAACATCTAGTTATGAGAGAGACTATGGCAGCCTCGGATATAAATATACCTCAAAGCCAAACTGACCCGGAACGTTAACGGATATGCAAGTGTGTACCTGAAATGTGCGGACACTCTGCACCCCAAGTGCTACTCAAAAACTTGAGCCTGCCCGGAGTACGATGTGAAAATTATACTCTGGGATTTCGATGCTAAAGTCGGCAAGGAAAACATCTTCGGCGGATTAGTTGGTAAGCACAGCCTCCACGAAGCGACAACAGATAACGGCTACCGACTAACTGTACGTAACGGTGATAAGTAGCACTAGGTTTCCGCGACTAAGGATCCACACAGCAACCTGACGCTCTCCAGACGGTCGAACCGCCGACCAAATCGACCATGTGCTAATCGATGCGAGGCACGCATCCAACATCTTGAACGTGCACACTTACCGTTGCCGCTAGATTCAAAGCTCGACTGTCCGACGAGAAGAAGCCGCGAACTGCCCAAAGGAAGAAATTCGACGTTGGACGCCGTAGCACATCTGGAGTCGCCAGAGCCTACGAAGAGTGCCCGAGTGAGAGACTCTCCACTGTGCATTCTCCTACCACAGACGCCAATAACCAGAGGTCTCAATATAGCGACATCATCAAGGAGGTAGCCGAAACCACCCTAGGACACCAGCCACTCCAGCGAAAAAGCCCGTAGTATGATTATGTATGTGTATACCGGAAAAGGTGACAGAAGATGCACACATTAGAACGCTGTAGAGGAAAACAAGGGCGGCAAGGGATGAGTACCGAGCCAGGAGTAGGGAGGAGAAGAAGATCCTGAAAGAAAAGGGAGCACGCGGTCTCCCAGCTCAAGAAGATCGACGAGTCCCGCGACCGAAACAACATCAACCAAGTTTGGGTGGAGGAAAGCATGCCCGATGACTGGACCATCAGCTCCATACGTGCCATCTATAAGAAAGGCGATCCTATGTCTTGCAAGAACTATCGAGGCATATCCTTGCTTAATGTCGCATATAAGATCCTATCCAACGTACGGTGTGAACGTGTCAAACCTTTCTGCAACACACTAATCGGCACGTACTAGTGTGGCTTCCGGCCCGGCAGATCAACTGTAGACCAAGTCTCTACACTAAGGCAAATCCTGAAAAAGACCAACGAGTTTCAAGTCGATGACACACCATCTTAAAGCCGCATGTGACAGCATTCATCGTCAGGAGCTTTTTGTGGCGATGGCCGAATTTGGGATCCAGTCAAAACAGATAATAACACGCGATGCAATATGCAGTTTGGCAGCAGCTCATCTGAACTCTTTCAAACATGCACCGGATTTCGGCAAGGAGATGCGCTGTCGTGTGATTTCTTTAATCTTGTTCTTGAGCAGATAGTGCGCAGGGCAGGTGTCAACACGGAAGGCACTATCTTCAACAGATCAGTCCAACGGCTGGGGTATGCGGACGATATAGATATCATCGGTCGATCCCAGCGTGCCGTGATAGAGGCTTCCACGGCTATTGAAGAACAGGCGAAACTAGTTGGCCTTGAAGTGAATAAGGACAAGA
This sequence comes from Ferdinandea cuprea, assembly GCA_963576555.1. Lineage (NCBI taxonomy): Eukaryota > Metazoa > Arthropoda > Insecta > Diptera > Syrphidae > Ferdinandea > Ferdinandea cuprea. The sequence continues at coordinate 64,081,836 of OY754960.1, read as the reverse complement.
CTAAATATATGCTATCAACAATCAAACAATCATCTGTCCACCGACTAGGACAAAATGTCACTGCTGATAGCAGCAACTTCGAGGTAGCTAAGGAGTTCATCTGCCTCGGGGTAAACATCAACTCCACAAATGAAATCTTAGTGGAGATCCGTCGAAAAATTACCCTAGGAAACCGCTGCTACTTCGGTTTGGCAAAACAAATGGGTTCAAAATTCCTTACTCGAAGGACAAAGTGTATGCTCTACAGAACCCTTATCCTGCGAGGGATATTTGGTCCTGTGTGCGAGGAGGGCGAATGGAGGAGAAAATACAACCGCGAACTCTATGAGCTGTACCAAGATGTGGATGTAGTCCGAAAAGCTGAAACTCGTCGACTACATTGGCTCGGCCACATCGAGCGAATGGACAACAACGCTCCAGCCAAGAGGATCTTCGAATGCCATCCCCCAGGTTTGAGACGACGAGGAAGAACGAACCTCCGTTTTCAGACCAAGCCATCGCGGATGCCAGAGCATTTGGTCTGGAAAACTAGAAGCAGCGTGCTCGGGATCGCAGAGGGTGGAAGGCTGCCGTATCTCAGGCAGGGACTCTTCACGGGTCGGAAGCCCGTTAAGTAAAAAGTAAAGTAAGTTTTCAAAACCGTTCATCAAATCCAAATCAGTTATTACAGGATTAAAATTGTGTTATGAATAAAACAATGATCAACTTTTTAATTGATAATTAGTTAATCATGAATCAAAAGGATATTAAGAAAATCTAATGAATACGGCTGTATATGTATATTATTCATTTGGAAATAAGTACTCGGTACAAATGCCGGATTTGTAGCAAAATATAATCAATCCTGATTAAATTTGGTATCTTGAAATAAATTTTTTTTCCAATTTTTACATGCATGGTTCACATCAAAAATCATCCTTTTTCCTCTTTTCCGTGAAAACGCTGCAGATCCCAAAAAAAATAATTCGTGTTTACCGAGCGATTTTACATTATAATGGATTGGTCACCATAACGCCCCAAACTTGATTACTGCGCTCATATCTGGTCCGGTGCTCCAAATACATATTTGGAGCCACTTGACAGGATTCAAAAACGTGCGATTAAACAAATTGGCGACAGAGACATCGCGAGTTCGCTTGACTCTCTAAGTGATCGTCGCAATGTTTCCTGCCTATCTTTGTGCTCAAACGAAATAGCCAGTTGCATTTCACCCCTACAGAAGTTCAACCACAAAACTCGCTATGCTAGAAATGCACATCAGTTCACCCTTAAGTCTATATTCGGACGGACAGTGAATTACAAGGATTCGTTTCTTAACCGTACAATACGAATGTGGAATGCTTTACCGCGCTCTGGTCTTCCTGCACGTTATAGTTTACAGTTATTTTAAACCAACGTATCTCCTTTTTCCTAATCCTACACATCCCTAATGCACGCACTGTGTTACTTCATTATAAGGGTATCCAAAATGCCTTTAGTGCAAAAAAATGTTACAATTACAATTGCGTGGTGGCACGCATATTCTATCATTGGCTTTACAAAAATGTAGTAAATAATTGCCTCACAACATAAGAGTCGTTATATTGCTTGGCTCCCCTTTTAATCCAACCGAGAATTATCTTTGATACAAATTGAGTTTATATGCATTTAAAACTCGAGCTTAAGATCTAATAAAACATTTAAGTTGTATCTATATAACACTATTGAACTATTTCGTTTAAAATGTATAATTTAACACTTCCTTTAATTATTTAAGTACAAATAATTATGGACTCACCACAAATAGAACATATCAATATGATACTGTAAATTGTATTGACTGTTACAATGATGATTATCATAGTTAGCAATAGTCTTAAACATAGTAACGTCGTCGGCATACATTAAACAACTCAAATTTTTAAGATAGACAGGATCTAAACGACTGCCTTTTGGACTGTGAAATAATTCGATGAACGACCATTAAATACGATTGCATAAGATCTGTTTAATAAATATGACTCAAGCCAATGTAAAAAACTTAACCTAAGATTATCACAGTTTGAAGTATCACAGTTCGAATATGCAGCTTGAAAGTGGTCGGCGAATAAATAAGCTATTACTAATCGGCTAAATTAGCTAAACTAATAAATTACCAAGAAAATACTTTTAGATTTCAGAACCGACGGATAACATTTGCGGTTTTGGATTAGTTTGTATGTCTTATTGTACCTTTTTTGAAGTACTTAAATTACATTCAGTTAAGTTCTTCAAACCCGAAGCCCTTATAAAATCATTCATGAATATATTCAGATAAATCCGATTTTGATCGTGTATTCCTATAGATCGATCATATTTTGTTTCTTTAGTTTTTTAACCCTCTACTGCATGGATGATGAAAGAATTAAAATACAATTTTTTCAAATATATTTCTATCTTAATTGGTTAATAACAAATAGAAGCACAAACAATTTTTTTTACATATGTATATAATTTAAAAAAAAGAGTTATATAACCAAATCAAAGTTTTCAAAGGTGAAGAAGAACAAAAAAAAATACAAGATTAAAGTTTTTAATATTTTTATCTCAATTTGTTAATAAGAAATCGAAGTACAAACAACTTTTTTTACATATCTAAATAATTTAAAAAAAGAGTTATATAACCAAATCAATGTTTTCGAAAGTGAAAAAAAAACAAAAAAAATACAAGATTAAAGTTTTCAATTCGATGAAATTATTTAAAAAAATAACTGCCCCACACTGAGTTGAACTTCACACCGGGACTAGGAACAATAATGTTATTAGTGAATTAGTGATTTTTCAATAATAGTTAAAACCGGTTTCGTATCATGAAAAAGACAAAGTTATATTGTAGATTTGATTTTGCTTTCCATTGTGCAAAGTATGGAAAATAAGCCATGTTAAATTTGGCGAACCATAAATGGGTTTGTATGCGGTAAAGGGTTAAACTCCTTAACTCACTGTCATACTACCATACTGGATAAAAACATTTAATTTGTTTGAAAATAATTGAAAAAGACTTTAGAAAACAATCAAATAAAATATTATAAAATACTATGATAAGCAGTGGTTTAAATTAACAAAGTTGATTTTTAACAGTAAAATTCAAAATCTCTATAGTTGTTTATACCATTACCTATATCAGAGTTTAATGAAAAAGAGATCAGCAGTGATGGGTGGGAAAAACTTACGAGTCACATTTGGTACATGTGATTTTTCAACACAGATGTCAAATTCGATTGTAGTCAGCACAAGATCGAGAATTTTTGCATAAGAGTTAGGAATGTGATTGAATGTAGTCCATTACTATTACACTGTAGTAATGGACTACATTCAATCACATTCCTAACTTGTGCTGGGCAAATAGTCCATAAGACAGTCTTAAATCTCGTTATAAATTGTACCGTTGATGCGCGTATTTTGGAATTGTGCAATCTGTTAAGAACCAAATAAAATTGTTATAATTTAATCTTTGCTAATTTTGCATATTCACACCCTAACCTTGCCGTTCAATATGAGCAATACCAAAGTTAACTTTTCAGACGCATGATGTGGGATATTGTCAAGAGGGTGTTGAGAATGCAACTTCTAAAAAGGACTTAGCTCTGTGTAATACATGGCCGTGTAAATCATTCCGCAATAGTAGTAGTAGAGGGGGAAATATTTCGCATCATGATTTTAATCGTGTACCTAGATGAACTAAAAATAACATATTGTAGACTTTTGTTTTGCATAAATATGGTAGAATACAACTTACAACTCCACTACTACCGGTGCCATTAGCGGGAATTGATGTTATATAGATGTCCTTAAATTTAAAAGCGCTTTTAAAGTCGAAATTCTGCAAACAAAGTCAGCATAGCATGAGCTAGAAACCAAAAAAAAAAAAGGTTGGGTTAACTAAGGAGGAGAAGAAAGAAATGTTTAATTTTATATAATATTGTAGCTACAAAATTACTTACAAGAATGACTGTCGATTGACGCATTTTGTTGTAAACTTATAATGCGCAGTAGATTTGATCTCTGTTTTTCCAAGGAAAACCAGTGGGAAAAAATGTAGCATTTTTTGCAAAATATGTTAAATCTAATGATGAAAATACACATTTTTTACTTTGATGAAGATAAATGTCAGAATACTTACTAATAAATAGGTGTGTCCACATATTTCCAGATACTGTGGTCACTGAAAATCGATTACAACAAAAACAATGTAAACAAAAGATTTTCGTTTGACAAGGGAGGTAAGAGTTTGGCATCTCTTTGCTTCTTTCATCCCGGTCCGAAATCTCGACATGAACCATACTGGTGTTGGTCTGGTATTGATCTCTTTATTAAGAAGGTTTCGCATTAAACCTAATTCAGCCAGTTCACGCACACAATTGCAGTATTGTGCCATGGAATCCATTTTGGGAAAAGTGTCGTGTAGGTAGATATAATTAATGTAACGTAAACTGTAATGTAAACTGTTCTTCAAACTCCAAATATTTTACAGTCAGCACCACCCCACAAGTATTCACATATACAAAATTTAAGAGAATTTTGCCGTCATTTTTAAATTGTTTTCGCGTGTTAAATGGGACTGTCCTTATAATTTATCATCTGTATTTATGGATATTGATTTAAGCACAAAAACCATTATTGGCATTGTATTGTAATTATATATACATTTCGTATTCATTTCAACTTCCTAAACTGAAGTTGTTTCTGTTCTGTATTACACATCAGCTTATCTAGTCCAGTTTCACAAATACCACCAAACTTACAATGTCAAATGTAAGATCTATGCCTCCACGTATTCACAGATAGGATCTATGAACTAAAAAATATCATATTTCCGCCGTATAATAATATACCATAATCTATTCTCTATTCGAACGTGCATCTTTCGGCAACGGGATGATACATACTGCTTTGTTATGTTAATCATTCTACTTTCCAGAAATCAATACTCAAAAAGGAAAATGTTTTAATAGTTTTAAAATGATAAACACATGTATTTATTTATTTGTGCATATATTTTCACTTACGATGGGGTAATTTTTACAAATTATTGTTTATATATACGCAGGATATTAATTGCAGATTTATATTAGCCCCGGCAGTCGAATTGTGAATAATTATAACATAGCATTTTTTTAAATTTGCATTTCTTTACATTAAGAATATTAATTAACCGAGCGTCGACCGCAGGTTTTCTTATCTCATTAAGTACAAGAAAAAAATTTAATGGAAAAACCCCAAGTATGTCTGCATTGGGTGTGGACAGTAAGTTACCCTCAATATATATATTTATTATGAATAATATAAAAAAATGTTGATTGAAAATTTATTGTCATACTAAATTTCTTCATTTTTTTTATTTAACGGCGAATTAAAAAATACCTATGTGTACAGGACCGTGGGCTTAAAGGAATTCAACTCTCTTTACGACTACAGTAGGTTATCACCAGTACCAAGGTAGTAGATGTTAGCCTATATCACGTAAATTATGATATACATCAGTCACGAAGCCTGTAATATTAAAAATAGAAAATTGCACTTTATGATAAAAACAAAATATATTACTTCTAATAAACCATTTTCAATAAAAATGAGTGCTAAATTTTATAATTCAAGAAAAGTTGGATCATTGTCGGTAGAGATGGAGATAGTTAACAACTTAATAGTATTTATCTGGTTTTTCATTTTGTTTAAGTAATTGAATTGAAGCCACTGCACCGTTAGTGGGTATATGAGTCACATGGGTATAAAAACCATGAGAGTATTTTTTGAATTAATTAGTAAATGCAAAAGTTAACTTATATATGCAGTAGGTAGGTATTATGCACCTAAACCGCAAGTGGAAATTTACTGAAGGACAACATATGTAGGGCAGAACACCAGTGGCGACTAATGGCATATTGATATGAATTAAATTATTATGCGACATTTTTTTGAGATTATCAGTTCTTCTTCTTGGGGCTGTATTAATTGGTAAGTTTCTGCATCTCCATCATGATTTTGTTTATGAAACCGCGCCTAAAAGCATATCGATATGCTATTCCACATACACATTTTTCTCTGTCCTTTAATCGATGATATGGTAAACTTGCGGTCACGTGATTTATAAAAACTCCCATGAAAGGAAATCCGTGAAATGTTCATACGTATTTTTTCATAGAAGTTTTAAATTTAATAATTTTAAGTTCTGGTTATTTAATTACTTAAGGAGCTGTTTTAAATAATTTTATAAAATATAAATGACTTATGTCGTTATCGTTTGGTAATCCGGAAGACTTCTCCGATCCAGGATGCCAATCGAACAAGCAAACATTTTATTTAAATTTGAAGTGTAAATGCCGCTGTATTTGTGTATATGTGTTTTTCAACCGCTTCAGTGCTCATATGATGACGATGAAGGTGATGGAAGAAAAATAGGATCATTGTAGTATGTTTATATTACACCTAATATTATTTCATTATTTGTTTAGGTAAATTTTGTAATAACTTTCAGCTAATCTCGTCAAAATTGAAGAATTACAAAATGCATCAGCAAAAAATATGACATTTTTGATTATGACGTTTATGGTGTTTGTATGTATTAATGCTTCTGTTTATGATACTTCTTTCCAGGAGAGGAACTGTCATTTTAGTACCAAACGAACAGTTTCAGAAGATTCGGAAGTCTTCGGGATTACCAAACGAAAACTACATTAATAAACAAAGACGTTTGTGCGGGTAATACTATAAAGAGTGTTACCGATTAAATGTTCAATACTTTGGGATAGATTTGTGGACATATTAGGTATGTTTCTTTACTTTATCAAGTAACTTTAAGTAAAAAAAAGGGGATAAATTCTCTCAATAGATAGATAGGTAGAAGATTACAATAGGATTTCGTTACCACACATTTTATAACAAAGAGATATGATCATTTGTATCTTTCTTCCGAAAAATTTTTTAAAACACATATTACATATTTAGTTGGGGTGGGAAACACATTTTATAGGAAACACGAAAAAAACATAAGGAAAGGCTACAGTCCGCTTGTGGCGAACAGTATGAAACCCTATCCTTATCCCTATGTACCCCAAAGAAAAAAACATTAGGAAGATGATGGATAGCATTTTATTTCATTCTATGAAATTTATAGAAAAATTTTTTTTTTTTAAAAACGCCCCCAAAATGTAAGCTTGGCCAAAGTCTTTGTGTGGGCGATAAATTGGAAAAAATATTGGCTAAGTATATTGTTAAATATTTTTTTTCGATTTCTATGAAAATTTTCGAAGAAAACAGCATTTTAGTGAAAAACGGCCACAAAAAGTATGCGTGGCAAAAAACTTTATCACATATCTTGTGAAGGTTGTACAACTTTATCTCTCTATCTTAAGCCTTAAAACGGTTTTTTCTAAGTTGTGGGCGTGGCAGTGGGCGTATTTTGAAAATTTGAACACTTTACCATTTCGGAACCCCAGGGAGTATATGTTCCTAATTTCAGCTTCCTACCATAACTTCAAAGGCCTCAAAAGTTGATACGGACGGACGGACGGACATTAATAAATAGTCTTATATTTTGGTCCTGATCATAAATATATATACTGCGACGAATATTAAGGGGTGTTACAAACTATGTGTCAAAATTAATATACCCTTTAGGATATTAATTTGGTTATTTAGGCTTTAGACGTGGTATTTGACTGACGATATCTTTGCCAATATCTTCGGTAAGCGTTTCTTAACTTGATAAGTTCCAAAATGTATAATAGAAGGTTAACGCCAAAATCTATCCTAAGGGTATATTATTTTTGACACATAGTTTGTAACACCCCTTAATATTCGTCGTAGACCCATAAAAGTACATATAATTATGATCAGGACCAAATCCTAAGACTATTTAGCAATGTCCGTCCGTCCGTATCAACTTTTGAGGCCTTTAATTTTATGCTAGGAAGCTGAAATTTAGAGCATATACACCTTAGGGTCCCGAAATAGTAAAGTGTTAAACGTTTTAAATCCGCCCATTGCCACGCCCACTATTTATTAAAAACCATTTTAAGGCTAAAGTTAGAGAGATAGAGTATTGGAACCTTTACAAGATATGTAGGCACTGCCCTCCTTTATAAGTCTGTCTTATAAGATTTTTTGCCACGCCTACTTTTTGTGGGCTTTTTTCACTAAAATGCTATTTTCAGCGAAAATTTTCATAGAAACTGGAAAAAAATGTTTAACAAGATATTTAGAAAATATTTTTTCCAATATATCACTCATACAAAGTTTTTGACCACGCCCACTTTTTATATTTTTTTTTATAAATTTCATAGAATGAAATGATATCCATCACCTTCTTAATGCATTTTTCTTTGGGGCATATAGGCATATGGATAGGGTATCGTACTGTTCGCCCCAAGCGGACTGTAGCCTTTCCTTTTATTTTTTTACGAACTTTGGGAACAATTTTGTCAACAGCGTCCAAAATTTGTTCTGTGAAATTGGGGATAATTAAATTTTAATGTCTTCAAGGTAGCAGTTGCCTCGAAGGTTTAATGTTAATTCAGACCAAAAGCGATCCCAGTTCGCATTTTTAAAGTCTCTTATGTATTGCACTTTTGTCACCCCTGACCTTTAAAGTCGGCAAAGTAAAATATGTCGGGCTGATAGGGTACAACACAGATACCGGTAGGGGAAAGGACAGATCAGACAATATATTTCAGTCCCTATGCTTACAATTGAAATATCCACCAATTAAAAATTCAACGCTTTGTGTAAACAACTTACGAAGATCATTCATCAGGCCAATATCAATTGTTATTTTGTCACCAGGAAAATAAATGCAATGAATTCTTTTCTCTAATTGCCTAATTTTAACTCTATTCCCAGATTTTCTACGTATTGGGTACTCACTAAAGGTAAAAGGGAATCGATCTTCTTATTAAAATAGCTACACCGCCACATATTTTGCCAATTCTATCACATCGATAGCATTTAAAGTCTTGCTTGAGCCAAGTTTCAGTTATTAATGCAATGTCAACATCCCTAGTGTTTAAGGAATTTAAAAATTCTGTGATTTTGTTTCGTATACCTCTCACATTCCAAGTAATAATATTCATATGTCTATCTACTATCATATTATTTAACATCATGATATAAGAATTTAGTTGCATTTAATAAAATTAATTAAACATTAAATTGTTCAATCTTAGTTTTACAAACAGATCTTTGAATAATGCGTTGTTGTTGTTGACAGAAATGTTACCAGGTACATTACTGGAGTTGTGAATGGGGATGGCTGGAATATTGTTTGAAACATTGCGATTCATATTATTTAGTTGCGTGGGAAAATTCGTTCCACGCATTAACATACTGCTGATGTCATTGCGGCAGTGAAGGAAAATCTTTGAGAGAGGTGATTGATTGTAAGGAGAGCTTTTGGCTGAACATGTTGGTTATGATGAGCGGATTTTTGCTACCACATATTTTGATCTAGTGTTGCATGTAGGATCGGTAGATCTGTGCGAGGGATCGCGCATTTTGCCAATAAGACATTTTCGCAATCAACTGCCTTGTGTGGACCGGTGCAGTTAGCACAATAGGTCTTAATGTGACGATTTTTTCCCCATGACTAAACATCTGCTAGTGACATTGAGATAGCTTACATTAAAGATTTCTCTGATAGCTCCAATTTATTTGTGTATGCAAAATGGAACGATAATAGTTTTTTAAATCATAACGTTTGATTAAACCGTTTTCCTATGAAACCAAATAAAATGTGCTGGTGTATCGATTAAATGTTATTGTTATTTTCTTTATTGCAGTACACTTAAGACCAATTTTAACAAGTTCGGTTTTTAATGAATCCATTTCCCATATGCATTTCGCCCATACAATATAGAACAACTTTGAATGCTCACTCACTTTTTAGATCATGAGAAAAGAATTGACAGTTTTCTCTTTTTAGTTTACCGATCACTGAATTTTATGATTCGATTGATTCACATACGATTTTAACACCGATGGATGCAATAGTTAAATTGGCGGAACATAAATTCTTGGTCGGATATTATTTGTCGTGAGTCCATATCATCAGACTATCCGGAAGACATTATAAGGGACTCCAGTAATTTTTACTTGAGTCCTCTTTAGGTGCATTTGTTTTTTCATAATTGTACGAAATTTTATATCCGAGGACATTTGTCCTCGGAATCCGGCGATCGTTCGCGTTTGGAAATTTTGATATATTTTGGGAAGTCAGAAATGGATGACATGCGCAGGCGAAAGCTTCGGGTTGACTGAAATTCTCTCAGAAAATGCTGAAGTAAAGGAACTCTTTTGTAGTAACCATACAACTTGACAAAAATAAAAGTAATAATAAATAAGCATGTTGCGAAGCTTCTATCGCAATTTTAAGTTGATGGCCAGATCACAGTGCGTGGAACTATGACTGGAGATGGAGAATACAGTGTAAGACTGAAATACTGCGTGGTAACAGCTTCAAGCAGACTCACTTGAAGATAAATAAAAATTTCTTGGCAACTGTCGAACGATATGTGTTTATTTTATTTTAATGTTACAAAATGTATGGCTAGTGATGAGAATGCAAAATTGACAACGTGTGAATACAATATAAGAGCGACAAAAATTCCAACAAGGTGGGAGAAGATTAAATTACAATATTAGAACGAATGATTTTATGCTGATAAAGTAGAGTGCACTACAGTATGTTTGACAAAGAAAGAACGTAAAACAGATAAGTGCAGTGTGTTGTAAAAGAAAGTTTCAAATTTATAAATTTAACTTAAAACGAAAATAAATCATGCCAATCATCCCAGCTAAGGTCACATCCTGAGCTGAGTAGATGCCTGGGGACCTCTAGTTTCAATTGAAATATACAGGGTGTAAGTAAAGAATGACATCTTCCCCTTCCCCTTTACTTTTGAGCTCTCTGTTGAACATAAGACTAAAAAAATCTCAAACTGTGTATTTTGTATATGAAATTTCATTTCAAAACAAAAAATATTAAACCATAACACGAAAAACGCACATACACATATATAATATCGAAATGGAATGACGATTTGTTTTATTAGGTATTGTTTTCAGACATGGTTAGTATTTAAATAAGAAAGATTGAATCAATCGCGCATTTCTCAATAGATGTATTCACTAATAACTGCTCTGGTTATTAAATATTTAATTTTTTTGTAAAAAGGAAAAAAAAAATTACATTTTGCCGACGAAAAATATTTATTCACACTTTGATTATGCTTTGAATGCCAAATTCCGCATTTAAGTTAATGAAGGGTTGATCAACGTTGATTAGTGAAAAGAAATCTAACGGAAAAGAAATAGTGTACTAAAGGATAATTAAAGGCAAATCAGAGTTAATTGGTCGTTGATTATTTTTTATGAATAACGCTGTAAGGGTATATTAATTTTGACACATAGTTTGTGAGAACCCGTAATATTCGTCGTAGTCCCCTAAAAGTATATATATTTATGATCTGGACCGAAACCTAAGACGATTTAACTTTCGATGCCTTTAAACTTTAGCTAGGAAGCTGAAATTTAGAACATATACTCTAGGGTCCCAAAATGGTTAACTGTCAATTTTTTTATAAGTATGATCGCTGCCAAGCCCACAATGTAGAAAAAACTGTCTACAGTCTTAGATGAAAAGATAAAATGTTTAAACATTAACAAAATATTTAAACACTGTTGCCAAACAAAGTTATTTACCACGCCTGCTTTTTGTGGGGGTTTTTTTTTAATAGTATGTTGTTTTGATAGAAAATATTTATAGAAACCGAAAAATAAACCTAACAATTTCTTTAGCCAATATTTTTTCTAGTAGTCTGTCGCGTTTTTTCAAAAAAATATATATTTTAATAAATTTTATAGAATTATAAAAACAGCCATACATGATGTTCTTAACGCTTTTTTGGGGCATATACGGATTTGGAAAGGTCATCTGTTCGCCGCAAGTGAACTGTAGCCTTTCCTTTTATTTTGATCTATAGTAGTTCCAAATTATAGTATTAAGAGTAGTTTTACCTCATTTTAAAGGACAATAACTTGCTTGGGCTGAATATATACCTCCCAACAATACCATCATATTTTCATCATCACTTCAGAATTAAAAACTCCTAAGTGCATATGGTCATAAAATTAGATCTATTAAATACAAAAACTGACTTGGTGCTATAGTATTGTCCGACACTGTATATTCTTTCTTCTTTACCATAGAAAAACTATTTAATTATATTAATTATGCATTTTTTGTATCCCAAAGCTCCAATTCCCAATAAATTGATCCGTTTATCTAACAATAAGAAAATATTGTTTTAATAATAATCTCAAAAATTAAATAAAAACAAACACTCGACAGAAAAAATATAACAGCGCTCATATTGAATTGAATTTTAAGCTGAATGCTAAAGTTGAACAAAAAATAAATTTATAGTTGGAAAGTTTGATTATCGCGTCCAAGAAACTGGAAAAGGTCATCGCATTAGTCGCACTGCTTACAAAAGTCGCAAAAATTTGATTAAAGTCGTATAAGGGTAACTTTGGTAACTAGGCCAACCCATTTGACCAAACCCGAAAAAAATTTAAACGGGTCGGAAATGGCAACACTGCCAATCATGGCAAGCTGAGCCAAAAAATACTATAAAGTCCCACGGGTAGTAACAACTTTTGGTCGTTTGTCGAAAATGGGTGGGTGTTGAAATACTGTACGGTCAAAATTCAGTTTCAAAACACTGTAATTCAAAAGACTGTGTAAACAAAATTCTGAATGAATGAAAGTCTGTATGAGTGAAATTCTGCATTTAAACAAAAAATGGGTTTCATAACGTTAAAAAGTTTGCACTTTATATTTACTGCTTTTCGGAATATCATTTATTAAAACAAAGCACGAAGAATACCTCCAGAGTTTTACTACTGAAGCCTTTATTTATATACTATATTTTTTATTGGCATATCATCTGTGCAGCAGGGTTGATTTGACAGCATATTGTCGTATGGACATAATGAAAAAATAAATAAATATTAGGCGTAAACGGTCCATGCAGGACCCAAAGACTAGCTTCTAATATTCCCACAGAAAATAGTCAAGCGGCGTTAAATCGCCCGAGCTTGGAGGCAAATTCACAGGTCCGTAACGTGAAACCAAGCGGTTACCTAACGTTTCCTTCAATAAATCGATTGTGGCAAGAGCTGTGTGGCATGATAATTAATGAAATAAATTTGCACAATCTGGAACGCCCGAACAACGCGCGTCAGTGTTGAACTTCCAAACCAAACTACAAATAAAGCACTTAACAGCTGAAAAAATGGTCGTTCTATACTTCTAAACAAGCACCCTATACAAAAAACGATTTTGCCTTACAAGTCAGCCACAAAATGTACTGGGATCTTAAAAAGAACGCCAAGTTTGAATTGTAATTATTAAAAATTTCACATTTGAAGTTTTGAAGATATATATTTAAAACACATGTCAATAGAGCCCCAATTTTTACGATTTTAAGAACTTGCTAAGTATTAAAATTTGTAAAAATTTTAATAATTACAATACAAACTTTAACATTTATTGTGATTTCAATACTTTTTGCAAAGAGCGATATATGGGCGGGGCCACACCTCTTTTTTTAATATACACAGTGTTTTATTTGTTTCGGTGTCTGTTCTTCAAGTCCTACCTCCGTATATAATTTCATAACTCTAAGTCTTTTGAATGCAGTTAAGAAAGAGGGCGGCTACCACGCCCCCTAAATGGAGCATAAACAGCATTTTATTTTTTCCCGTGATGAAAAAGTATTTTTACCCTCATGAAAAAGTAATAATTGTAGGTCTGTTATGGGCCTTCTGGATGGAAAAACCCAAATTTTTCCCCGGGGTTTCTCCGCACACCCTATTACTGTGCCAAATTTCAAGGTTCTACGATGATGGAACGGCTCCATAGTTTTGATGATCCGTCAGTGAGTCAGTGGTTACTATTTTTGATAATTTTGGGGCCTTACAACTCAGCAACCGCTCATGTTAAACAGTTAAAATTTGGTAGGGACCTGCTGCTGTGCGTCCCAATAAATCCTGATTTAATGTCTCTAGCTTTGTTGTAAGCTAAGTTAGAGGGGGAGTCAAAATGGACTGGAGTTGGTTCGTGTAAATAAGGGTGTAGTACCAAAGTTGCTAAAGAACTTGGGTGTGCTTTGATTGCGCAGTTCGGTTTGGTCTGGGTGTCAACCCCCGCAAAACTGATCTAGTCCTCTTCTCCCTCTAAAAACGGCGTAAGCTTAACTTCTCTGAAGAAGCGAAATATTTGGGCCTGTTTATAAGGCTACTTTAGACATTCTGTTGTGAATTTTCTCTGACACACTTAGTCTCTGCCTACGTCTTCCGCATCATTCTAGCGTGTTCCAGTCGAAAATAATGGCGATTAAAGAAGGTGAAACTCTATAGAAGCCCTAGACCAGCAACCTAGGTCAGCAACAGGCGGATCGCGGTCCATTTCGGGACCTCTGAGGGTCGAACATTGGACCGCCAAATATTTTTGATATTCCTATCAATTGGATTTGAAAGAGGCCTTTTTAACAAAATCCAACTGCCGGGCCCCAGTGGTGATTGGTAAAAAATCGAAGAGGAAGAGAGATAGGAATGCAGATCTAACATCGTATCTGTGCATACTTCATCATACAGCCAATTGTCGAAAACTACACTGAAAGAAGAATGGACAAATGGGTCAAGTTGATTAATTTTATGAGATATCGTTCTGCTCTTCAGCACCAACAGCTCAAGGAGTTTATTTCATTCTGAATGTGTTTCGGTTTATTCTGATGTATTGCAATACAACAGTGTTCGTTGGTTAAGTTAAGCTCAAGTTATGTAACCAAATAAATAAACAAGTAATCTCCTTCTTTCAACAGTCTCTTTCAAAGCATGAAAGTACTTGCAGTTAATAACAAAAGAGCGCAATGGGGTAAATTTGGCTTATTTTAAAAAGATGTTCGAAAATATTTAACTGCGCTCTACACTGAGTTGCAAGAAAAAGGGAATTAATATGTGACCTTAAGCGTGTCTGGTCTTCGTCAAAAGCTGGAAATGTTTTAAATAGATATTTTTACATTTCCCAACAATTCTTGGATATTAAAAGAAGAACTCTGACATTGAAGTATTTTTTAGATCTTAGAACTCGTATGTTTCAGAAAAGTATGAAAATTGCAAAAAAAAAACAAGCTATCAACATGTCTACTTTCTCAAAATTTAAGTTTCGAAGAACAAATATCGTTCGAGATCGCCCACCTTGAAGACATTCTTCGCGTTTGCTGTTCCCGCATGAACAAAACTATAAAAAAAAACCCCTCAATATTATCGTTGTAATTTCTCCAATAATGGCAACCCCTGCCCTAGACTGTCCATCGTCTCTTAATATGAGAAATGGAGATTTCGGAGCAGTTCAACATTTACCTTGGGAACACAAATCGGGAATCTCCTGATTAAGGAGAGTTAGGTATACCATTTGCTGCTTGTAAATTATCGCTAAGGCTGGTTGCTATGGACGAAACAAACTTTAGGTGGACAAGTGGCATCACATGTCTCACTTAGATTAGGATCTGGCCTAAGCTAACTTTAACCCTCTAAATATTTGATCTCTCTAAGCAAACGGAACACTAGCCCTACTTTAGGGGTCATCAATGGACACTGTCTTAAACGCAAACATGCAACAATAGGTGGTGCATTTTGGAACAACATTTGCAAGAATTTGTATGGACGAATAGGAGTAGGAAACCATCGCTCACATTCTTTGTATATGCCCTGCTCTCTTCAGAAAAAGGAAGCTCTATTTCGGAGCCTTCTTCTACCAAGTTATATGTGATCTTACAAACATTGACATAAAACTTTTAATTCGCTTTATCAGAAGCTGCAATTGGTTCTACGAGTAAGTAAATAAAACTACAAAAAAATGTGCACCATAGCACGTGTGATCCCTAGTCCCCCATTGGGGGAGTTTCAGAGTAGATGTGAGTAACATTTGGGGCTTAAGAGCGAATCTTTTCTCGCTGTATGCCCATGTTTCCCATGACAAACCAGCTGTTGTGGCACTGAGTGGAACATTATTCTTTCCTCATCGTGGTCTCGCCGATTATATATGTAGTGATGTAGCCTACCAACTTCAACTACAATACGGCCAATAATTATATATTATATCCGGAATTTAATTATATTTGGCTTAATCTCCACGTCCGTAGGCAATTAATCCACTACTGTTTCATTTAAAGAAGCCCAAATTTTGACCGTAATCTTACTTTTAACGAGTTTGATGAGTTGTCCGATTCCATTTCACAAATTGTTACCCCTTTATCCTCATACTGAAATAATGTTCACAATTCGAATTGGCTTCCGTCATTCTGGACGGACAACACCCGAAGGCAGGTAAGCTGAGATCTTTGCTGAGGTAATACGAGAAAGTCAAATGGGAAGAATTAAACGGTTTCATTAGGAGTTTTAACTGGTCGCTATGCTTCCTCGACGGCGATGTGGATGCTGCTGCCGATATGATAACAAACATAATTCACTTGGGTATGAAACATTTTATGCCTAATAGGATTAAAAGTATTAAACCCAACGTGAATGCATGGTGCGACTTGAGCTGCAAAGAGGCTATCAGGTCAAAAGTGGTGAGCTTTCGGTCTTATAAGGCCAACCCAACTGAGGAAAACCGAAGAAAGTTGAGGCAAAAAATACTACAAAGTCCCACCGGTAGGAAAAACGTTTCCCCTATCGTTCTGAAAAGGTGTTCTTCCACACTGGCAAAACCACTGCTTAAGCTTTGATATCTGTCCTATTCTTCAGGGCTCTTTCCGAGAAGATGGAAAACAGCATTTGCCCAGCCAGTCCCAAAAAAAAAGCGAATCTTCCTCCCCCTCGTCCTACCGACCAATTGCACTTACGTCCCTTCTTTCCAAGGTCATGGTAACGCTGATAAATCGTCAGCTTATGAAATATCTTGAATCGTGGAAACTTCTAAATGACCGGCAGTACGGTTTTCGCGTCAACAAGCCCACTGGTGATTTGATGACATATCTAACCGAAAAGTGGAACCAATGTATTCACCATTGTGGTGAAAGTAAGGTCGTGGCGCTTTGACAGAGTTGAGTTGACAGAGGGATCAAGCTCTTCTGTTGAAAATGCGTGCATTTGCAATCGATGATACCTTTATTCAATGGATTAGAAATTGCCTTCCGGAGCGGATTCAAGTTGTTTTCGACGGTTTTGGACCAAATGAATGCTGGTGTTCTAGGATCCGTTTAGTCTCCGACTCTGTTTCTCATTTTTATAAATGAACTACTCTCAATTACTTCTAAGCCTATTCATTCCTTCGCCGATGACAGTACCCTCAGCTTTACATATTCGTTTCCCGGGCGACGCCCCTCATCTTCGGGCGTTGAACTGGAATGGCAACGTATGTTAAGCTCGTTAAATTCTGATCTTGACAGCATACTTAAATGGGGTAAAACCAACAGAGTGGAACTTAATGCTTCCAAAACACAATACTGTCTTCTGTCATTGAAGCCAAACCCCAATACTCTGCCATTATCAATGAATGGCACTTGCATCACTGAAACCGAAAGGCTTTCCATCCTCGGTATGTGCGTTAAAGATAACCTCCGTTGGAATGACCACATATTCGACGTCGCCAAAAACGCTGCGAAGTGTCTAGGCTTCCTAAGGCGATGCAAGAAATAGTTTACCCCTCCTGATCTGGCTAGAATTTACAAGGCGTTTATTAGCCCAAAACTTGGGTACAACGCTCATATTTAGTCCGGGACACCGAAATGTGAAATTTCTAGGTGTGCTCTACCTCTGTTTTTCCTGATCATTACAACTTACAAAAATTTAAAATCAATGTGCATGGGTTTCTCATCCTTTCTTCTAATCCCTCATTTCCTTGATGCCCACGCTGTGTTACTAAACATTATAAGGGTGCTACAATCCCTGTTGCACGTAAACGGGGTGTATGCGAAAATATATTTTTTGACACACATGAAAGGGACCTACCGTTTAATGCCATTTTCAAACGGCTATTAATTTTTGAAAAGCCTCTCTTTGCAGTTCCTGTTTTTGGTTGTTTGTCAGACGTTCGCAAGGGATGGGGCAGCAAATAAAAACTTTCAGGTGGAACGGGTCCGGATTTGAACCAGCGACATCTCGCTTAGTGGTCCAACACACTTAACCGCTAAGCCACTGCAGCCACAACGAGTAGAGTAAAATTTTATCATAGATCTTGGTGGTATCCCAACGGACCAATAATAGTCTAAGTGTCGATTCTTAAGCCGACAGATAATCTTCTTTGATAGTTTTAACGAATCCGTCAGGCTTACAGCACTGCCAGCATAAAGTTAAAAGTCAAAAGTTTTCATTTCGTGACGAAAAGCTGGTGTACTGTAGCCTTTTAGTAGACTTTCTATTTCTTGATGAACGTCGGAAACGTCTCTTGAGGAATTCGGTTTGTCGGTGTCGGTGTCAAGTCATATCTCGATAGTACAAATAATATTTTTTCATATCGGTATTTGGTATAAACCGATTCCAACAACTAAATGTAATAGATTTCGCCTTTTTGGTACTTTATCTGACACAAGCACTGTATAACTAATATGGGTAGCAAAATGTTTTATACGTAAGAATTTAATATACGTTGAATAGATGCCGCTTAAGCACTTCGACCATGTATAACTATGCAACACTTTAGAGGCATTTAAGTGAATTCTATTAAATATACTGATATACTTTAAGGATTCTACGATGAATATTAAGGGGTGTTACAAACTATGTATCAAAATTAATATATCTTAGAATAGGGCATACTTATATGTAATCGAATTTCTTAAGGAAAATAAACTGCGAGTCAAAACTTTGCAACCACAGTTGACTTAAAAGCTTAATACCTCAAAATGAAAATGGGATATTGACATATTTTAAAGGCAGTTTAAAAAATTAAGAAGTATTTCTTTTAAAAATAAATAATGCTTCTGATGCAACTCTTAACGGTGTAATTTGCATAGATGTGGGTCAGCATACATCAAAGTCGACCGTTCCTTAAACCCTTATTAAGTGGGGTAATAGTTGGATTGCATCCTTACACTGAACAATGTTTCTTAGAATATGTCCACAAATCATATCGCAAATTATTGAACATTAAGTCGGTAACAGTCACAAAAAAAATAATTAACTACATAATTAAATAAAAGATTTTGGGCCACCTTTAGATGTTAAGTACATAAGTTATTATGTTATTGGTAAGTTTAACAGTAGTTTATGTAATTCATAGGCAATTAGAGCCTATGTCTAAACGAAAAACTCAAGTAGGAATAATACTAATTATAACAATACGTATGTTAATATTGCATTTAAGTTCTGTTAATAAACACAAAAACAAAAAATAAATAGATAAAACTTTTGTTTGAAAACAGCAAAATTTGTTCGTTATTGATTATTAAAAACGTAATAGAAAACAAAACGAGGCTCGTATCTGATTAAATAAAACTATGAAATGCTTATCAATATCAGCTATATACAAGCTGTGTAATTACTTAAGATCGCGGTTCAGGAAGATAGTGTAAGAGTAAGTTAAACAAATGACTATGAACATGCTCCTATTAATATGTTTATTATATCAGCAGGCTAAATGCATTTATAATACTTAACATTCATTTAAATATCTAGCGATAGTGATATAAATTACCAGAGCTTATTATGATAAAATTTTAAATCATAATAACCCTGATCAGTTAAGCCTTCCATTGCTGAAACATTTGACAATGCATCGGTGTTATCCGGCGGCGGCGGAGAAACTAGTTTACCTGGAGGCCGATTTATTTTTATAATCCCAAACTCATCTGTTTGCTGCTGATCGAATTCCATTTTATTTGTGGGTGTAACTGCCATACCTACGTTGAAGGAAATATTTTTAAGCCCAGTATGTTGTTTGCTCAGCTGAAATGAAGTTGGGTTCTTAGTTTGCGAAAAGTTTTTAGCAACATTGTAAGCTTCAATATTATTAGGTTCACTGGATAAGTTTTCTGATATATTATTTATAATATTTTGTTTTTGAAGTCCTAATTTTGGTTCATCAGAAAATTCCAGACTATTTTGTTGTTCAGACTGAGAAGTTTGCAAGACTTGCACATCCTCAGAAACAGACTTTATAGTTGATCCTTCCTCCACAATATCATCGTCATCGGCCAAATTGCTGAAAAATATTTTTGGAAGAATTTAATTTATAGATGTACGTACAGTGTCAGCAAATAAAACAGAAGCAAGACGTTTTACATAATAGCCCTCAACAGTTAATAGAGAATATCCAGTGAGAACAGACTCCTAGGGTTATTAGTTTAAATTATATAACTTTTTAACTATTAAAACTTCAGATATAGAGAGATTTAGGAGACTTTATCCAGGGTGTTTCCGACTTTATGTTTAATACTTTGGAATAAGATTTGTAATCATGTAAAAAAAAAATCGTGCTAGGACTATATTATTAGAAGAATATTCATTGTAACTACGTCAAAATTTTTTGAGATAAATTAAAAAAAATGTGAATGTGCAATAAACACATACATAGTTTGCTTTTTTATGAACCTAATATATACTAATAAAAAATTGTTTTCAATAGTTTGCGTAGAAACTCATAGATTTTATTATAAATGGGAAAACCGTGTTCAAAGAAGTAATACAGTTTAATGAAAATATCATAAATATGTGGGATAAATAAAAGGATAACTTCGCGATATTTTTTATTAAATTTGTTTGGGTTAGGGCAAACCAATCATTCCTTAAATCTTCGGTAACTGAGTAAAAATTGGATATAGACCCTTACCGTACAATGATTTTTTTTCGTAGAATATGTCCACAAATCTTATTCCACGATACATAAGTATTTTTGCTTTGAAATCAATTTAGTTTGAGGTTAGAAAATAAATTTTTCCGTTAATCTTAGTAGCTTTTACGAAAACTGCATTTGTTAATGTACAATTCACATGTAATAATTGATACAAGTACACATGTCGTGTATTTTTAAATGAAAAGGGAATTTTATGAATTCCCCACATCACGGCAATTCGTTACTTTTTACCTCTAGAGTAACCTCTAGGTTACTTTTGAAACCTCTAGAGAATAGGTGATACTGGAGCGGGTACTGGAGCGGGTTTGAACTTCATATCAGACTTTCTTAACCTGGACACCCATGAACGGGTAGTCCTATATTAAGGGAAATAACGGCTTGTTTCTATTTTATTTGATGCAATTTTAAAGAAAATATACTTAAAATAAAGTAAACCAAATAAAAAATACATTATCACAAAATGATAAAGGAAGCAAAAGTTAGAATTTTCAATTGAAATTAGCAACTCGATGTCTGATTTATTAGTTGAATTTCAAAAACATTGCCAAATCTTTCTTTACGTGTAGTTACAGTCCCGTGTCTAAATTGGAATCAAACTGCTACGACATTTATATGCATAAATATTTCTTTGTTGATATTAAATATAGATTAGATAATATAGTCTAAGAGCTGAATTCCTTTCAAAATTTGTGTCCAGCTCATGTTTGCTTTTTGTTCAATGACTCTGCACTTGCTTTTGAGGTAGACCAGATTTGTGAGAAACGTCAAAATCAGTTGTGAAAAGTTGTTTGTTGATTAATTAAATAGAAGAAACCGAACAATCTTCTGATAAAGGGCAATCGGTTGTTGTAACAGTAAGTAACAGTAAATACTTGATTAATGTTCTTAATTCACGATTTATACTAAACTTGTAAATTCAAATAATCATCCAACAATCGAAAATGAAATTGTCATTTTTTGACAACCAACATATGTCTGTATTTTTCTGTTCTACCTTTGAACCTTTCTTTTATCAGCTTGCCAATGAGGTGGTTGGATTGGACATAAAGATACGCAAATACAACGACAAATATACTTCAAATAAAATGTGTTTGCTTGTTCGATTGGCATCCCGGATTGGAGACCTTTTCCGGCTTACCAATCGAAAACGACAATAGTAACGCAAATCATAAGATAAGATTCCACAGTTAATTAAAGTCTATAATTGTCACGTCATTTCAGGTCGTTTAAACGTTTAATTGGTAACATTTCATCAGTGACTGTATTTTCGTTTGATATTTCACAAATAGTTATTTAAAACGTACAAGGAGAGATTTGCCAATTTAAACGATTACATAGAAAATTCAATGCAATTAACTATCATTTTTGAACATCTGTGATAGGCATCAGTGACCCATTTTCCGAGAGTCCCCAAGCGAAATTCAGCTGTTTATTTGCAGATGTTATATTTACGTGCAAAATTTTCAATAGCTAGTCTTGTAAAATTTCTTAAATACCAGTTAACAAAAGTCAAATTTCTTGCCCACCTGCATTCGCAAATAAAAAATATAGACAGGGTTTGGCAGCCATTTTTAAAAAATGTTTGGGGGTTCAAGGGAAAGATTTGACTATCTGGTATATTACTCATCCATGGTCAGACATGGCGTTCATTAAATTTGTAATGTCACACATATATAATCACCCCTATCGTGTAATCCGCCGGGGGAATTATTCACAGAAAAGAATATTTCAGCATCGTCAAATTTTCAAAGTGAACATATCCCCTTTATGGTTTATGTAAATGAGTTTCACAGTATCGTCGAAAACGTTGGAATTGAATTTTTTCAGAATAAAATTAAATACATTACTAATTCGCATAGAAATCACTGCGGATTTCTTGACCTGTCTGCTACAAAAAAAATTGCATTTGTAAATACAAATATAAAAAGATAATAGTTTAGAGCAAAGAAAAGTAGACTAAGCCTTTGCAGTATTGACCTTTATTTAAATTTAAAAATATTTGTATTAATATTTCAAATCATTCACTGATCTTCATAACGTCTTATGTATTTTTCTCTGTGAAGACAGCTCATCTTCTTCCTTTTTTGCTTTCAAAAACCGATCTAACGTATCCCTTATTTATTTGAAATTATTCAGGAGAGTAATTTATATAACGCGATTTGTAGAGGAAACTAAATAAAAAATGTTACGTTAATTGCAATGTTAGTTCCATCAACACATGTTAGTTCTTAATCAACTTTTGATGAAATTGAAAATGATTTTGTATTCGAAGCTATATCCATTTGCCTTAGAACGTCGACAATTTAATAATGTTCATTGTTAAAATCCAAAAAAAAAAAAAATACATAAAAAATACATTTCATCCGGAAATCCCATGGGATCATTTGCTTCTTAACCTCTCTTGTATTTTTTTTTCTCAACTCAAATTGGCCCAAGATGATTTAAAAAAAAATTGCAGCTCTATGCTGTATCGTTAACTAACATTATGTGTACTTCTTTATTATATCGAACTACCTTCGAGGAGAGCGGATAAATTTTAACAGAACATGTAAAAGTTACGGAAAAGTAGAAGTGCATTTTTGTAGTAATATAGTTTCAGCAAGGAGTACAGAATCAAAAAAAAAACAGAAGTTTACCATTTACCTTAGTTTATTATATATTCCAATAAAATTGCCATAAAATTAAACCATACAATAAATACGGTATTGATAGTTTCGTCGGCATTATTTTAATATTAAAAATTCAATTTGATTTTTAGAACTTCGATACTGCCTTTGCTATCAATGCGTGCCGAGGAGGCAGTTTTTACGGGTATTCTGTGTTTCGTAACATTTCCGCATCTAATGTTTATACATCAAATATCGGGTTTCAAAATAAACTCAAGAACGCAAACCATTTAAGATATCCTTCAATTTTTATTATTGGGTTTATAATTCGTATGGATTTCTACACGTTTACAACTGTCGCTTTGTTCAATCAATGAAATGCAATTACACTTTAACTGTCAGTTGTTATGTTGATTTGTGGGCTCTAGGAAATAAGGCCCCAATAAATAAAGCCCCAAAATAAAAATGAAATAAGGCCACAAAAATATAAACGCGAAACAATTTCAATTACAATTTCAATGTACACTACTTTCACCAAACCAAAAAATTAAAATATATCAATGTAAATATTCTTTTCATTATTGTGGATGTTAATATCACTTGTGGTTTCTTCTTTTTTTGTATATATATTTAATAAACTGTTTTCTTTATATTGGCAACTACACATTTTTTTTTTCAATTTGCAGCATAAGTTATTATTTTAACAAAACAATTCTTCCCGGGAATTTTACCAATTTATTTGTATTTACTAAGACAATCCGCGGCACTGATCGCTCGAATTTGTAACAGTGTAATTCAAGCACTTAATTAATATTATATATTTCTTTGACAATAATTAATTCCACTCTATTTCAACTTTTATTCAGTTAAGTTCAGTCGAATACTGCAACACAATATTGCAAAGTTTTATTTTCCCTCCAATGACTTTTTTGACACTTCTTTTTTTTTTTTCTCAGTTGACACTGACGTTGTCGCAAATAACCCTATTGTTGTTCTTGGGCTGCATTGTTGTTGTTGGGTCATTTCTCCCATGTCTGTATGACGAACGGTCTGTCTGTAGTTCAATCATATTTTCGTTATATTCTCTTATATTTATACATGGCAACAGTAACATTGCCTTTGTCGGCTGGTATTATTATTATGTTGTTTTTCTTTAGCAGCGAGAACAGCCATTTGACCTGTGGGAATTCAAGATCAGTTTTATTGATGAACAATTTATATTCGTCAACTGAAAGGATTTCTCTGATACCTACGTTGTCTGTGCATTAAGATGGTGTTGTTTTACCAATATACCCACACAGCTTGCTAGGAAAAAATTATATATCATTAGTGGGAATTCCAATCTAAGCCTAGTAAATTGTTAGAAGTTCTGGATTTCTGCTTAAAAGAAAACAATTGTTTGGTTTTCAAGGCCAATATTTACAAACAGATACATGGGATGTCTATGGGCAATCTGCTTTCTCCCACAATCGCCGATTGGGTTCTAGATCATTATTTTAAGACCATAGAGGAAACCAATGCGCATAGTCAGATGTGTGGGTGACATATTAACAGTGATTGACAGTTAAAACATTGACAACAAGTTGATGTCCTTTAATGGACTCAATCTCAAAATCCAATCTACAGTCGAGGCTGAAAGAAAACAAGGCTCCACGTAAACCATATGCAGACGCTGCAAAGCCGGCTAACAAATAATTTAAATCGCATTTTTTCAAAGCTAAAATCGAAACCGTACAAAAATAAGCAAACGGATATCATTTGCAAGATTGAGTGTTTGGGTAGTGAGGGTGCTATTTGTGACTTTTGCTATATTGGGACCCAAAAACAATTCTTGGACCAACGAACAATTAACCCAGGAAAGACTGCACTTGCTAGTCACAGAGAAACCAGATTTTGGCAATGTTCTAGCTACTCCAACCTTGCCTTCGCCGTCTTATCACTGGTCAAGTGACTTCGCGCACGCTTTTACAAAAGATGATTTTTATTCGTCTACCTTCCGTTGTTGTGTTCACTTATCAAATATAATTTATTATTAAACATAAGGAAAGGCTATAGTCCGCTTGGGGCGAACAGTATGATACCCTATCCTTATCCCTATGTGCCCCAAAGAAAAAATTCATAAGGAAGATGATAGATAGCATTTTATTTCATTCTATGAAATTTATAGAAAAAAAAATATTTATTTTGAAAAAACGCCCCCAAAAAGTGGGCGTGGCCAAAAACTTTGTATGGGCGATATATTGGAAAAAATATTGGCTAAATATATTGTTAAACATTTTTTTTCGATTTCTATGAAAATTTTCAAAGAAAACAGCATTTTAGTGAAAAACGCCCACAAAAAGTAGGCGTGGCAAAAAACTTTATATGACAAATTTATAAAGGTAGGCAGTACCTACATATCTTGTGAAGGTTTTACAACTTTATCTCTCTAACTTAAGCCTTAAAACGGTTTTTTCTAAATTGTGGGCGTGGCAGTGAGCGGATTAAAAAACTTTTAACACTTTACCATTTCGGGACCCTAGGGAGTATATGCTCCAAATTTCAGCCTCCTAGCATAACTCTAAAGGCCTCAAAAGTTGATACGGACGGACGGACGGACATTGCTAAATAGTCTTAGGATTTGGTCCTGATCATAAATATATATACTTTTATGGGTCTACGACGAATATTAAGGGGTGTTACAAACTATGTGTCAAAATTAATATACCCCTAGGATAGGATATAATCATATCATTTCATATACTAATTTGTTTGAACGTTGACAAAACGGTTGATGGACCTGTGTCATGGGATAAGTTCCTATAACTTTATATATATATGAATTAAAATCAGACTTCAATGAATTACGAAATAAAGACAAAAATGCATTTTTTATCTAATGTTGACGTTGAAAATGAAATTATAACCAAACGCATGCGATTCACGGGAAAAAATAGTCTTGTGTTTAATCAACATCTGTACGAAAAAAATTGTACGGCCGAAACCGTCGAGTAATTTATACTGAGAGGATTTTTGGTTCTCTAGCCCTCCCTATTTCATTTGCTTCAAAAAAGCATAGAATGTTTTTGCCTGAGAATCTGATTGAGCTCATTTATGTCAAACTGAGTATCATTTATGTCAAACTGGTCTTCAACCACCATATTTTTGACAAACAGCTATCTATGTGGTTCAGCGTATTCACGGATAGTAAATTTAAAAGAAGATTTTGCGGGTTCAAGGGGCCAGGGGTATGCTGTGTTGACTATCTTGTGAATTACACATGTTTGGTCGTATATAAAAGAGGCCTTTCGCTTACATCGGTACCACAAAACGAGCATTGGCAGTGAGAATGACGGAGCACAAGCACGACATAAAACTCAAAAGATAAATAACTGGATTATCTAAAACACATTTTGGAGACTGGACGTACAGAACACATTGACAACGTAAGGATTTTGGACAAGTAGAGAAACGAAAAAACAATGAATACAAATCCATACATACAAGAGAAGACATGGATAATATTAACTCTTCTTGTAAGTTAACACAGGAAACATTTTCTCATTTCTTTTTTCATTCTCATTAAAAGTAGTCCGTGTAAATGTTTGGAAATTACCGTTTCCATGCTTTTGATATTTTTATATTATAATTTTTCGAAGTAGTCCGTGTAAATGTTTGGGAATTACTGTTCCCATGCTTCTAATTTTTTTATATTATCCACATGCTTCCGATGCACTGCAGCGTCAGCGTCTGATTCTTAGCCATACGCGACTTATCATTATAAGTTGAAACAAATATTTTTTTACAATAAAATTTAGTCTTATGTGAGACGTCGAGAAAGCTTGTGTTTTATTTTGGACGTAGTCCAAACCGGAAAGTAAAAATAATTGGAAATAGTCCATATCAGTAAATAAAAATTAAAATAATTGGCGCCCAACTTGCATTTACGCGATTAAAAAAACATTTTTTTAATACAGGTCCAGATCAGTATTACGATCTCACAGTAAAATCAGTAAAATCTAAAAAATGTGTCAAGTGCTCCATTAAAAGTGAAAAGGACAAGTGAAAAAGAAGCATTAATAAATAGTACCAAAAAAAACATTCAACTCAACAAACAACTGAAGCAAATTCCAGAGAAATAAGATGCTACTGAATATCCAACAGACTTTTATCAACACGATGCTGATTATATTGGTGTAAGAATTAATTATAAATTAATTAACTACTTAGTTATAACCTACTTGTAGAAACAAAAATTAGTAGATTGGAAAGTGTAATTGATAAATAGATTAAGACAATTGAATAAAATTTTGATTAAGTGTTTATGAATCAAATTGGACATATCATGCTGTCTACGGCAAGCGGCAGTGAAATACATATTCATAATTTGACAAATTAATTTGATGAAATAATGCAGATCCGAACGAATCTCTTCCCTATAATACAAATATTGTTGCAACGATTAGAACCACCTACAATGAGCTGGTTTACTCAATGGAATATCCTTATCTGATTGCCGCTGCAGAATTCGTCAACAGCGAGATTTTTGATCTACTACAAAATGGCATTATCAAACCTTTCAGGTCACTTTACAATAACCCTATCTGGGTAGTTGATAAAAAGGGAATCGATGAAGCCGGTCACCAAAAGAAGCGCCTCGTTATAGACTTTCGCAAGTTAAACGAGAAGTCTGTTGCGGACAAATATCGTATCCCGGATACTTCTGTAATTTTGGCCAATCTTGGTAAATCATCGTTCTTTACTACAGTCGATTTTAAGTCAGGCTTTCATAAGATTAAATTGGCTGAGCGTGACAGAGAAAAAACTGCATTTTCTGTCAATAATGGCAAGTTTAAATTCTGCCGACTTCTATTTGGTCTGAAAATTCCTCCAAGTATTTTTCAGAGATCAATTGATGACGTACTCAGGGAAGAAATTGGAAAATATTGTCACGTTTATATTGACGAAGTTATTGTCTTTTCAGAAACAAGAGAGCAACATTTAAAAGGCATAGATCGGTTCCTTACAAATTTATTTAATGATAGTCTCAGCTGAGAAAGCAAAATTTCAGAAAGACGAAGTTGAGTTCTTAGGGTTTGTTGTGTCAAAAAATGGCATCAGGACCTGCCCAAACAAATTTACGGATATTGTGAATTATAAGGAACCTAGAACATTACGCGCCTTGCGATATTTCCTTGGGTTATCTGGGTACTATAGACGATTCATTAAGAACTATGCATTGATTGCAAAGCCCCTTACCCGATATCTTAGAGGTCAGCATGGCATGGCATGCTCTTATACCCAGACTTGAACAGGCCTTTTGACATAACGACTGATGCATCATCGCAGGCGTTAGGGGCCGTTTTATCTCAAAATGAAAAACCAATTACCATGACATTGAGTTCCACTGAGGAAAATTAACGGTATCCGTTGCAGATACAAAATGACCTTATCAAGCTATTTCCTTCCGTTAAATTACTTCATACTGAAAAAATGGTAACCGATATTTATAATCAAGACGATCAGTTCGAAATCCTTACAGCCGTACACAATCGTGCTCATCGTTTAGTTCGTGAAAATATTCAGCAGGTTCTTAAACATTACTATTTCCCAAAGATGCGAGTAAAGTTAAAAAAATGATTTCAAACTGCAAAATCTGTAATGAGGCAAAGTACCAGCGGCACCCGCCGAAACCAAAAATAGGCAAATCCCCGATACCCTCATATACAGGTGAAATTGTACATAAAGATATATATTCAACTGGGAGCGCACATTTTCTCACAAGCCTGGATATTTTTTAAAATTTGCTTTGGTATTTTCAATTAAATCTCGGGCAATTGTTGATATAAAAGTGGCCCTTCTAAATATTATTTCCTTCTATAGGGATACGAAAACAGTTGTATGTCATAAAGAGAAATCATTCAACTCCGAAACTATTAAGTCTATGCTCAAAAACCACGTTGGTGTCAACATGTTTACTGTGCCACCTTTCCACAGCGCTACAAAGGGTCAGATGGAACGTTTCCATAGCACACTGACCAAAATAGCTCGATGCACTAAGCTAGAATAATAAATTGATGATATTCCAACATTAAGTATTGCTTGCAACTTTGAAATATAATAAAACAATCCATTCTACCAATGGTCATAACCCAAATGAATGTAATACATTCTATACCCAATAATTTTAACACCGAAATAAAAAATAAAATCGATATTACCCAGCAGGCAGATTTACGACGGCATAACAAGAACAATTATACACGCACTTTTGATTCCGGCGACAAAGGTTTGTACGTACGAATAAACGTGTTGGTAATAAATTTACCATATTATATGTCGAGAGAACAGTACAAAAAGACTTGGGCACAACGATTCTTGTAGACAACAAACCGATTCACAAAAGTAATTTGCTATAATTTTTTTATTCCAGACTCATGCTAATGTCTCATCCACCTATTAACGGCAGGCCACGGGACTTTCCGCAATCGCACTGCATACCAGTGTCCATGGGAAGGGTAGTAATCTATGACGGATACGCTTATCTAACACATCGTACCAATCTGACAGCTTATGAGACCTTAATTGACAAAACACAGAGGTTTCTTCAATTGTTACCGCAGTCGTTTCAAGTGCATATGAAGAAAATGCTGATTTGAGAAATTGATCAAATTCAATGTCTTTTGAGTACCCCCCCTGTGCATCATCGTCATGCCCGCAGCATTAATTTTCTAGGCACCGCCTTTAAATATATAGCTGGAACACCAGATTTCGATGATTTCAACCTGGTAAAAACTAGGGAGGAAGCATTGATTGAAGCAAATAATCAGCAAATATTTATAAATACAGAGCTACTCCCGAATTAATAGTCTTACGGAAACCGTGAATAAATTACTAAATACAACAAAAAAAGGAGATGTTGATGTATGATTGCGTTGGGTAAAGTTAACGTTATAAACCCTGCTATCCTCGACAGTGACGAAGGAGAAGATATATTAAAAACTGAAAACTCTATAGATGTTAGTATTAATGATATGATGAGAAATTCTAAATTAAAGATTATTCAGAATACTGATGTACTTTTTTTATGATTAAATATCCTAATATTAACCTTATTTCCAACAAAGCAATAATATGTCCTGTACCCCATAATAAAAGTATTGTATTGCTAGAGTCAGAAATAGCCGCGGAATGTGGAGGAGTATTTAAGCCCTTAAGAAATTGTGAGGAAGCTGCGACCTTAACTTTTTGTGAAGCAACATCCAAAAGCCCGTGCGTTCTACATCTGCTGCATGCAGAACAACATCAACTCACCATTTACCTCCTGTCAATGTAATCGACGATGGCCTCATTATTATCAATGACCGGACCTGTACAATTCAACATTTGCTAAAAAGGTTAGCATTAATGGTAAGACGTACAGCAATGCAAAGCAGAATAACTATTTAAGCCCAGCTGTATCCACTTCACACAGACTAAATCTCACGGATCATTGACAAACACAGAAAACGTCTTCTCATTTCTTTTTTCTTTCTCATTAAAAGTAGTCCGTGTAAATGTTTGGAAATTACCGTTCCCATACTTCTCATATTTTTATATTATCATTTTTCAAAGTAGTACGTGTAAATGTTTGGGAATTAATGTTCCCATGCTTCTAATTTTTTATATTACCCACATGCTTCCGATGCACTGCAGCGTCAGCGTCTGATTCTTAGCCATACACAACGAATGTAGTGCAGCGTCAGCTTTTAGTTCTCATAATCAGGTCTATCATTATAAGTTGAAACGAATATTTTTTTACAATAAAATTTTGTTTTATGTGAGACGTCGAGAAAGCTTGTGTTTTATTTTGGACGTAGTCCAAATCGGAAAGTAAAAATAAATGGACTATGTCCAAGCAGTAAATAACCAGTGAAACGTAGGGATGAAATGGTTGACCAAAATAGCTCAACTTCAAAATTTCAAAATATTCTAAAGAATTGGTCACAATCTTTACAGTTAAAAGGTATCGTCGAGCCAGCCGAGCACACAGAGTCTAACTAAGTACCCCACATAATGACACAATTTTTTCAACACAAAACACGGGATTCATATTTAACAAAAATTTGTTGGAAAACAAAAATTCCTCTCTTTCCAATGGATGCTCTCTTTTAAAAAAATTTGCATAATGGCCCCAAAATCATCTCTCAAACTTCCTATTTGTGAATACGAACGAGAGACATAAAGTTGTAGGGCGCTGTGTGTCAAAAATAGGACATTTTTTATTTTTTTTATTTAATTTTATATATGCCTACACAGTAAGAAGATAAAGGGTGATCCATTTCGAGGTTCCCTACTTTCTTAAAGAAAAAAAAACAGAAAATTCAAATTTAATGGAGAATGTTTATTATCATTTGAAAGAACATTCTTTGGCATTTATTTTTTGAAGATTATGTCTATCAAATGTTGGCCGTTGCTACGTCGCAGATGGTCCATCCGTTGAGTCCAATTTTCGATCACTCGTTCGAGCATTTCGACTGGTAACTGGCGAATGACACGCGTGATGTTTTCCTCCAAGGCCTGAATCGAAGCGGGTTTGTCGGCATAAGCTTTTGACTTTACATATCCCCACAGGAAAAAGTCTAACGGTGTGATATCACACGATCTTGGTGGCCAATCGACCGGCCCAAAACGTGAAATTATGTGCTCACCGAAATGTTCTCTCAATAAGTCCATTGATTGATGCGATGTGTGGGAAGTGGCGCCGTCTTGCTGAAACCAAATGTCGCCGAGATCACGAGCTTCAATTTCAGGCATCAAATAGTTACGTTCGCACCGGCATAATTTTTAAAGAAATATGGACCGAAATATACACCAAACCGTTGTTTTTTCTGGATGAAGTGGCAGTTCTTCAATCTCTTCAGGTTGCTCTTCGTCCCAATGCGGCAATTCTGTTTGTTTATATACCCATTGAGCCAGAAATGGGCCTCATCGCTAAACAAAATTTGCCTCGAAAACGTCGGATCTTCTTGGAACTTTTCAAGAGCCCATAGAGCGAAGCGATGTCGCTTGGGAAGGTCGAGCGGCTTCAGTTGTTGCACAAGCTGTATTTTGTACGCTTTCAATTTAAGATCTTGACGTAAAATGCGCCAAGTCGTTCCATACGTCAGTCCGAGTTGCTGCGAACGGCGCCGAATCGACTCTCTACGGTCTTCGTATACACTCTCAGCTACGGCCGCTATATTTTCTTCACAGCGTGCTGGACGTGGTCTATTCGGTCGAATATTATCCAATAATGAATGCTGAGTCTCAAAATGGGTGATGGTGTTGCGAATAGTACGCTCAGTAGGCCGATTATGTTGACCATAAGTTGAGCGAAGTGCACGAAACATATTCCTCACAGAACGTGAATTTTCATAATAAAGTTGAACAATTTGTAAACGTTGTTCACGCGTAAGTCTTTCCATTATGAAATGCCAAACAATACTAAACAAAAATAACATGACAGCATGACACGACTCACACGTGATCTGTTAAAAAAGGCTATTGAAAAAAATATCTCTACTTGGATCACCCGTTACTTCTTATAAATTAGTGTACATCTAATTAAAAGTGATAACAATAACAATGAAAAAAGCTTCTTTAAATGACGTTTACAGTTTAAATAAATATAAATCGTATTCCTTTTCAAAAATTAGTTCAATGGAAAAAAAATCTATATATATCAAAACATATACGCAATATCTCCATAACAAAATAAATTACACTAATTATAAATTTTGAAAATAGGTTCGTAACTCTTTAAGAAACTGTGCTTCTAACTCTCTTTATATGCCTTGGTAGGGAATTCCAGAATCGGACGGCGTTGACGTAGAATTGTCACTCCGAAGTCAGACAAGAATCACGTGGATGAACAGGGTGTAGGGATCTGTTAGAGGAACCGAACTGCAGCCTATTACAGAGATTGCTGGGTATGATTTATATTGAACAATATAAGATTTCTTGCAATGGAAACATAAACTATGGGTAAATTATTTAGGTACTATTTGGAAAAATATTCTAGGTCTAACCTTTTCTTACTAATAACGATGCATTTGGACTTCAAGGATTTAAAAACAGTACATTACTTTCCGACCAGCGCGAGATTTCTTGCAGATTACTGTTAATTGTGTATGTACAGCTCTAAATAAGCCCAAGAGGGCAACTATTATATAATTTGACATCGTCAGCATACATTAGAAGAGTAGATCTTGTAGTCTTTGCAGGGAGCTCATTGATATATAGAGAACAATGCAGGGGTCCTAAAATCGAACCCTGGGGGACACCTCCGTTCAAAATTTAAAGTTTAAGACATAAGATTGCATGATCCACTGTATCTGAAGCTTTGGAAAAATCAAAAAAAACAAGGAACGCAACATAGTTTTCATCCAAAGCAAGTCTTCAACTAGTTTATTATGTCAGTAGTAAAAATATGCTTCTGTCGGAAAACAGACTGTTGGAATGAAAGAATGTTATGTATTCTCTTAGATGAACTTTAAGTTGTTTTTGCACAATCCTCTCAAATACTATAGACAAAAAATGAGGCACATCTTTGGGTAAGGGCGTATGCAGGATTTTGGTCATTCATATGTTTGATACAAGGCCGTATTCCTAAATCACAGATGACAGATGACTTTCAACCCGCAAAAAATATTTAATAACGGCCGAAAAAACTTTTCTCAATTTTCCCATCTGTGAATACGTGTGAGCCAGCCACATGAAGTTAGATCTAATTTGGTAGATTACCCGCCAAAAATAATTGTGGGGAGTTTTGCAACATATCCAAATCGCAACAACAAAACGGCAGGTCACCGCGAATGTGTTGGGAAATAGGAAATGCTGCGAAGTGTTGGGTTCATGTGATTTAACTTTTATAGCTGTTTTAATGTAAAAATTTATAAAGAAACAAACCCCAATGAAGTTGTTACAATTTAATTGGAATATTTTTTGCGGTTATAAGAAATAGTTCTCTGCCTTAAAATAAAGATTCTTGGGTTGTTATACTTTTTTCAATTTGGTTAATAAAATGTATTTTTTTTTTGTATTATTGCATAAATATTACTAAATTTGTAATGTTTGGGTGTAAAATATTTGTCGTAAATAGTTCGCAATGGTTTTTTATATACATATTAAATTCTTTGATTGTTTTTATTCAACAACAAATGAAAGTTTAATGAATATATGTACAAAAAATGTGGAAAAGAAGTATTTTTAATCTTTTTAAAATTATTTTGTGTTACAAAATTTGTACGTTTAGTCAATCAATTTTGTTAGCTGTTTCTTTTCTTAGGCGGTTTTGGAATTTTTTTATATAAGTTAATATGCTTTATTTTAAAATGTATAGTAAGTGATAGACAGAAGAAGGAGGACAGAAGGTAGCTGGAATGCACTGCATAAATATATTGTTGGTGCAGTTTTCTATCGAAAATGCTTGGTAGTTGAATACAACTCATAAATAAGCATGCATATTATGTTACATATATATATTGAAATAATTAGCCACTCTTTTTAACAGACGACTTTATTTGTCAAGTTATAATGTTTTGTAATTTAAAAAAAAAAAATAATGATAATAAACAAACCAATTTACTACTACTACTACTAGTAAGTGATTGCAAATGTTGTTAAAAAAGTATTTTTAAGTACCAAAAAAAATATTTGTAAGGATTTGGATCACGTTATATTAAAAAGCGTTTTAAAACAGTGCCCAATTGTGTAATGCAAAGTTTCCACTGAGCACTAAACCGAGATTAAGATTAATATGCCCTTAATCCACATAAAATCTCAAGATTAATCATACAAATTTTAAGCTGCTAAAAACAAGACTAAAAATATATCGAGCTAATAAATTGTTTGTGCTTAATCTCGGTTTATTTAAGTTATACTTAAATTTATTGTCAACCGAAAATGTATGATCAATTTACTTATTATATACTAGTCACGTTAATCAATATTATTTTGATTATTTTTCATTAAAAATTAGAATAAATTAGTTAAAACACAGCCTTATTCTTAATATTATAATATTTTATTATGTTCTTAGCTTGTAGGCACAGATGAGGAATTAACCAGATAGTCAACTCGAGAGCGAATCTCTCACCTTGCCTACAAGCTAAGTCGAACTGATAAGCCCCATATAATTTGCACTTATATAGGCTTTTACGTGCAAATTCAATGGGAATCACGCACACATAAATCGAATTATATGGGGCTAATGGCCGCGCCCATGAAATGTCAGTTTTTATAGCAAGAAGTTGGGAACAGTTGATGAATTTCAGCAGATTACAACTCACAATTTGGGTGTGTAAAATAAACATGGTCAATATGCGGTGAATATGGATTGATAAAAACATACTTACCACACAACTAATAACATAATAAAATATTATAATATTAAGAATAAGGCTGTGTTTTAACTAATTTATTCTAATTTTTAATGAAAAATAATCAAAATAATATTGATTAACGTGACTAATATATAATAAGTAAGTTCATCATACATTTTCGATTGACAATAAATTTAAGTATAACTATACTAGCAAGGATTTCGTAGATTATGGATGGTTATATTGAAGCAGTTAAGTAACTCTACACAATTTAACACTGGTTTAAAACGCTTTTTAATAAAACGTAATCCAAATTCTTACAAATATTATTTTTGGTATATCAAAACACTTTTTTAACAAATTTTGCAATTACTTCCTAGTAGTAGTAGTAAATTGTTTTGTTTATTTTCATATAAAATAAAATTACAAAACATTATAACTTGACAAATAAAGTCGGCTGTTAAAAAGAGTGGCTAATTAATTCAATATATATGTAACACAATGTGCATGCTTATTTATGATATGTACTCAACTATTTTCGATAAAAAAATGCACCCCCAATATATTTATGCAGTACATTCCAGCTACCTTTTTTTTTCCTTCTTCCGTCTATCGCTTACTTTAAATTTATAATGAAGCATATTAACTTATATAAAAAATTTTTAAAACCCCCTGAAAAAAGAAACAGCTAAGAAAATTGATTAACTAAACGTACAAATCTTGTAACACAACAAAATTTAAAAAGGATTACAAATACTTCTTTTTCACTTTTTTTTATCCATGCACGGAACCCGAATATGTACATATATTCATTAAACTTTCATATGTTGAATAAAAACAATCAAATAATAAATAAGTAATAAAACAATCAAAGAATGTAATATACATATATATAAAAAACCATTGCAAACTATTTACTACAAATATTTTACACCCAAACATTACTAATTTAGTAATATTTATGCAATAATACAATAAAATATGCATTTTATCTCATTTTATTAACCAAAATGGAAAAGTACAACCCAAGAATGTTTATTTTAAGGCAGATAAAAAATAGAGAACTATTTCTTATAACCGGAAAAAATATTCCAACTAAATTGTAACAACTTTATTGGGTAACTAATGTTTTTGTTTCTTTATAAACATTTATATTAAAATAGCTATAAAAGTTGAATCACATAAACTCAACACTTCGCAGAATTTCCTATTTCCCAACACATCCGCCGTGACCAGCTGTTTTGTTTTTGCGATTTGGATATATTGCAAAACTCACCACAATTATTTTTGGCGGGTAATCTAGTAAATTAGATCTAACTTCATGTGTCTGGCTCACACGTATTCACAGATGGGAAAATTGAGAGAGGATTTTGCGGCCATTATTAAATATTTTTTGCGGGTTGAAAGTGATAGGGGATTGCAGAGTTGACTATCTGGTTAATTCCTCATCTGTGCTTGTAGGCAAGGTGAGAGATTCGCTCTTGAGTTGACTATCTGGTTAATTCCTCATCTGTGTCCTAAATGCAGTACTGGTGTAGTACTGTAACGTCAAGCGTTTCTAAATACAATGTAAGTGTAGTGATACAATGCATAATGTTTCAAATTACAGTGTAAATGTATGAACACAAACAAATCTATTGCGATGATATTAAGGTTCTTGAAATTATTATGTATGTGTTTAAGATTTTGTTATTTTGACGATATATATTTAATTACACAGCTGAGAAAAAAATGCCTATGTGTCGTTTCAAGACGTTAAAAATTTCAATGCCTTACGTATGCTATGCAGTAAAAACGCAGTGTTGGAAAGCATACAAATAGCATCAGTTAACTAAGAGCGCATTTTTTTGACATTGAAGAATTCAGCCTAATTTACGTGATAATGAAAATCGTACCTTTGGTTCAGTTTGAAACAGATTTAGTTAAATTAAATTGACTTTGAAAACTTATTTATTGTAATTTATATAATGTAATTGTTAATTTCAATGTACATTACATTTTTTTTTCGCATATTTTATTCATTGTGAGAAAATCACAAAATGAATGGAAACAGTTTCGAAATAAATAAAATTATCTAATATTATGTCTGTGTATGTTAATTTAAATTAAAGCCAAACGGCGTGCGTCTTGAGCGAATCTTCCCAATACTTCTTTCACAATTTCTTCTTCTTTATTATCTTTAACAGATTTGCAGTGAAGACTCAACACGCATAAATCTGAAAATTGAAACATTCCCTCACCTATCTATAATTTTAAATTTTTAGATTATTCAATTACCATTCAAACGATTTTCAACAATGGTTGAACGAAGCCAAGTTTTTACTCTTTTTAACGTGCTGAAGGTCCTTGCAACCGAGCTTGTGGTTCATGGTAACACTAAGCTTTGTTGCTGGGAAAAAAATTACAGCTTTTGTAAAACATCACACATGTCCAGTTTTTGAAGGTCTTTGGAGCTTAAATGCATACCATTCCCGTGATACCATACCATAATTCGGACTCTCCATTAAAACCTTGTAATGAGTAGATTCGATAAAGTTTTTTGAACTTGTTTTCACTTCATTCTCAACATTTTGATGGATGTAACAAAAATAATGCATATGCTGGTGTGTTTACCTCCGGAAATCTACGTTCAAGTGCCACAATGAATCTAAATATGGAATCAAGAGTAATAGCTTCCACAATTCAGATGATAAGACCGATGTTTTTGACGGCTAACTGTTCTAGGCAATTAAAGTTCTACTTGAATGTATAGGTAGGTTCTGTGACTGCCAAAAGAAAAAAAAGCAAATAGAACAAACCAAATATGTTACAAAAACAAGAACCACAAATATAGACCACAGTAGGTCATACATACAAGCAAGTTAGTTTTAAGCATATTAATGAAGCGGTCGGACATGTGTAGAAGTTGTCATCAGAAGATTGATTAAATACTAAAATACTATAATCTTTAAATATTTAATTTTAAAACTAATTCCTTAACACTAATTCACCCCCTTGCATACACCCCCTTGCATACGCGTGGAGTTTTGCAACATTTCCAAATGGCAACAAAAAACAGCTGGTGACGGAGGATGTGTTGGGAAGTGCTGGAAGTGTTAAATTTACTTACATGTAAATGTTTGTGAAAACTCGCAATTAACTGCGAGTATTTTTTGTGGTTATAAGATTTGGTTCTTTACTTATTTATCTGCCTTTGAAATAAAATAATATAAAATAATTTCATGGATGAAAAGGTAAAATAAATTTATAGGAATTAGTATATTTTATTGTATAGGGTGTTCGCCAGGAAGGCATACTACTTGGATTTGCCGCCATTTTGGTAAACATTAGTCTTGACAGTTCATATTTGGCAGTCGTAAAAATTTATTATGAAAAAATATTCGATAAACCAACGTGTTTTAATCGTTAAAACATTTTATCAAAATCAATCATCGATTACTGTGACGATGAAAAAACGTGTAATTTTTGAGAGAAACAACGTGCCAACAAAACGCACTATTTATCGTGTAGTGAATGATTTCGAAGCATGGACCACAACGTACTGCAAGGACAAGGAAGTGTTCAAAACAATCCATCAACCTTAAATCGACGCCGTGCTCAGGAGCTTGGTCTTTAAAGAACAACTTTGAAGACCAATTTTGCACAAGGATTTGCATTTGTTTCATATTAAGATTCAGTTGACACAAGAGCTTCTTCCACAAGACAATAGATTGTTACAGCTAGCCCATGACAACCCCGATTTTTATGAAGAATCATAATGGGTGACATTTTCATTTGAATGGATGTGTGAACAAACAGAATAATCGGTTCTGGGCAATGGAAAACCCTCGAATTATTCATCAGTCACCTTTGCATCCATTAAAAGTTGCAGTCTGGTGTGGAATTTGGTCAGGAGGAATCATTGGACCTTACTTCTATGAAAATTAAAACGGCGTAACGGTAATTAAGAATGGGGAGCGACATCGTGATATGATTGAAAACTTTTTAACGCCACAACTTCAAGCTTTGGGCTTGATTAACATTTGGTACCAACAAGACTGTGCCACATCGCATACAGCCAGGATTACAATGAAATTACTGCGAGACCTATTTCCACAATAAGTTATTTCAAGAAATGGTGATGTTGATTGGCCTCTACGGTCGCCTGATTTGACTGCTCCGGACTTTTTTTTGTGGGGATATCTGAACAGCAAGGTTTATCTAAATAAACCAGAAACGCTTGAGCAACTCAAACAAAATATTCGTGATGTAATTAATGAAATACCGCGTGAAATGTGTGAGAATGTAATGAAAAATGTGCTCAAAAGGGCTCGCATTTGTGAGACTAACAGAGGTGGATATTTACCTGATATTATATTCCATACATAATTGCCGACATTATTTAAAACATTTATCTATATAAGATCTATTCTCTTTCATTTAATCAAAAATTATAAACAAATAATGCACACATAAAAGTGTAAACCTTTTCGGCGGGAACTTTTATTATCATATAAATACTACTAAATTAGTAATGTTTGGGTGTAAAACATTGATAGTAGATATTTTTTTTATTTGGTTTATTACATGTATTTATATTAAATTCATTAATTGTTGTATTATATATTTTTTTTTCAACATATGAAAGTTTACTAGGTATACATTTATATAATAAAAAAATAAGTGGTAAACCCGTCTTTTTAATAATATGTAATGAAATACGATTTTCTTAACAGATCACGCGCGACTTCTATAAATCAGTTTTGACATTTTTTTCAGTATCGTTGGCAAGTGTATCGCTGACTGAACTCCGTTAATTCAAAAATTTAAATTAAACAAGGCTCCTGGATACAAGTGGATTACGGGGCAGGCCCTTAAAGAGCTGCATAGAAAAACACCAATCATCTTCGTATCTCATAAATGCATCGTTTAGGTTATTGTACGTTCCACGACAATGGAAAGTAGCAAAAAAATATGTTCTAGCTTTTTTCTCACCGTCTTCCAGGCTTTTGATAAAGTACGGCAAACAGGATTAAAACATAAGCTAAAATTAGCCTTTCTCAATCGCAATATATAAATATATGAAATATTTAGTTCTCATTAGGCGGACAGACTCTTCCGTGTTAAGCACGGAAAATAATATTTTTATTTCAAAGACATCGAGGAAGGAGTTCCACCAGGAAATGTCCTGGCTCCGATTTTATTTTTAATCTTTAATCGAGATATTCCGCAGGAAGTAGGCACAACTGCAGCTACGTTTGCGGTTGAAACCGCTATATTGGCCGTGAGTAATATAGCGGTTGAAATTTAAACTACTAGATACGATAAAATCTAGTAAAAAACATAAGGAAAGGCTACAGTCCGCTTGAGGCGAACAGTATAATACCCTATCAATATCCCTATATGTTCCAAAAAAAAACCCATTAAGAAGATGATGGATAGAATTTTATTTCATTCTATTAAATTTTTATAGTATACAATTTTTTTTACAACGCCCCCATAAAGTGGGCGTGGCCAACAACTTTGTATGGGCGATATATAGGAAAAAATATTGGCTAAATATCTCGTGAAACATTTTTTCGGTTTCTATGAAAGCTTTAGTGAAAAACGCCCACAAAAAGTAGGCGTGGCAAAAACTTTATATGACAACCTTATAAAGGTGTGTAGGACCTAAATACATATCTGGTGAAAGTTGCAACACTTTATCCCTCTAACTTAAGCTTGAAAACGTTTCTTTTTAATTGTGGGCGTGGCAGTGGGCGGATTTAATAAATTTGAACACTTTACCATTTCGGGACCTAGCGAGTATATGCTCCAAATTTCAGGTTCCTGTCATAAATTTAAGGGCCTCAAAAGTTGATACGGACGGACATTGCTTAATAGTCTTAGGTTTTGGTCCTGATCATAAATATACTTTTAGGGGTCTACCACGAATATTAAGGGATGTTACAAACTATGTGTCAAAATTAATATACCCTTAGATTGGGTGCAGATAACTTTAAACACACCGTGCGCAGTTTTTACCTAGACTCTAAAGGAATGCAGTGTGCTATTTGTAAAGGAGAACACAACCTATATCCCTGCCGCAAGTTCAATGTCTGGACTCCTAACCGCAATGGAATAAATAAAAGAAAGAAATGACGATTCTTGATGTGAACTATGCATGTGAAAATAGAAAAAAGAAGCAGATGAACAACAAAAATATCCAATAGGCGCAGAAATTATTAAAAATCATTTCTACGTAGAACTTCCGCAATGACTGGAGGAGATATATTTACCCTAAAATGCATAAGGTCAGCAGACCAACCCACCCTAATGTCAAATCGATCGCTAAACACGAATTGTGCATTGTTTTTTTTGGGATATGCAGCGTTTTCCCGGAAAAGAATAAAAATGACAGTTTTTGATGTGAACCATGCATGTAAAAATAGGAAAAAGATAATTTGATCAACATTGATTATATTTACCTAAGAAAGGCCTAATGCACTCGCCAGTACTCGTTAATTTGAAACTCGAAGGACTTTTATAAAATAACGAATTGTCGAGAGTTTGAACTATCAAATGGTTCGAAATTTTCGAGAGAAAAAATATGAAAGTTCGAATTATTGAGTGATAATCAATTATTATTTATTAATTGCTAATTTTCAGCAATCGTCATGCATTTATACTATTTAGGACTCATAAGTAAAACAAACTTTTAATCTATAATCAACGACAACTTTAAGTTAACTAACCAAAAGGAAGTGTGTTTCAAACTATATACAAGTTACAGGTTTAAACTTCGAAATATAAAGAGATTTTCTAGGGAACTCGTGATAACTTCGAATTAAAGCAGGTTTGAATTAATGAGAGGCTACAGTACATATATTATAAATTTGTATTTACTATTGAAACTATGTGTAAAAATGAATAGGATAACTTTGGCTGCTTACTGACAAGTGAAAAAACCGTTTAACAACTGTAGCGTTATTTAAAGGTAATTATGTCAGCTTTTATTTAAAGTCTGCCGGATCATAATCCAGTTTGATCGACTAGATTAACGTATAATTAAGGACGTGTACCATATATGGTACGGAATGGCAGGGATAT
Source organism: Ferdinandea cuprea (assembly GCA_963576555.1). Classification (NCBI taxonomy): domain Eukaryota; kingdom Metazoa; phylum Arthropoda; class Insecta; order Diptera; family Syrphidae; genus Ferdinandea; species Ferdinandea cuprea. The sequence goes on along the minus strand of OY754960.1, from coordinate 64,038,967 downwards.
AAAGAAGCTCAAGCACTCTTCAATCCATTGGGATGGCTTACGCCATTTAACGCCATGCAACGAATTTGGAAAATAGCGGAAATCGACTGGGATGAAACATTAAACGAAGAACTATAAAAGTGATGGATTCAGACATGAACTTCCGCACACTGAATCCATTAAATACTGTGAATTGTTACCAACAAACGGCAGAAAATCGAGTTACAATGGTTTTGTGATGCCTCGGAAGGTGCTTAGCCGTTGTACGAGCCCAAACGCAAAATCGTTAGCCTAGTATTGTATTTTTTATTACATACATTTTCAAATGTGTTATTATTATGCATAATTAATAAAAAGTTGATTTATTTTTCTTAATATTATCCATGAACATATGTTCTTTACAAATTTCAACTGCTAACCCATTTTTTTCCTTGCAAAATAGTTGGCCCGTTAGTTTTTCGCGGCAAAATACTTGGCCTTAGCAGGATAAAATTGAAATTTACCGTTTATTGTTGCGTTATTGAAGTGCGGATGTCTCAAGTCAGGCGGTAATTTAATAATAAAAGCGTTCACAAAATGTTTCGGCATATAACATCGCAAAAAATTTGGAAATAACGAGGTCTTCAGTTCGAAATATTATTAATTTATTTAACTGGAAGAGCATCAATTGCTAACGATCGTAACAGAAGGGCTTTAAGAAAAATTCTCAAGAAAGATCGTCATGCTACAACGGCAAATATCACCTTAGAGTGGAAGAATGTGATTAAAAAGCTAGTTTCAAGAGACACCTGCATTCGAGAAATGAAGAAAATGGGATACAAATTTTATAAAGTAATTTTTAACCAAATTGTTTTTGTTTTATTAACTTAGAAAATTGTTTCTTCTAAAAAACCGTCACTTAAGTAAAAGAAAAAACACTTTTAACTCCTTTACAAAAAAAGAAGCGCTTAAGGTGGACTCGTGATCATCAAAACTGAACGCTAAAGCAATGGAGAAGTGTAATATGGGGCGATGAGTCTCGATTCGAACTTTGTGTTGGAGGCTCACGATCAAGAGTTTTAAGAACACCAGCTGAAGCATTTAACCCCAGACTGCTTTAGATGAAAAATTAAATTTACCGCTTCAGTAATGGTATGGGGATGTACATATGTCAGCTCAAGGAGTAGCTGACTTTCGCTTCATCGATGGTACTGTGAATGCCAGTAGGTATCAAAACATCCTAGAACACCAACGATTCCGAGGCTGCAAACAGAAAAAGGCAGTTTTACATTTCAGCGAGATGGCGTATCGTGTCATACAGCCAAGCTAAATATGAGCTGGCTTCGAGAATACACCATTGCAGTTCTAACGTGGCCTCAAAATAGCCCGGACCTGTCTCCAATTGAGACTTTGTGGTGACAAATGAAATAAGAAAATCCAGCTAAAAACTTGAATGAATTGAAGGAAAAGATCCAAAAAGTTTGGAATTTCATAACTCCTGAATGATGCTTTAATTTATTGGAAACTCCTCCAAGTCGAATTACTCAGTGGTAAAAGACAGTTATTTTTGTATTAGGCCAACTTTTTTGCGGTGATAAAAGAGTAGGTAAATTTTTTTGCGTTATATGAGTTACAATAATTTTGATTATTTAATCATTAAATGAACTGTTATTATTTTATGAAGAATTATTTTTAAATGGATATGTCTAACACTTTTACAATATCGAAATAAATTTTGAGTTACTTTGTTTACTTTGGAGTGCCAATCTTTTATTCGAATTTCATAAGACGGAAAGTAAACAGGCCAAATATTTTGCGTTTGGGTCGTATATGCGAGGACTACAATGAATAATACAAATTTTTTAACTACCTTGTTGACATCCAAAACAAAGGTTGCACCCATCATTAAAAATAAGCTTCCTACGCCAAAGCTAGAGCTATGTGGGACAGATTTGTTGTCGAAATTTCTCAAGGAAGTGCAGCTGATATTTGGTATTCAGCACGTCAAGGTGTTCGCATGACAGATTTAACAATTGTACTTTCACGGATAAGTAAAAATGAATCCAATGAAAACGTATTCATTGCCTACAGAGTATTTCAAATCAGGAATATAGACACGTCAGGTCTAAAAAAAATCCCGCAGATCGTGCATCAAGAGGTTTAACTCCAACACAACTTAAACACGGGACGGGCCAAAGTGGCTTAAAGAAACCATGTGCAATTGGTCTATAGAATCCGATACCGAACAAACAGGGTCAGCATTTGAGACTATTGAACCGAAGATCGTATTAACTTCTGTAGCGAGGAAGGACGACATGATGCAGAGATTTTCCTTTTACACAAAACTGATCCGAACTGTACCCTATTGATAACGAATTGTATTCAAAAGTAAACATCAGTAATGAAAGGCGGACAGGAGAACTAACAATCATTGAAATTGAAGAAACGAAGAAGTCTCTAGTAAACTTGGTGCAATTAAAGGCGTTTTCGGAGGAAATGAGATGCTTGAATAATAAAGATGACATCCCCATTGGAACGATGGCAGAATGTAAGTGTTGGAGGGCGGCTAGAGCACGCTAGCATAATTGCCAACGAAAAACATCCGTACATAACAGCATTTTTACAAAATTACTGTACAAGAAAAATTCGTTGGAGCCAATAAGGAATTTCAGAACCTAAAGACACTTAACATCAATCAAGTGGTAAGGATGTTTCAACAACATTAATAATGAATGGAATACAGTGGCATTTCGTAAAACCATCAACACCACACTTCGGCGGCCAATGGGAAGTCGCAGTCAAATTTATGAAATATCACCTCAAAAGAAAAATTGGAACTATCCACTCTTCTAACTCAGATAGACCCATGCCTGAACTCCCGACCGTTGATAAAGGTAAGCAATGACATAGATGACACTCCAATCATCACTCATGGTCATTCCCTCATTTGATCCGCACTCAATGCTGTACTAGCACACTGTTTGGATGCCATACGACATCATGGATCCCGCTGGCGGTTATTACAAAAGATGATTCAAGATTTTTGGAAGATATGGTCCACAGAGTACGTATAAAACCTTCAACAACGAGTGAAGTGGAAGGGCACTAAAGTGAATTTAAACATTGGCGACATCGTTTTGGTTAAGGACGAACGATTACCCCCAACAAACTGGCTTTCAGGTTGCATCACCAAAATACATCCTGGAAAGCATAATCATGTTCGAGGTGCAACTATTTACTGCAACAAGAAATATATCAAGAGACCTTTTACAAAACTATGCCTTATTCCAACTGAAGATAAAATTGTACTGCCAAGTGAGATAGAAAAAATAAAACCTAGAGTAAATATACATCTTGGACTTAGCAGATCTATGATGTGTAAACTTAGACCAATATGGTGGTTATTCTTCACCAGTTTGGTCCTGATGATGGTTGTTGGTTGTTGGAAAAGGAAACACATTAATATCGAACGAAGAAATTGATCCCGTAAGACGTATTCCATTTAAAAACCTCCGGGAATTTACATTGAAAATATTGGAAACTTATATCTGATAACCAGCTGACATGACCAACTATTGAGAGGAATTTGAAGGATTCAAGAAATTTGTGAGGGATATGAATGAGTTTTGAAAAATAAGGTCTGATGTTCTAACTCACAATATAGTTCATCAATTCAACTGGAAGTTCACGCAAGGTCAGATCAAATTCTGACCACTATGAGCAACAAATTCAGCAAGCACGGGAAAATGAGAATCATTTACTGGAGCTGATAAAAATCAGACTTCAGTCGCAGAAGCAAAAAGTGATATATTACAGAAAAGCACTGAAATCATTACTGCACAGCTGCTAGCCTTCCCAACCGACCTAGGAAACCTTAAGAGCATGATCAACCAAAAGGAAGCAGAAAACGCTACTGAACATTTTGACACATCCTCATCATCCATATTTTTTGTTTTAATAAATTAGTTTTTACTTTTTTCAGAGAAAAAATTACCTGGGGCAATTAATATTTTTATAGCCCCAGTGGTAGTAATCATAAACAATACTCTCTGCTTATATTAAAATTTGCATCGTCCAGTTTTTAAATTTCTACTACAAGCAGATCTAATTTTTCATATAAGAGGAAATTATGGTTGCTATCAAGGTCTTAACATCCTATACACGGGTATCTAAGATGTTTGAGATAAAATAGTAGGTATCCACCTAGATGCGTGTTGGGCTGGTGCTCGGAAGGTCTTGAGTTCGATTTCTGAGCAGGGCCAAGTAATTTGTGAGAAAAGTTCTTAAGGGAAGTAAACAACTTCGCTTAAGTACGCCAAATAGTTATCCATAAGATCTCTTACAGTTGTTATGGAAATAAGAATATATTTAGCTTTCAATGGCCCTTATGGAAATTAAATTGTTACTTGTGTTGATCCCACGAAACGGGTTACCAAAATACTGTTGCAATATGCGCGTGCCGACGAGAAGCCTAAGCGGAGCCGTGCGATCTGTCCCGCCCACAAGGAAGTGAAAATCTCTTGAACCGGCGAAGCTTGCCACCCCAGATACTGTTATAAATAAAAATCTTGATATCGGTACCTAATAGCGCTTAAATAGCCAAGAAAAATTAATAAAACAGTAGTTTTCTTAAAATTTAATATTCTCTCTTTCTATTTTACAAAATGTAACAGGGAAGTGATTTTATGTATTGTTGTTTCTCTACTTTACTAAATTTTTTAGTTATGGAACAACTTAAAGTTTTTAGTAAATTCAAGAAGCTTGAAGTGAAAACCTAAAAGGTTTCGATTTAAATACATATGTAACAATATATTGTTCAATATGAAATAATATTTAAACTAGACGTATAATACCTAATCATCATTGCGTATGTGCACTTATAGATCCTGGGTCGGAAGTTTCCTTCATCTCTGAGGTTGCGGCACAAGGATTGAACTTCAAATAGGAAAACAGCTACATTAACATCTTTGGCCTTAAAGACACCTACTGAAACCTAAACGAGAAATTTGGATCATACTAAAGCACTTTGTGCTTTCAAGCAAGACGACCGATTTTTAATCCCACAATCAAATGTATTTACTTGTAAAATAAGACATCAAAAAAGTAACTAAAATGTAATAAGAAAGTAGATAATTTATTGTTGTTGAAAGTTAATTAGCAATGTCGTTGAAAGTCAATTTATTAGCATTATAAAATAAATTCTCCAATCAATGAAATTGTGTTGAGAGTTGCGATAGTCTGGAAAATAAAAATATTTGAAAAAAACAAATCAAAAAGTTGAATTTAGAACAAACAAAAAGTTACATTAAAATTAGAAAATTATGGTGCAGGCTAGTAAGTCGACAAGCCATTATATCCACTACTTGAATCGAAATTAAAAATTTGAGGATAATCGAACAGATATAATCGATGGACATTGATAATCGGTGAACAACATGGCCCGTCGGGCTTTATTTTGTTTTTAAAATTCTTAATAATTTCGTGACGGTAATGGGATATTGGGGGACAACCCCCTGCAGCCACCCTGCTTGGTTTCACTGTTAGATTTGAAGTAAGCGCAAACTTTGCTTATACCCAGTAAATCTTTGCATACACCTAACCTCGCACCTACTCCAAATATAAACGTAAAACCAAGCAGGCGTGTTGCGGGGGAGGGGGCATTCGATATTCTTAATAATTAAAATAACTTTCAATGGGAAAAGTGGCTTTATTTCTATGTTGATGTGGAAATAATACCATTATTCTGTTTTTTTGCTATTTCACGTCACCGTGGAATACATAGTTCATAGAGCTTTATTAAAAGATGGTTATAGATCGGACGGCGACAACTCAAATCGTTTACCCATCGATTAAAAAATAAGCTAAGTTAGTTTATTATATGCCCACTATTTATACCAAAAAGCCAGTTCCCATCCTGACAGAATGTGTGAAAGGGCGGTTTTGAAGTATTTTGGGAGCATGCAAATTGGCGGTAGGGTTAAAGAAAAAAAAAATAAATCTTATTTGAATCGAATTTAGTAGAAAAACTAAATGAAAACTATCTGCGGAGTGATTTGTTGTTGGGATGTGCGGGCCAAACAAAAAGGGTGGTAATAATTATGAAGTGTTTTCTATCATCGAGTTAAATTATGAAATTTACGGTAAATTAAAGTAAGACTCTTCTCTTTTTGATTTCATCGGTCTGATTGGTGGGTGGCTGAAGAAAAGTGGTAGTTTTTCAGGACTTAAATTTGACCTAGAAGACTGAATTTGTTACACTGTACAAATTTAAAACAATCAGGTGTAATGATTTTTCATCAAGACGGTGCCACATGCCACACAGCTCGTGAAACAATGGAAATGTTGAAGGATGTATTCGGTGAGCAGCTTATCTCTCGAAATGGCCCTGTTAGTTGGCAGCCAAGATTATGCGATTTAAAGCATCTTGTGGACAAGCCGAACCCGATTGAAGCCTTACAGGATAACATAACACGCGTAATTCGTGGAATACAGGCCGAAATGCTCGAAAAAGTGACGCAAAATTGGACCGTACGTCTCTTACGAATTTTTTTGGGAATATTTAATTTTGCAATAGTCTTTATAATTTGGTCGCATAAATTACAATTATTATAGCAATTATTAAGCTTAAAACTTCAGGGTTGAATGATTAATGAATCAATTCTAAGTAAACTTATTGAAATGGTCGTGAATCATCAGCTGATGCTGATGTTGCCAGGGAGCTGATGTTGGGATGTTTTAAGGATTTTAGTTTTATGATAATTTTTATGATTTTAGGGAACTGTTTTGTTTTAGCATTTTTAAGTTTTTAAAGAAGTCTTATTACAAAAATCACTGCGATCACTAGTTAACTAACGAAAAAGCTAAAAACTAAAAATCTAGAAATTTAGTTGCGTTGAAAATGCGATTGATTTAGTTATTAGTTGTGGATGTACAATTGATTTTGGAACTAAATTAGTTTTTAATTGTGGTGCGCAACTGAAGTTAATTAGTTGTAAAAAATCAATTGCCAAACAGGTCTTTGGAACTAGAGACATCCTTATAACCATAAAATGTGTTTTGAAACATTATTTCCACAAAATATCCTCGGAAACTTTGGAATATAGTATACTCAATTCATGTTTCCTTCCAAAATCCCAGCATTCCCATAAGATACATTTTACAAATATTTTACCCTGCAACGCGAAAATTAATCTTCCAAACTTATTTAACGAATTTAATTAACACTCATATTCCTTTTGCATCCATGTCTGCAATATTTAAAAAGAAAAAAAATAATTTATTTATTAGTTTTTATTCGAAAACTACAATTGAAACTGTCAGTTGTTAGTTGTATTTCGCAATTGATTTTTTACAACTAATTAACTTCAATTGCGCACCACAATTAAAAACTAATTTAGTTCGAAAATCAATTGTACGTCTACAACTAATAACTAATGTGTTATTAGTTGTAGTTTTTTGTTGCAATTGATTTTTGGGCATCACTGCTTGGTACCTCCCGCTTCCATGTTGGAAAGAATCTGTACAAAGAATACGATTGTGTATAGTGCGGAACCAGAAAAGCAATAATTTCTTGTGAGGGTGCGCCAAAGAGATATTTCAGACAAAGTCGCCTTAAGATTTAAAATGGAATAAAAAAACACTAGGAAAGGTTACAGTCCGCTTGTTAACTTCAAAAATAAAAAAAGATTAGAAAACATAAACCGCTAGGCGAACCTTATCCATATCCCTGTATGCTCCAAAAAAAAATGTCATTCTATAACATTTAGAAAAAAAGAAAAACCCCTCGAAAAATATACTAGAACAAATATTGTCTAAATGTCTTATTAAACAAAAGTTTTTTCGTTTTCTATGGAAATGTTCGATGAAAACAACATGTTGTTAAATACAGCCCTCAATGATTAGGCGAGGCGAACATTAAAGAAAAAAATTATATATAATTAATAAATGTTACAGCCCCATGCAGGGACGGGAAGTAAGAATATCCCTGCAGTGCAGTGCTTGTCACAAAGGCGACAACGGGGGAGAAGTCACTTCTAGGCAATATAAACATTCAGGTGAGCCTAGCAACATATATTTATTATACACCTTTCAACTGCCCCATAAATGTGCATGGAAATCCGTGGGTTGACAAGCCTGGAAATCACCGGTGTCATAAAAGTATGATCAATCAAGAACAATCAATCAGGAGCATGCACTAGTTGAACAAACAAACTCTCTTAACCTGGCATTATGGCAATTCACGTTCAGAGAAACACTACCCCGCCAGGCACTTCTAATGCTACGCATGGTTGTGATCCTTGGACGAGCAGAAATGCACGGGTCAGAGCTATTCGGTTTCGGGGGATAGCAACATAAAGACTTGGGCAAAACCTAAGGGGCGTGAGTTGGAACGTTTGAAGTATGTGTGGTCGCAGCTACGAGTCGGAAAAGATGATGGTAAGAAGGCGATTGAACATTCAAGAAACGAAATGGCGAAACACTGGAAATCGGGCGCGTTTCTTCGATGTTAAGACAAAATAATACAAGATGTTCTACTAAAGAACATGGTAAGATTGGTAGAGGTATCATCCTTGCGGCAGAGTTACTTAGCAACGTATTGACAATTTCAAAGTCTAGTGACCGTTTGATGTCTCTCAAACTGGTGATTCAAGGCGTCGTGTGGAATATTGTCAGTGCATATGCTGCCCAAATCGGGTGCAAGCAGAGGGAAAAGGATGCATTCTGGCTTGATTTTCACATTTTGTTTGTTGGCGGAGATTTGACTGGACATGTCGGGAAAGTCTAACGAAGACTATGAAGACTGCCATGGAGGGCTAGAATGCGACACCAGGAATTCTTTTAGTGAAGACATCCTAAGCATGTGCATGTCACACGGTCTGAGCGTTTTAAATACAATGTTCATTAAACAGAGCCGGCACTTGGTCACTTATAGCAGTGGCGAGAATGAAACCCAGATTGAATACCATTTGGGGGCAAGTTTCAAGACGATCAAAAATAAACAATCAAATGTTTTTGCGAAAATCAATTGGCACAACCTGGACAAAGAAAAAGGTGAGTCATTTATTATCAACATGCAAAATTTCCACCGTAATAACATCAACGAAGTTGAGAATGAAAAGTGCAGCGCACAGGATATGTCAGATTCCCTACACTGAGCCTGCCTAGAGAAAGCTAAAGTACTGCTTGGAGCCTTGAAGGGTCACTACTATCACCGAAAGGAAACTTGGTGGTGGACAGAGGAAGTTAAAGCAGCAATAGAGAAAAATAAAGTGGCTATCAAAGTTTGGTCGCCATGAAGTGGAATACAGACGTTGCAAGAGTATCGCGAAGAAAAAGTGTACCCAAATTTAAGCTAAGTGTATGGAAGGCCTGTATCAGGAATTTGAGGATGTATCTTCCTCGCCTGCGATAGGAACCAGGTAACCAACGAGCTACGAAATACACGAACAAGGGAACAACAATTTTCAAGATTTCCCCACAGAGAAGAAGAAATGCTCAGGAAATTCTTTCGCCGAAGTTTGCTAACAATGATCAAGGTCAACTACTTGTTAGTGCTTCTACAAAACGCGAACAAGGGAACAACAATTTTCATGATTGCCGCACAGAGAAGAAGAAATGCTCAAGAAATTTGTTCGCCGATGTTCGTTAACAATGCGAACAGTTTCTCCGGCTATATTTTACACGAGCCGCTCCCAACACCGAAGAAGTGACCAGCAGAAAAGCCGATTAAGTTGGGAAAGCGTTCAAGAACTCCAAGAACAAAAAAGTGGTTGGGCCGGATGAGATACCCAGTGAGTTCTGGAAAAATATGGGAGAAATCGGGCTCAGATCGCTCATGATTCTTATCTCCAAACTCATGAGAGGTGATCCAAAGCCCAATAAGTGGAGGAAAAGTTATCTTGTTTCTTTGCACAAAGGAAAGGGAAATAAGCAAAACTGTGATAGTTACCGTTCAATTAATTTGATATCAATCACCATGAATACCGTTGAGTGGGTATAAGATGGCCGCCTAAGACAAATAAAACGGCTTTCTGATGACCAGTGCGGGTTTTTCTCGGGTAAACCAACCACAGATGCAATCCAAAGTATAAGAATCATAATGGAAAATCATGGTGATTGTTCAAAGGGTCTGCATATGATTCTGGTTGATTTTGAAAAAGCATTCGATTGACAACCAAGAGATCTGATATGGGTAGCGCTAAGACAACGAGAAGTTCCTGAATCCTACGTACAGATGATAATGGACATGTTCGAGGGAGCGAAGACAAAAGTCAAATGTAGGAGTCACCGATGAATGCCCAATAAAAGTCGGTGTTCACCAGGAAAGTGCCTTAAGTACCCTGCTCTTTATTACAGTCCTAAACTATCTGCTTGAGGGAAAAGTGACGGACTCTAAAGTGCATAAGTTATTCTTTGCTGACGATGGAGCCATCATAAGTGATGATCAGACTTCCCTGGAACTAGCCCTTAATGATTGGGTAGATGTTTTAAAGGGGAATGGGAATCGTTTTCGCCAAAAAAAAAGACAGAGCATCTGTTCTGCCCATTCTCTGACCCAAGCCAACCCATTTCAGACATTTTTTTGAATGCAGTCCTAAAAATCATGGATTACATAAATGCAGAAACACCAGAATTTGATTGGCCTCAATGAAGAAGTGATTCAAAATCGGGAGGCCTACAGATATTTTTTGATGTCAAACCGGCGAACCCCACAGGCGGACAGTAGAAGAATTAATGAATTTTATAGTCCAAGAGCTACTGAACGATTTTAGTAACGTGTTTTCACAGTGATAAAAATTTGATAGCTAGTAATTTTGGAATTACTTATCAAGAATCAATGGCCTGGCAGGCATTCTGAGACTGCGTCACTATGTAACGGAATTTTGAAAATGTAGAAAAGTAGCCAAAAAAAGAACTTGCTCTTACAAGGCTACTATTGGCCGCTTAATAATTTTATTTTATTGGTCGCAACTTTTTCGTTTTATACACTATGTATCAACTAGTAATAGTTGATGCCGAGTTCAAAATATTTTTTTAATAAATCGTAGCCAAGGCTCTGGGCAAACTCTTCCACTGTTAATGTCTTAAATTTGAAGATACTTCTTGTCGACACTTACCAAGAATTGATGAAGTCAGCAGAAAGCGAAAAGTGGCTTTGGCTATGCAAGATGAATTATCTTCTCTCGAAGAAAATGAAACTTGGGAACTGATTGCTAGACTAGCTGACACAAAAGTTGTTCAGAACCGGTGGGTATTTCGTATACGACTCTGGAGAGTCTTAGTTGCAAAAGGCTGTGCAGACAAGAAAGATGTTGACTACGGTGAGAATTCTGGTCCTGTCGCTCGCTTTGATACAGTTCATTTGATATAAGCCTTGGCTGCATCAAACAATTTTAGAAGAAGTTCGACGTGAAGACAGCTTTCCTGTACAGCTATCTTAAGGATGAATTTTACTTCAAACAACCCTATGGATTTAAAGATGGTACTGACCGGATATGTAGATTGAAGGGAAGCTTGTATGGACTTAAACAAGTCCCGCGCTGTTGGGTCAATTGTTTGGTATAGAACTATCACATCCCTAGATTGCGGTAGACTATTGAGGCCCGATGTCGGTAGTGAACCTGATTAAACTTGAAAAGAGGTAGTTACAGAGTTTTTCGGGAGTGCCTGACCACTGATTCCTGCATATTCGCTATTAGAAACTTAATTGCAAAGCCGAGGAATACTTCAAAACTTTCGCGGAGCCGATATGAGCCGATCACTGCGAACCACTTCGTGCTGGGCTCTTCGAAAGGATCGAAACCATGATCTTAGAAGTTCTCCACCTACATTTAAAACCTGCGTCCAGGTTGATCTGGTCCAAACGATCGAGATTGACCTGCAGATCTGCAGTGAATTTGTCGGTTATGAGAAATTCATACCAGATTTGTATGTAGAAATTGGAATTCGAATGTAATAATACATATAAAGCATCAAATAGCGATGGAAATATTAATTGCAAACCGAACCACCTTGCATCATAGAATTGCATATACTGAGTATGCATTTAAATTTTATTACACTGTGATGTTTATTCACAAATATATGTATGTATCTCACTTCTTAAACTTGTTTATAAACGCACTTTAATGCACTAAATTTATGAAATTCATGTATGGAATACTACTAACGAATTGTTTGTTTTTTTTTTGCTCTATGTAAGGTGATATGTGATATATATATATGATATCATAAATATGAAATATGATAATATTTTCATTTCAGAATATAATAACATTTCAAAATAACAAGAGTTGCCAATCGTCTACCACCTTTTTGCGATTGCTTATCAACGAGCAAAAACAAGTTGATTATCAAAAACCACAACCAAGGAGCAACATCCAACTATCGAACTGTTTTCCTTAATAAAGATTCTGCTCTAAAATGTAATGAAAAAAGTGAATGTTATCAGATAAGCTATTATCTCTGTATTCACTTTTTTTTATGAATAATGGCCCTTACGACTAATTTATCAATTATTTTATGTGATTTCAAATTAGCGATCAATATACTGTTAATTTTCTTTTACATAGGATAACAAATAAAAGCCCTTAACGTCATTTCTTATTGGTAGCGGCATTTCTATTGGCCTGTGATAGAATGTCCTTTGTTGTTGTTTATTTATTATAAGTGGGTCTAAAGCCAAAGTTGCCTAAAAAACCGCTGGTATGATAATATAATCAGATGATTTTGTAAAATGTTCTTTAAGGGTCCAACGAACTGTCGCTAAAGCACAGCAATAGTCAGATAATGCCAAAGGCATTTTCGGAACATGCAATTTTTTAAAACTCGAAGAACAATAACTGCATAAAATTTAACATTACGTGTAATATAATACATATACAGAAATTGGCCTTTACTAATCTGTACTCTTGAAAGTATTTCGACTCATTATTTCGAACAAAATTTATCAACGCCGTATTCTATTCTCTATTCAAAATTATTCACCACCACATGTAAAAACGTTAAACGATTGCCTTCTTGACAATAGTGTCACCTGAGAAACAGTAGCTCATGAAAATAGTGGAGCTATGGCCTGCGGATTTACTATTCTGCACCAGATTAAATAATAATATTTATAATATTTTAAGTGTTTTCAAAGAATATCGAGTTTACCTGTTAACTTCTTGTGTGGTTGGTTTCTTAGTGCTGTGAATTATCTGAAAAAAAAATAATTGTTTTAAAAATTGTTTCCCAATTATTATATATGCATCAAAGAAAATATATAAAAACATGATGTATTTTTTTATTATTTCGTTGTTAAATTTAAATTATTTGTCTTAAAACTCAAGCAAAATATGAACTTAATTATAACGCAATTACAAGTATCAAACAATCTATCACGACGTTTCTGCAAATATGAACATATTCTTCATATTCCTCAGAAATATCTACATATATGAGTATTTTTTTTAAATCCATCAAAAATATGGATAAACGAATTTTGCTCCCGACTGTATATTTGCCAATCAAAATTTATTCCGGTCTGTTTTGCACAACACTGTACATAAAACAAACATATACAGATTATATAAACACAAAATTTATAAAATGATGAAGGACACCAGAACATAATAAATACATTTCAAATTTAAATTTACATGTATGTACCTAAGTCAATCGGATTATTTAAGTTATAAATTCTGCTCTGCAAGTCATTTTCCTATATTAAGCGTAAACCAGATCAGGATCATTAACTTATTTCGACCACCTCCTAATAAAGCCCAGCATGGAATTTGATTTATTAACAATAATGTTAATATAGCCAATTACGTTAGGTATCGGATAAAAAAAAACTCAGAGATCGTTAATACTATCAACGTGGCAGAGCATATTATGATATAAAGAATAATGAAACATGCGTAATTTTGAAAATGTCATATGTTGATATTTAGATGGGTTCAAAATTAAATCATTTTTATCATACCAAGAGGCAAAACCATTCATGTTAGCTTGAAGAAGATTTCTGTCATTCTGGTTGTTGATATATTTAACAAATTTCATATCATCAGTGTGTATTAAAATATTACTGGTTTTTATACTTTAACATAATTAATAGCAAGTATGAACCAAATAGGGCCATAAGGTATGATTAAATACATTTTATAAAACCAGTTTTAAAACCAGAACCCCTGAGTTCTAATCCGATTTTCTCATGGGACTGCTGGTCGAAAGCCTTAGAGTGTCAGTGGATATGCAAAAGTGGACCTGTTTCTTACAAACCCATGCTGTTCGTTACAAATGATATTTGTTCGCGGACTATTTGCTCGAAAAGTTTAGGAATACACGAAAGCTTTGAAGTTGGTGTGTAATTCGTGATATCACCACGTTCACGTAAAGGCACTTTTCCATAACTAATGGAATTTCCCAGTGCTAATGGATAAATCGAATTTATGATAAGGACTAAGGACTTGACTGCATTTTTTAAGAACAAGCGATGCAAATTGGTCCAGATGAGTAGTCATTTATTAAAAGGGAATAAAATTCGGAATAGCTTCCAAATCAAAAAAAAAACACTTATAACAATCTGGGAACAGCTATTTTAATATGTAAAATACGAGATTTTTCAGGATATCACAGTTAATTCTCCTCATAGAAGAAAAGCGAAGACAGGGTATTAAGCGTTTATACCCACCTACAATGCACTCCAAAATATGTAGAGCGTAAGCCGATGTAAAATCACAGGCGCAGCAGCTGCCGCATTAGAATCATTTGATACACCATTATAATGCATTATGTGGATAAACGCAATCATACTTACCACGAAAACTGGAAACAATTCCTTAAGTACCCATGTCACCGCAAACGCAACAAGACCGTCACCCATTACAAAACAATTACTTTGCTCAAAGATCAGTACAACCACAATACTTTCCCCGGTCTAATCCCAAGCAATATGGGACACAGAATGCAAACCATTATCAGGTATAAATAGAAATGAGGAAATTTCCCAGAGGCGTAAGCAATGATCAATATTTACCGCAGACCTTACTTGAAAAGTAAGGCAAAAAAACGGAGAGATAATGAATATTTTAATAGAAACATGTTCCAACAGGAACAATATCCAACCCATTTTCGCTTACAATGCAGTTCCAAATGTTTCTTTTCAACTCCGTAGGAGGCAGCATTGAGATCAACCAATCATATCGAAGTAAATCTACTTAGTCTCAGAGATAAACAAATTAAATTTTATTTCCTACCATCTTTAAAATCATTCCATGCAATCTTAGGCAATGATAGTCTTAAGGAGCTATCAGCTATTATCCATACGAGAGACAATCCCTAAAAATACAGAAGGGAATCAAAATTAAAATCTTTTAACAATAAATGCAATCAATAAACACTTTAGACCTACGAACTGATCATATAAATTCAAATCAGAAACATGGCCTAAATTCGTAAGTAACTCAGTTTCCAAAACTATTCTCTGAGAATGATGAAAAATTAACATACATTACATACGTAAATGGAGAACTAAGAACATCCACAGAAAATCCAGTTTACTCGAAATACTACCCTTACCATATGTCTCTTAAAGACAAGGTAGAAAACCAAATAAGACAATTACTACAAGACGGCATAATAAGAAAATTTAAATCTACATACAATTCACCCGTATGGATCTCGACAAAACGCATTCTTCAGAAATCAAAAAATACAGACTTGTTATAAACTATCGGAAACTAAATATCATAACCAAAGCCGACAGATACCCGATCCCATCAACTACTGAAGTCCTTTCCCAACTTGGGACAAATAAATGGTTCACTGTCCTAGATCTGAAAAGCTTCTTTGACCAGATTACGTTAAAGTAATCTGATATCGAAAAGACAGCTTTTTCTGTGAATCACGAAACACACGCGCCTTCCTTTTTGATCTTAAGAACGCGCCCTACGACAAATGCGAACTTTTTAAACAGTAGGTTGACGGGAAGTTAAAATATCCCTGTAGTCCCCGCCAGTGCTTGTCCAAGAAGGCGCCTAAGGGGGAGGAGTCACTTCTAGGCAATTTAAGCATCCAGGTGAGCCTAGCAACATATTTAACACCCTTAAACTGCCCCACAAATGTGCATGCAGATCCGCGAATTGGCACGACTGGAGATCACCGATGCACTTGAACAAACAAACTCGCTCAACTTAGCTTTTGCTTGCAAATATAAAAGCAGCCTCTTCATTTGACTACATTTAATAATGAGGTCTTCCCGTTTCACGATTTGGAAATACAGCTGAGAACGAGCCTGCTTAGAGAAAGCTAAAGGACCTCTTTGGATGCTTGAAGGGTCACTACCAACATCTAAAGGAAAGTTGGTGGTGGACAGAAGAAGTTAAAGCAGCAATAAAGGAAAAAAATCGGCGTTCAGTGCCCTCTACAAATATAGTTGAAAAAGCTCGTCTTGAAGTGTAATGCAGACGTTGCAAAAGTATACTGAAGAAAAAGTGTGCTCAAATTTAAGCGAAATGTATGGAGAGTCTGTGTCAGGAGTTGGAAGAGACATCTTCTTCGCCTGCTGATAAGAACCAGGTAACCCACGAGCTTCGAAATACACGAACAATGGAACAGCAATTTTCAAGATTGCCGCACAGAGAAGAAGAAATGCTCAGGAAATTCGTTCGCCGAAGTTCGTTAACAATGCTTAAGGCCAACTGGCGAGAGTATTGCGAGCAACTCTTAAACGAACATTTTCTCCGGCTATATTTTCCAAGAGCCGCCGCCAACAACGAAGAAGTGACCGACATAAAAGTCGAAGGAGTTGGGAAAGCCTTCAAGAACTCCAAGAAGAAAAAAGTGGTTGGGCCGGATGAGATGCCCAGTGAGTTCTAGAAAAAGATGGGAGACATCGGGCTCAGATGGCACATGATTCTTATCTCCAAACTCATGAGAGATGATCCAGAGCACAATGAGTGGAGGGAAGGTTATCCTTTGCACAAAGGAAAGGGAGATACGCGAAACTGTGATAATTACCGTTCAATTAAGTTGACGTCAATCACCATGAAGATCGTTGAGCGGATATAAGATGGCCGCCTAAGACAAATAAAACGGCTTTCTGATGACCAGTGCGGGTTTTTCTCGGGTAAACCAACCACAGATGCAATCCAAAGTATAAGAATCATAATGGAAAAGCATCGTGATTCCTCAAAGGGTCTGCATATGATTCTGGTTGATTTTGAAAAAGCATTCTGATATGGGTAGCGCTAAGACAATGAGGAGTTCCTGAAACTACGTACAGATGATCATGGACATGTGGGAGCGAGCGAGGGAGCGAAGACAAAAGTCAGATGTCCCGCATGAGTGACCGATGAATTCCCAATAAAAGTCGGTGTTCACCAGGGAAGTGCCTTAAGTCCTTTGCTCTTTATTACAGTCTTAGACTGTCTGCTTGTGGGAAAAGCGACGGACTCTAAAGTGCATCAGTTACTCCTTGCTGACGATGAAGCCATCATAAGAGATGATCAGATTTCCCTGCAACGAGCGCTTGATGTTTGGTTAGATGTTTTAGAGGGAAGTGGGTATTAGCTAAAAAAAGGCAGAGCATCCGTACTGCCCATTCTCTGACATTTATTTGAATGGGTCTTAAGTGTGAAAATTTCAATTATCTGGGATCAATAATCAACTGCGAAGCAACTGTTGACGACGACATCAATCATAGTGTAAGCGTAGGGTGAATGAAGGCAGGAAAACTCTGCTGAAATGAAGGCTCTACACCGCAGCTGTGCCTTCGGCGCTCACATACGGTTCACAATGCCGGACAATGTACAAAAAGTATGAGAGCAAGTTGACAGCAGCTGAGATGAAGATGCTTCGCATGACAGCGGAAGTAACAAAAGCTTGATTGAACTAGAAGTTCGAAGATTCGAGGAAGCCTTCATGTTAAAAAACAGATCCCGAAAAAATTCGAGCACGACCGACTCGGTTGGTATTGTCATGTTAAAATACGGGAGCCTACGAACCCCGTCAAAAATGCAATGACAATCAACGTTCCTTTACAATCGCCTTAAAGAGGCAGGCCTAAAAATCATGAATCACATAAATGCAGAAACACCAGCATTTGATTGGCCTCAATGACGAAGTGATTCAAAATCGGGAGGCCTGCAGATATTTTTTGTAGTCAAACAGGTGGACCAGTAGGAATGCAGTGAAGTGGGAGGGTTATGATCCATATAATTAATTGAGAGAAGAATTTTGATTTTCTCGATTTTGTTGTTGTTGTTTCACCGTCCGGCTTCAAAACCATTCAGGCAAAAGTAAATGCAATTTTAGATTTTTATCTCTCCAAAACCCTTACAAGAAAAAAGATCGTTCTTGGGTCTCTGAAGACACTATAGACGCTTTGCTATGGACTTCACCGAATTAGCTAAGCCTTAAGCTTCCCTTTTCCGAGGTGAAGGCAGCCGAATATCAAAAAAAAATTTAAAAAAATAATTCATACAGCTAAACGCAGAAGCTACAGAAGCAGTTGACAAATTAAAATGAATTCTTGCCTCAGAAGACACAACAGAACACTGAAACATAGCGATCATTGTTCATTAGAAGTCTCCATAAATGCATTTAAAACACAACAAATACTATTTGTAGGAAACAACGATAGTTACAAATTGGAAAAACATATTCCAGGCTACTCACGCATATATTTGAAAGACCAACTTATACTAAAGAAAGTCTCCTTTCTATATTCAGGCGACATATTTCTCATACCATCAATGGTATTAAAACCACTGAAGACGTAATGAAAATATATCCATTTTATTTGAAAAGATAAAAAATCCGGTTTACACAACTTAATGTTGACAACCTTCCTAACCTTCCTATTCAAATACTAGGAAAATTCTACTGCCCGAAAATAACGGCTAAAATATGGAACATAGTAAAACCATGTCTTATTTGTAAATAGTACAAATCGTAATAGGCAATGAAAAATTGCTAAATTCGGTATCAATTAAATTCATGGTACAACACTAAACAAGGAATGCACAGTTACTACCCCACCTTAGACTAGTTCTACCAACGGTCAGATTGAACAGTTTCATTCAACCTTATCAGAATGAATGCGCTTCTTAAAACCTCTCACTTTTTTAGAATTACTAGAATGCTGTATCTATGAGTATAACTTCTCAGGGCAGTCAATCACAAAAAAAAAAAACAAATAGATATTTTCCTTGGCAGAAACATAACCACCAACCCAAATCACTTAGAAAAAGATAGACAACAAAATATTGAAGAACTCAGACATAAGGAACGACTACAGTCCGTTTGGGGCGAAAAGTATGATACCCTATCCATATTCCTATATGCCGCTAAGAAAAAAGCGTTAAGAACATTATGGATAGCATTTTAGTGCATTATATGGAATTTATAAGAAAACACTTCTTTTTAAAACGCACCAAAAAGTGCGCGTGGCCAAAAACTTTGTATGGGCGATATATTGAAAAAAATATTGGCTAAATATTTTGCTAAACATTTTTTTCCGTTTCCATAAAAATGTTCGAGGAAAACAGCATTTTAGTGAAAAACGCCCACAAAAAATAGGCGTGGCAAAAAACTTTATATGAAAAAGAACATATCTTGTAAAGGTTGTTACACTCCATCTCTCTAACTTTAGCTTTAAAACGGTTTTTTCTAAATTGTGGTCTTATAAAAGTAGTTTTATTTTCTTTGGGCCTTACTGATAATAAGACACATATGTCTACTACTAACTAATTGCAAGGTTAAAGTATAGTAGTGAGCTTTAATAGAAACCTATAAATAAACGATTTCACCTAATCATTAAGTAAAAAGTCACTTTCTTTCAATATACTACCATTGCCATCAACGTTGTTATCAAACAACACTAATGCCTGAAACAAATGTGCAGCGAAAGCCATGCAGCGAACTGATTTTATATTGAATATGACACTGCTGCATGTCAATACGTGCTGCAAGTTGTCTCTATTTCTAAATTGGCTGCACGGCATCAAATCAAGCAACCTCGCAGAAAAAAATTAAGTATCAATGCTCTTGATACCCGGGTGTCATGTTAATGCATTTTAAAGCATTTTTAGTTTCATAGTAGAAGGTTCTAATTAATTAATTAATTGATTCACAATTAAATCTTGTTAGGCAATTATTAAGATTTCTACGTGACCCCATTGACATGGACATCAAATACAAGGTTGGCGAGTAGAATTTAATTAACATGAAACCCCAAAGTAAAGTTATTTCGTCATAACGTCCCTAACAATTTTTTTGCATTTTGATTTCGAACTAAAGCTCTCCGAATTATACTTGTCGAATTAATCAATCTTCATAACCTTCGAATCCTCCTACAACATACTTCAGTTCGAAAGCAAATTCTTTCTTTTAAAAAGGGGCAGTCAAAAAAAGAATTTATTAAATCTGTAACATGGTTGGAGCTCTTGTATTATATTAAACGGTCTTGGTGGTTGTTTAAGAAAGAATCGATTAAAAACTTTTTTATTAAGGGATGTATGTATATGTTTTAATCGGAATGAACCAGCCGGTCGCATGTCTACTTTTTTTTAGGCTGGGTTTAATTTCAATGAATTTAAGCAAGTACTAAATGAAGACAATATGGCCTTTTAGTTGGAATTACCGGCATTAAGCGAGTATCAGTTTAAAGATCTTGTTCGTAGTGAAGTCTGTAGTGTTTTGGTGAAATTGTATCGGAAATTCTTAATCGCAACGAATCTGAGATTTCTTCCAATGAAACCAATGATGAAATCAATCCATTAGTTACTGAACGAGCCAAGCCATTATTAAAAGATGCACTACTGGCAGTAGATACACTTAAACATTTTTTTAGAATTAAAAACTTTGATACTGGTATATTTGAAAATGTTAAAGTACTTGTATACAAAATATCATTGCCAAACAGTGTTCAATCAAAGATAACTGACTTCCATATTCAGTAGGTTTTTTTTACTAATTTTGTGTACCTACCTACATATCTAATTTTAGTAAAATTTTTAATATTTTGTTGTTTTGTTTATAGTTTTTATGTACGTAACACATCTTCACATTTTAGATATGTAGGTAGTTAAATTGTGTAACACATACACTCACATAAAAACTATAAACAAAACAACAAAATATCAAAAATTAAAATGGATGTATTTTAATATAAATATTATATATATATAATATTTTTCTGTATGTAATTTTTTCTGATATCTACGTCTTACCGGTACACAAGCGAATTTTTGTAAGAACCTGCCCTATAAGTATCTGATTTTTCAGAAAATTATGCATAGGTACTTATCTGAGTTTTACTGTACTTACACATTTTGTCTCTTTTACACGCCGCTGACTTTTCAACATGAATGTGATGCAAATTAGGAAAAAATTAGAGAAAAATGTAGTGTCACACTTCAGGACTAAAGGAATAAATAATTAATAATGTATATGCCTTGCATTGGTCACAAAGGCAGGAATTGTTTATTTACTTGTTTTACCCAATCAGAAAATCAAAATTTTTAAATATGTAATAGAATAAGATAATGTATCATTTATAAATTTTGAAGAAGCACTAGAATTTGCCATAACAAGCTTCTAATGGCTCGACTCTAATTAATGTTATTAACCTACCCAAAATGAAAGAGGAAAATTGCAACAAGTAAAAAACGAGTAAAAAAATTCCAGTTATGTCATTAAAATAACATAAGAAAACATTTTATATTGTAACGAAAACATCATTGCAATAATATCTGCATATAAGAAAATAAATATTCTAGAAATATGTAGAGAAAAAAAATTTAATAGTAATGACTAATACCTTACGTTTACCAGCCTAATTGCAAAGTCATCCAAGCAACTGAACTGACTGATATTAATTCATCCAAGTAACAGGGAGCAACAATCTTAAAAGACGCAACAGAACTATCACCTTGCTGATTATAGTAAAGGGTGATCCATTTCGAGGTTCCCTACTTTTTTAAAGAAAAAAACACAGAAAATTCAAATTTAATGGAGAATGTTTATTATCATTTGAAAGAACATTCTTTGGCATTTATTTTTTGAAGATTATGTCTATCAAATGTTGGCCGTTGCTACGTCGCAGATGGTCCATCCGTTGAGTACAATTTTCGATCACTCGTTCGAGCATTTCGACTGGTAACTGGCGAATGACACGCGTGATGTTTTCCTCCAAATCCTGAATCGAAGCGGGTTTGGCGGCATAAGCTTTTGACTTTACATATCCCCACAGGAAAAAGTCTAACGGTGTGATATTACACGATCTTCTTCACAGCGTGCTGGACGTGGTCTATTCGGTCGAATATTATCCAATAATGAATGCTGGGTCTCAAAATGGGTGATGGTGTTGCGAATAGTACGCTCAGTAGGCCGATTATGTTGACCATAAGTTGAGCGAAGTGCACGAAACACATTCCTCACAGAACGTGAATTTTCATAATGAAGTTGAACAAATTGTAAACGTTGTTCACGCGTAAGTCTTTCCATTATGAAATGCCAAACAATACTAAACAAAAATAACATGACAGCATGACACGACTCACACGTGATCTGTCAAAAAAGGCTATTGAAAAAAGTATCTCTACTTGGATCACCCGTTACATATAATTGAATCCTTATTGGGATCCAGCTTATTTGAAACTAAATGGGACGCCACATCGTTAGAGGATGTAAATATTTGGTTTTAAACTAAGTTTTAGGATAAACTTTAATTGAATAAAGCTTACTATATACCGCACGGGCACTGCCAAAGTGTCATAACTTTTTATTCATAACAAAAATATACATATTTACTTTTAGTTATCTACTATTAATATTAAGGGGTGTTATAAATTATACTCAGGGAAAAATACTGTGTAAAATAACATTATCCGATATTTCTACCCTATCATAGCTTGTAACACCCCTTAATATTCGTCGTAGACCCATAAAAGTACATATACATTTATGATAAAGACCAATACCTAAGACTGTTTAGCAATGTCCGTCCGTCCGTACGCAATTTTTAGGCCTTTAAATTCAAGCTAGAAAGCTGAAATTTGGACCACATATTCCGAAATGGTTAAGTGTAAAATTTGTTGATAAAAACAGTTTAAAAGCTTAAGTTAAAGAGATAGTGTTACAATCTATACAAGATATGTAGGCATTGCCCTCCTCCATAAGTTTGTTATAAAGATTTTTGCCACGCCTACTTTTTGTGGGTGTTTTTCATTAAAATGTTGTTGTCCTCGAACATTTTTATGGAAACTGACCAAAAATGTTTAGCAAGATATTAGGACAATATTTTTCTCAATCTATTATTTTTATTTATTTATTTATTTAATTTCTTTATTTCATTTATAACTTTAATTTATATAAAAGGTTAAAACAAATTCAAGGATATATTTACAAGAAAGTAGGGCATTTAAGTTATAAACTGAAATAGTTATGTACATTCTGTTGTCAGATTTTGACAAGAGGCGAATGTACAGTACATACTTAATAAAAATTCAGATTTATTTATCGATGGGGATGCGATAAAATATAAATATAAAAAAAATAAAAAATAGAACAAAAAAGAAATCATACCAAAGGGTTCAGTAAATTACCAATTACAGCGTAGTTTAACGAGAAAAGCCAGCGTTTAACATTTTTAAGATATACGGATTTAACTCGCTCACATCTCAGACTTAAAGGAATTTTATTGAACAAACGAGGCGCAGTAACATTATAGAAGGTGGAAAAATGCGATTTATTAATTGTGGGTACATTGACGGGATTACTAGTGTTGACGCGCAAATTACGATTTTCATAAACCCTAGGAGAGTTGTACCCGGACTTTTCAAAAAATATTTTTAAAACTTTATAGAAGTACAAATGTCTCAATGGAAGAAATCCAAGACTTTTGAACAATCCAAAACTAGGAGTACGACGGTTAACTTTACACATAATACGAACAGCGTGTTTTTGTTTAATTAGCGAAGGCTCTAATTTATTATAATGTGTACCACCCCAACAAGCTATACCATACTGAAGTTTAGATTTGAAAAGACCATTATAGACTAACTTTAAAATTGGCAAATCACAGTATTGGCTGAGTTTGTAAATCTGTCTAACAACATTGTTTAGATATTTTTTTAAGTACATAGTATGCTCCAACCAACTGAGCTTATAGTCCAGAGTAATACCTAAGTACTTAAAGCTGTCGACACGTTCAATTACAAAGCAGTCAGCGGAGCAGTAGGCATGTGAATCAAAAGTGGGTGAGTTATGATTGTGTGTACAAGGATTAATAAAAAGGAATCTATTGCAATTCGGCGAATGGTACTGTAAAGGCATATCATTACAGATTTTACCCATAATGTTAAAAATCATGAACTTCGTTTTGTCACTTATGACCAATTTATGAAGTTCAAACCATTTCCGCAGTATATCCAGATCATAGTTCACATCCATATATAAATTATAATAACATTTACCATGATAAGACAAAGCAGTATCATCAGCAAAAGCTGTGAGTTTACCCCTAAGAGGTTGAAGAAAAAGCGAATTTACAAAAATTAAAAACAAAATAGGCCCCAAAACAGAGCCTTGTGGAACACCTATGTTAATGAGATTTTTCTCACTTAAACTATTTTGAATCTTAACTCTCTGACTACGGTTTTCAAGATAGGAAGTGAACCAGTCATGGATAAAACCTCTGAAACCCGCGTTATAAAGTTTTTTAAGCAATATGTTGTGGTCTACCATGTCAAATGCTTTAGTGATGTCAATGAATAAGGTAGCAGGGATATCAGAAACATTTAAACTACTATAAATTTCACCGCATAACTTCAACAAGGCATCTTCAGTAGATTTGCCACTTCGAAAGCCAAATTGCGAAATACTAAAGAAATTAGTTTTGTCTAAGAAAGACAGCATTCTAGATTTGACCTTTTTTTCAAAGACTTTGGAAAAAACAGATAACAGGGATATAGGGCGGTAATTGTTTAAAGACATGGTATCACCTTTTTTATGAAGAGGAATTACAACAGCTGTTTTAAGTATTTCCGGAAAAATACCCTTTTGTATACTTAAATTGAAAATATGACATAAAACATCAGAAACAAGGAGCGATATTCTTTTTAAGATATTACTTGAGATTTGATCACATGACATTGAATTTGACGCTTTTAGGGATTGTATAATTTTATGAACTTCTACTGGTGAAAAAAATTCAAAGAAAAAGCTTTGTCTTTGGAAAGTGTCATACACAGAAAAATTATTACTATCACATTGACAGTTGGAATTATTATTTATTGCGGATTCCCGAATATCCCTTGTAATATTGGAAAAATAGTCATTGAACACAGTGGCAACTTCTAAGGGCTCAGATAGAGTCGTATTATTTATAGTGACTGCAATATCAGAATTAGGTTTGTTTTTGTTCAAGATTTCGTTGACAACCTGCCATTCTTTTTTGGAATTACCTAACCTTTGCGCTAACTTATTACTAAAATAAGTATCTCTTTGAAGAGGTATTTCAGTTTTCAGCTCATACGAAGTTTTTGGCCACGCCCACTTCTTTGCATCGTTTTTTTCAAATATATATATTTATTTTTTATAAATTTCATAACGTGAAATAAAATGTTATCCATCATGTTCTTATCGCTTTTTTCGTAGCGGCATATATATGGATATGGATAGGCGCACTGCAGCTTTTGCTTATGTTTTTGTATTGAAATTATCAGATAAGAAAATCGCAGCCTAGAAATAAGATAATTTACGCTGTAGAATTCCTGACTATGAATGTAATCATATGCGGCTTTAAAGTAGATAAAGAAGTTGTTATTTCTCGACTTGAAATTAGTTGGTAGAGGTAAAAAAAAACGTTAAACCGCACTGATACGCGCGGTGTTAGTGTTTTTCGGAAAGGTTTGAGACTTTTACACATTTCATTGGATGGGGCCTTATATGTGTCTATTAGTGTCAAAAGGACGGATTTGTAATGGCACGGTAACAAATTGGTGCCAGTCCGCAAGTGGTACCTGTTTTCGGTTGGTTAAGTCGATCGAGACTCTTTGATCTCCATGAGATGGGAGACTCCATAGGCGTATGCACATCTTAGGTTACTGTTTTGGAAGTAGCTCTAATGCGATCACTTATGTACTTAAAGTCAATAACTTTTGACCTAAGCCGATTTTCCCGACGACGATTCCGCATCCATGCAATCATTTGCTGCAGTTGTAATAAATATCGCAATTCTGTCTTTTTATAAAGGTAATGTCGGCCTTGCAACGCGACGGGATAGACTTAAGTTCTTCACCAGCACCTGGATTGTAAATTGTCCACTCATGTCCGTTAACTTTACGGGTCTGATTGAGCGAAATTTGCATTCGAGGCTATCCCTGTCTTCTCATAACCTTTGACGTGATTGGGGGTTACCCCGGCGGTACAACTGATTATCTTTTCGACGTATACTGAGAACCATTGTCGCATGTGCTCGATAACTTCTTGCGAATTCGATTGTTTAAATTTTTTGAAGTCCAGCAAACCGGAATAATGATCCGCAATTACAACAAATAGGCAACGCAAATATGTCAGTTGCGAAGAGTTGAAAATGAAATATGTAGATATTCTGGCACAGTTCGTTACACTTGGGGTTTTTTTTTTTTGATCATCTTGAAGCAAGCATTCTCATGCTTTTAAGCTTTCGTCAACCGACCGTGCGCTTACATTTTGATCCATAGCGGTCGAAGGAAAATAGAAAACATTTTACAAAATATCTGGGCAAAGTTACCTTTTTTTTAGCAATTACGTTAGAAACCAAATACATAGAACACATTTTACATAGGTGTGTGCATATGCTATGATCGGTCCTAACAAAAATTGTACACAGCTTACGAGCATTTCATATATTCATTATTCACCATGTTACTAAGGAAATTTTGCAGAGTGGTTTTAATCAGATTACACCATCCTTAGAACTATTCGAATTAACTTTTTATTCTAGCATAATGCAACACATTTTCTTGGTTAATTCTCCTAAGGAAACTTAACCTATTTCCCATTACCTAGTTTGATAATTTCCGTACAAAAATATTTACTTAAATAGGATAAGGTATTACACAGAGAAAAATCTCTGATTGCATAGATTTGTTCATATACTAAAAATTAAGTAAAAAATAACATTGATTATGAAAAACTCAAGCAAATTATATATAACAACTTTTTGAAATATGAACTAATGACTTGTTTACCTTTGTTAAGATTTCTGTGATGAAGAGGTATCTTCAAGTTTATTTTCAAGTTCGGGCACCAAAAGTATTTTTGCAGAACAATGAGGACACGTTGTGCAAAATCCTTTGTTTTTTTGATTGGAAACCTGCTGTTCATACATTATGTATTAATATATATGTAAATAATTTAACACAATTTACGAGTGTGTTTCTAACATTGCTGTTATTGGCCGTATGCATAATTTTTGGATCGGGAGCGATCTGCAAAGATTGGTACAATGTGTAGTAGATTTCGACAAAAATCGATTACGACATACCTCACTTTCAATTTCCATTTGTGTGTTTAAAGCAGAACCCTATTTTGGATTTAAATTTAAAGCACGATACAAAACATAATGAAGCTGTATGCTTTGCTGTGCCGAAATTCGTACGCATGCTGAAAACCCCGCGCATGAAAACCATGTTCGCATAATGTTCAAACCAGTAAACACTTAATTGTTGCTCCAATGCAAAATTCTTTCTTTTGCTTAAAATATTAAATCGATCATACAGTGAAATCTGCGTAAGTTGGTTATCTCTGGTGCAGGCATTTTTCGCCAACTTAAGGACTATTCACATGAGAGCGAATAGCGAACAAATCAATTTTAATGAATGTATGAATAGAATTTATCTATTGCTTCAACCACAAAAGCATTATATTTAACTGATCTAATACCCTTTTCACACTGCATCGAAACCTGAGGTTTCGCAAAAACTCATGAAACCTCCATCGAAGTCAGGAGGTTTCCCATTCATTTTCGAGATTTCCAAACCTCGATATTGTATGAGGTTTCGATGAAACCTCCTTAGAATCTGGTTTTAATGGTAAGGTTGTCAAAGCAAACGCACCTTTTAACACATTCCACAAGTTACACAAAGGAGTTGACAAGCGGTTAGCAGATAGTCAACTAAGTTACAAGTCAACTGCAAGTCACCTAAAAGTTAGCTTACCGATTTCTTGAACGGCGATCACGCGAATTATATGAAGTCATAGGCGTTGTAAGCGTAAAGTGGAATTGCAGCGCACTTGCAATTTGAACGCAATAATTGTTTATTCGCTTTTATTTTTCGATGGCCGACGGCTGACTGAAACGTCAAACAAAACACGGGTAGTGTTCGGTGTGAATGCTTTGACGCGATTTCGAAATCTGTTTGTGGAAACCTCGAAATTTAGTGCGGTGTGAATAGGGTATAACGGATCATTCACATGAGAGCGAACCGCGAACTGCGAACCGGCGATTATTCGTAAATTCTGACATTTCTTTCACATGAGAACTTTTTTTTTGGTGAATCTGATTTGTCAATTTTAAGGTTATGTTCGAACGAATTTTTCATTCGCGGATTTGTGGATCGCGTCTGTATTATGTGGATTGTGAATAAAGAGTGACAGTTCGCGGCAAGAATTTTACAATTCGCGGGAAATTTTTTGTAATTGTAAATATTGCTATTTAAATCAATTTAGGCTCAGTTTTTTTAGATAATATGTTAGATCAATTAAATATCAAGCTTTTGTGGTAGAAGCAATAGAAATGTTCTATTCAAAAATACAATAAAATTGATTTATTCGCATATTCGCAGTTCGCTCTCATGTGAATGGTCTTTAACAAGTGACGTGAAATAACGCCAAAAGAAGTAAAGCCAAATTCAAAAAATTTGGCCTAGTTTCCATTACAAAATTTAAATAAGACCAAATTCCTAGTTTGGCTTTAATTCGTTTCAAAAACCGAAATAAAGCCAATTTGGCATTATTTCGTTTTTTAAAATTCTAATTCTTAATGATTTCGTGGGTTATAAAATATGGGGGGCATGCTGCCCCCCTAAAACTCCCTGCTTGGTTTCACTGTTAGATATGGAGAAGGCACGAGATTGGCTATATGTAAACTTCTTTTCGCATTCGATTTTTTTGGCTTTATTTCTATTAATTTTTTGACATTATTTGGATTCGCATAGTGAAATGAAGACAAATTGGTCTTATTTCGTTTCTAAAAGTGAAATAATGCCAAATTTGGAATTTTGCTTCCAAATATACGAATGTCAACTTGTTTTAGATTTCTTAAAAATCGAACAATCTCGATTTTTAAGAAATCTACTATGTATTTAAAAAGTGTACCCAAAAAATGCGAAGGACGATATTGCATAGTTTTACTGAATTAACATAGAAACTCGGTCGCAATCAAACAGTCGAATTTACTTGGATAATAAAGCAAAAATCGGGAGAAGACCAAGAACCAATATATACAGACGTTTGCATTTTTATTTGACCTTTGTCGGCAGAAAAGGACAAGCATAATAGGTTGGAAGAGTTGTGTATTATTGAATAGGAAACGATAACAATAACCAAGACAACTTTAATTTACCTGACATGAAGACAAAAACTAGAGAGTAGCAAAAAGTGGTGACGTGAAATTTGGCATTATTTCACGCAAAAATTATATTAAGCTCTACCTGCAAGTTTTCTAGCATTTAAATAACTTCAGCACAGTGTAGCACGAATGAAATAAAGCTATTTTACAGCTGATTTTTTGAAGCAGTATTGATCTGAAAATAAAAGGTTTACCATTGTACAAGTATCCATCTTGGTTATGTGTGCATCTGTATTGCTGTTGTACAGATGTGGCTCCGTTGCCGAAAAACCCTTGAAAATGTGTGAGAGTAATATAAATAAGCTGCGAATTCCATCTTATCTGTAATTACTTACCGAGTTTTTTTGACGAAACGACGTATAATATTGTTTTATATTATCGTCAGTATCATTTTGAAGACCCTTATAAAGAAAATTTTAATACAAAATCGTAAGTTTCCTATCCCTAGAATATTTTTCGTTGCGAGAATATCGTAAATTATTTTTTTGCAATTTTTTTGGTTTCATATAAACCAAATATATATATCGTCTGTTACCGTATATTCAATCAAATTAATTAATAACATATATGTATATATAAGCACTTGGTACTGTTATGCGCGGCAGCATCTCGAAATCTGCGCGGCTGGTATTGACGCTGCGTTTTCTTACCTCTGAGAACAATTCCGCTTGCTCCATTATCTTTCCATCTACCATTTCCAAAATTATTTCGAAAGTTGCAAAACAAAATGTTGATTCCTTTGTTTTTATTTTCTACTTTCGTTGTACTTTACAACTTTATTTGCTTCTATGTTTACTCTGAGCGCAAATTTAAACAAATATGGACGTAGATGAAGAAATTTTTTTTTTAATTGAGGCGAGAATTCATATCTATTATTATAAAGATAATGAAAAATAAACTTACTGTTGATAAGCTGCCAATTTGATAAATAGAAACAAATAATGACAAGTTTCTATTCGTATTCTGGTGAAATTATTAATATGTTCAGGATAAGTTCCTAGTTCTGATATTAAGTTAATTATCACATTTTCAGCATTTCGTTTTAGATTATATGGATCAGTGCTGTAAACTGTAGAGTTCAAGTACAAATCCAGTCAGAAGCGACGCGTGCCTAAAAACTGTTGTCGTTTAGTAAATTCAGTTGCGATTTAGGTGCATAAGTACCTACTACATATTACTACTACTACTACTAAGAAAATACTCTCATAGTTTTTAAAGACATAATTAAGCAGTACAAATTGTAACTTTCACATCAGCGTTACGAAGAAAAAACCATTAGGGTCTTTTAAAATATTAAACTAAATAAAATATTAAGAATATGTTATTCATTTCGCAACCAATTACTTATGGACACCAAATCAGAAAATCAAAATGTAATGTGCATCCGAATTACAGTGCAGTGCTCTTTAATATGTCACATGCGTAACAAACCGAACACTTTCACAAAACCAACTGTTTATTTAAGAAGTTTAGATATATTTTTCATATTGTTCAAACAAAGTTTTGCACTTTTTTTAAACAAATAATTACTGCTTCAGTAAAAAGTGATATTAGCGCTCGCCAAAATTATCATGTTGCTGAACTTGCCTGATTTTCGAAGAAACTAACGATCACATTCCTTCAGCCATTAAATCGAAATTTTTAATATTTACCAAACCATTTGATGCAAATTGTACATAGAGTCCAAAAAGTCTCCGTATAGTAGTATTTTTTTTATATATATTATAATTTCTTACGACAAAGAAGTTTTTGGTTGAAATCAATCATTTATTCTTATTAAATTAGATTATTTAAATTCATGTACAAAACCAATAAGTAACAAAATTGAAAATAAATCTCAAAAACAAAAAAAAAATAACTTAGTAATTTAAAATTCAATGCTAAAAAAGTTTCCGTACAGTGGGGAAAAAAAGTTCAAAGTAACATTATATGGTATGGTTACTATTTTGTGTTACCACCCTTCTCTCTTAGGACCTCAACAAGTTTCTTTGTTTCATCTGCTCAATTGAATTTTTATCCGAAATGATGGAACCATTTTTGATATTTTTGGGGCCATATTTCATTTTTTTTTGGCCCATTTTCATTTTTTAGTTGGGGGTCAAATTTCATTATAAAAAATTACCCCAAACTTTAAGGAAAAACATGACTATTTTTTACAATGTACATAAATGACCTCCCCTCGTGTACCTCACGCTCTTTGGTTGACATGAATGCTGATGACTTAAAGTTGTTAAAGAGCTTTCCTTTGGGTATTTTGAAGAATGCAGCATATGAAGTTATTTAAGATCTAAATCGTAGTTTTTACTGGTCGCGATCGAATCCTTCCAAGTCAAAATGTTTGGTTATTTCAAGAAGGTCTATTGGCACGTTGTATTTGCCCAAGTTATCTCTGGATGACTTATCAATTCAATTCGTTGATTCAGCAAAAAATCTTGGCATAACGATAAAGAAGACGATAAATTTTCGGAATAATCATATTAGATAAGAGGGGTTTATGGCAGCCTTCGAATGGGTTAGCCAAAACTTTACACCTCTCAAAACGAGAATAATTCTTGCAAAATCGTTAATAATACCTATAATGATGTACGGTTGTGAAATATTAAGCAAATGCGACTATGAATACAGGAGAAAGTTAAACTTTGCCTATTATTGTATAGCGCGGTATGTCTACGGATTAAGAAAAAGGATTTGTCGACCGCGCTCTATCAGATCGTATAACCTAGAACCAATCCGCTATAAATACTTGGTGTCTAACCGACAATTCTTTGTGTATGCTGTGCGGTTGTAGAATTTCCTCCCCCTTTCCGGCCGATTGATAAGTTTAACGACCCCGTTTATGGCGAGGCTCACACTTCGATGATGACATGTTTAATTGTTCCGCTTTTTGATTGATTATGTTTTTTAGTTCTTTTTTTTAATGAATTAATTAATAATTAAGTACATATTTAAAAATATATAATAAAACATTAAAATATTAAAAAAGCCAAAAAGCCAATATAACACCATTAGCCAGACAACCAAAAATAAGAAAACAACAACAAGGAAAAGAGAATAAATCGAAGCTAATCGATTGCATAAAGCTACAAAGCTGAAATTTTGCAACATAAATTGAAATGGGAAATGGGTCCCGCAATTGATTTTATGATTTTGTTATAAATTTATCTTCTAACAAATTATTTTGTATTCTACCCAATCTTCAATCCACGATGTCAGCGACATACAAGCTACGTAGCGGACGATTGCGTCATGCCGATTCTATTTGTATAATGAAAAAGTCAAAATAAGACACACATTTCACCTCCTATAACCGTTGTTGAATTTACAGATTATAGCTTAATTTATGATATTCTTAAAAATTATATATGATATTCTAAAGGATATCCTCTTGCAAGAACTATCGAGGCGTACTCAATGTCGCATCAAAGATCCTATTCTACGTACTGTGTACGACTCAAGCCGTTTTGCAGCACACTAATCGGCAGAATCAGTGTGGCTAACGGCCCGGCAAATCGACAATTGACCAAATTTTCACAGTATGACTAACCCTGGAAAAGACCAACGAATTTCAAGTCGAGACACATCATCTTTTCATCGACTTCAAAGCCACATTCATCGTCGGAGGCTCTACGTGGCGATGGCCGAATTTGGGATCCAGGCTAAGCTGATTCAATTGTGCCGTGTGACGTTACAATGTGCAGTTTGGCAGCAGCTCATCTGAACTGTTCCAAACATGTACCGGATTCCGGCAATGGGATGCGCTATCATGTGACCTGCAGGGTAGGTGTAAACATGGAAGACACTCTCTTTAACAGATCTGTACAGCTACTGGGGTATGCGGACGATATCGACATCATCTGCGATCCCAACGTGCCGTGATAGAGGCTATTACGGCAATAGAAGAACAGGCGCGCTTAGTTTGCCTTAAACTTTACGAGGACAAAACCAAATACATGCTTTCAACAAACAAGGAAACATCTATCCGCCGGCTAGGACAAAACGTAACTGCTGAAAGCAGAAACTTCGATGTGGTTGGGGAGTTTACCTACCTTGAGGTTAACATTAACTTCGCAAACGACACCTAAGTGGAGATTTTACGAAGAATTACCCTAGGAAACCGTTGCTATTTCGGTTTGGCGAAACAAATGGGTGCAAAACTTCCAACTCGAAGGACGAAGTGTAAGCAAACAACACTCTGATCCTGCCAGTTCTGCTCTATGGTGCTGAGTGCTGGACAATAAGCAGGAAAGGAGAGCACATACTTAACTCTTTTGAAAGAAATTATGGGACTATGTGCGAGGAGGGCGAATGGAGGAGAAGATACAATGCGAACTCTATGAGCTGTACCAAGATGTGGATGCAGTCCAGAAAGCCAAAACACGCCGACTACATTGGCTCGGCCACATCGAGCGAATGGACAATAATGCTCCAGCCAAGATAATCTTCGAATCCCAGCCAGGTTCGGGACGACAAGGAAGACCGAACCTCCGTTTCAAAGATCAAGCCATTGCGGATGACAGAGCGCTTGGTCTGGATAACTTGGACCGTTGAGGATGAAATTCAGCTTTGTCTCAGGTTGAGACTCTTCACGGGTCGGGAGCCCTTTTAGTAAGTAAGTAAAGGATATCCTAAAAACAACATTTAAAGTAGCATCACTAATATTTGGAAAAT
This sequence comes from Ferdinandea cuprea, assembly GCA_963576555.1. Taxonomy (NCBI): domain Eukaryota; kingdom Metazoa; phylum Arthropoda; class Insecta; order Diptera; family Syrphidae; genus Ferdinandea; species Ferdinandea cuprea. The sequence goes on along the minus strand of OY754960.1, from coordinate 64,004,739 downwards.
TAATGTAAGCGAAGAGCAAAGCCAAATTAATAAACATATTTCAGAGAAGCTAGATAAGCTTGAAAATAAAATGCTAGGCACACCAACCTTACTTTAAATTTGAAAAACTTAGTACGAATAGTAACATGGAACGCGAATGGCTTTCTGAATAGAATCGACGAGTTAGAAGTATTCTTTCGCAAAAATGAGATTGAGATATGCCTGGTATCTAAAACGCATTTGACGAAAGAATCAGGTATACAGAGGCGGCTTTCACGCATATCACCCATCGGAAAGGGGAGGGCCGTCTATTTTTATAGAAGACACAACTGATCACTCCCTGATTACAATAATTGAGCATGCAAAAATGCAAATAAGCACGGTTGGCGTAAGAATTCAACGCATTACATATAACTTTGCGTCTATTTATTGTCCTCTACGTGCGACGTTAGAAAAAAATGATTTTAGGAGCATATACATACATACTGACTGACTTGCAAAAACCCCAGACCTCATAGACTTTTTTTTTGCAAGAGGAGTATCGGAAAACTCTTCCAAAATTGAGGAAATTTCTGACCATTCGGTCATTCTGATAATTATTAGCTGCGGTTACGCGAACAGGACGGTCCACCAAGACCGACCAGCAACAAAACTAATTGGGACTCCTTTAAAAAAGACTGCATAAATAAAATCGATCTGACGGTATCCCTTCGAACTCCATACGAACTCGAAGACGAAGTGAATGAATTCATCGAGAGCGCGTAAAAGATGGCAGCAATCTCGTGTTCCGCGGAATAAAACAATTTTAAATTATATTTCCAGCAAACTTAAGACAGAGATTCGGGACTTTAAAATCGTGAAATCTCTACGTATCTCTAAAGCCTAACGGCGGGTAAGACTTCCAACTATTCGCTTTGGAAAGCTATGAAAGACATGAAAAATCTTTTCTCAATTTTCCAATCTGTGAATACGTGTGAGCCAGCCACATGAAAGTATATCTAATTTGCTGAATTACCCGCCAAAAATAAGTGTGGGAGTTTTGCAACAATAGGAAGTGTTGAGTTTTCATAATTCAACTTTTATAGCTATTTTAATGCAAATGTTTATGATAAAACAAAAATTAGTTACAAAATAGATGCGAAGTTGTTACAATTTAATTCGAATATTTTTTGCGGTTATAAGAAATAGTGTTCTATTTTTTAGTTTTTAACATACTTGGGTTGTATTCCATTTTGGTTAATAAAATGATATAAAAGTTAATTTTATTGTGTTAATTCATAAGTACTAATAAATTATTAATGTTTGTCTATAAAATATTTATAATAAATAGTTTTGGAACGGTTTAATATATATATATACTAAATTCTTTAATTGTTTTAATTCAATATATGAAAGTTTAATTGTTTAAACATGGGTTCTGTGCATCGATAAAAAGAATAGTCGGCAAGAACATTTTTTAATCGTTTCTAAATTATTTTATGATCCAAGCTTTGTACGTTTAGCCATTAAATTTTCTTATCTGTCTGTTTTCTAAGGCGGCTTTTGAAATTTTTAATCTAAGTAAATATGCTTTATCTTCCAAGAAGGAGAATAGAAAGTAGCTGGTAACTGCATAAATATATTGTGGGTGCATTTTTCTGTTGAAAATGGTTGGTACTTGAGTACAACTCATAAATAAGCCTGCACATTAAGTAACATTGCAGTTATACATTGAATTAGTCACTATTTTCAACAGACTCCAGGTGCTACTCAAAAACTTGAGTCTGCCCTCTCGCGGTACAAGGCTGACATTACCGCGATCCAGGAGATACGATGGATAGGATCACGAATTATGAAAAGAAAAATTTGCGACATTTATTACAGCTGTAACAAAAGATTTCATGTGTTAGGATGCGGATTCGTCGTGGGAACTCGGCTTAGATCCAAAGTAATGGACTTCAAGCCGATAAGTGATCGCCTGGCTGTTATCCGCATCAGAGCTACATTCCAAAACATTAGCCTAATATGTGCACACGCCCCTACCGACGAAGCTGAGGACCCTATCAAGGAGGAATTCTATGACATCTTGGACGGAGCCTACGGAGCCTGTCCGGAGTCCGATGTCAAAATTGTACTCGGGGACTTCAATGCTAAAGTCGGCAAGGAAAACATCTTCGGCGGATTGGTTGGTAAGCCCAGTCTCCACGAAAAGACAACAGACAACGGCTACCGATTGATTGACTTGGCAGCAGCTTGTAATACGGTGATAAGTAGCGCTAGGTTTCCACGGCTAAGGATCCACACAGCAACCTGTCAATGAAGAACCAGTCCCTCCGCCCAGTATAGAAGAGGTTGGCTTAGCTATAAAAAAGCTAGAGAACAACAAGGCCGGCGGCTCTGATGGTCTACCTGCAGAGCTTTTCAAAGACGGAGGTGATGTTATGGTAGGGCGCATGCACCAAATCATCAACCAAGTTTGGGTGGAGGAAAGCGTGCCCGATGACTGGACCATCAGCTCCATATGTCCCATCTACAAGAAAGGCGATCCTATGTCTTGCATGCCCAACTATCGAGGCATATACCTGCTTAATGTCGCATATAAGATCCTATCCAACGTACTGTGTGAACGTCTCAAACTTTTCTGCAACACACTTATCGGCACGTACCAGTGTGGCTTCCGGCACGGCAGATCAACTGTAGACCAAATCTTCACACTAAGGCAAATCCTGGAAAAGACCAACGAGTTTCAGGTCGAGATAAACCACCTCTTCATCGACTTTAAAGCCGCATATGACAGCATTCATCGTCTGCAGCTTTTTGTGGCGATGGCCGAATTCGGGATCCCGTCAAAACTGATCCAGATGTGTCGCGTGACACTAGATAACACTCGGTGCAATGTGCAGTTTGGCAGCAGCTCGTCTGAACTCTTTCAAACATGCACCGGATTTCGACAAGGAGATGCGCTGTCGTGTGATTTCTTCAATCTTGTTCTTGAGCAGATAGTGCGCAGGGCAGTTGTCAACACGGAAGGCACTATCATCAACAGATCAGTCCAACTGCTGGGGAATGCAGATGATATAGACATCATCGGTCGATCCCAGCGTGCCGTGTTAGAAGCTTTCACGGCTATTGAAGAACAGGCGAAACTAGTCGGCCTTGAAGTTAACGAGGACAAGACAAAATTAATGCTACGAACAAACAAACAGTCATCAGTCCACCGACTAGGACAAAATGTCACTATTGATAGCAGCAACTTCGAGGTAGCTAAGGACTTCATCTACCTCGGGGTAAACATCACCTCCACAAATGACATCTTAGTGGAGATTCGTCGAAGAATTACCCTAGGAAACCGCTGCTACTTCGGTTTGGCAAAACAAATGGGTTCGAAACTCCTAACTCGAAGGACAAAGGGTATGCTGTACAGAACCCTTATCCTGCCAGTTCTGCTATACTGCGGCGAGTGCTGGACGATAAGCAGGAAAGTAGAGTTAATACTGGGATCCTTTGAAAGAAAAATCCTTCGACGGATATTTGGTAATTTGTGCGAGGAGGGCGAATGGAGGAGAAGATACAACCGCGAACTCTATGAGATGTACCAAAATGTGGATGTAGTACAAAAAGCCAAGAAACGTCGACTACATTGGCTCGGCCACATCGGAGGGACTCTTCACGGGTCGGGAGCCCTTTAAATAATTAAGTATGTCAACAAGCCTTTTCAACCAGTGCCTAATTTTGAAAAACTTTAATAATACAACCCATTACCTACGAAATCCGTTTTTGTATACCTACTTATGTTAATAAATTGTCAACACTTTTTAATTGAAATTTTTCGAAAATGCCTACAAAATCTCCTGAAAAATTGCTGTTACTACGAATTTTCACTGGGAGGTCCTTGAAACATTGAAAAAGGTCGTCGAATCCTTAAAAAAGACATTTTTTTAAAACGGCTTATCAAATCGCCTAACAAATTGCTCTTGCTATGCATTTTCACTGGGAGGTCCATTGAACCTTGAAAAAGGACTTTTTCCGCATAAGTCCCTAGAATCACCTAACTATTTGCTGTTGCTATGAATTTTTGCTGGCAGGTCCTTGGAACGTTGAAAAAGGTCCTTGGAGCCTTAAAAAAGAAACATTTAGAAAATGTCTTTAGAATCACATAACTCTTTGCTTTACCATGTTACCATGATGTTTTACCGAGAAGCCATTGGAAACATAAAAAAGGTCAAAGAGGTCTTTCGAGCCTTAAAATGGCCCCTTGAGTAATTAAAACACTATGTTCACAAAATATCCTTTCACCAGTTGATGTTTCCTGCTAAACATTCATATTTGCATTCCCAAATATATACATAGATAATAATGATTGTATGTCCAGTGCAACTCAAAAATTTAACTCAATATCTTATTTACCAAACTTGATAATAATTCATATTCCTTTCCCATCGCTGCAATATTTAGAACAAAAAATAAAAAAAAACATTCTATATCTGCCATACGGCAGATAATACATGAATTCGTGTATTGCCAGTTTTTGCGACCCTGTCATATCGATGCCATATCGATAAAATAACTGCCGTGCTGTCCCAATTCGAATAGCAGACCCATTAGACGGGCATATTTGTGTGCAATATATCTGCCATATTAATATGGCAAATTGGGCTGCAATGTTATGCTATTTGGTCTGACAGCATTTTGCAGTGTCGCAAATATGGCTATAGGACGTGCTTATCTTATCCTGGCTGACCTGTCATTGCAAGATCGATATGGCAGGAATATGCCACGTCTAAATAGTACCTTTAAACTTCTTTTATGATTTGTCTTTATCGCCGTTTTGACAATAGTGGATCATAAATATAGTTTAAGGGTACATTTAATGCGATTCGCAACTCAAAGACTGTAGAAAAGTACTTATACGTACTGCAGTACCAAGCAAATGTACTTGAAAGAGGTACTTGAGATACTTTTAAGTACATGGTACTGTGTAGTTCGTTGTGGTCTGGTTGACAAAGAATAACAAAATTCCACATATTTTAATAACGGCATAACTGCAAATTATTTTTGCTTCGCGTACATGAACACGATGGCACAAGAACGCAGATAGCACACAACATAGAGATGACAGAATGGTTATTAATCGTACGTCGTAGCGTAGGTCGTTTGTTTCGGTCGTCGAAGTTTTATGTAGGAATATACATATGTTGATGAGCGCAAATGCATATGATCTTGTTTGGGTTTCTGACTCTTGAGTAAACTATGTATGTCGTATAATAATCACTCTTTGGATATTACATCTTTCAAACTTTTAATTTTGTTTTTTGGTGCTCAATGAATATTTTTAAAATATATACATATGTACATATTTTCTTTTTAAAAGAGATCAGAGATCAGACACAAAAAGATCATGTAAAAATTTTTCAGTTCTCGCAACAAGAAATTTTCTAGGGATAAATAATATGGATAAATAAATATATACCGATCTTTTTTCCTGGTAGTCATATATCTTCGGAGGTCTGGTTATTGCATCCAATGGATTCTTTTTAAGCTAAAGCAATTGAAAATAGTACAAATTGCATTTACATATGTAAATGTATTTACAATTCTTACCGTATTAGGTTTTTCAAATCCTGAAGTTTGACTGGGTCTGAGACTAATCTCACTTTCTTTTTTCATTCCCTTTAAATATGCATTTATTATATTAACAAATTCTACAAATGTCTAGAATGGTAAAACTTGCATTTAAATTTTGTGACCATGGTAGGTTTCCAACTCTAGCAGTAGTATTTTGATCCATTTTAATATTTTAGCTTTCGTTGTGAATATAAATGATTTGTTTAAGGAAATATATGATTACTGAATGTTCAAAGCATTCTTGATTTCAATTCAATATAGTGTTCCAAGTGATGTATATATAAAAATAGATGTGTGTTATACCGGCAAAGCACGTTTTATAACTTGTAAACGACATAGCTGCCATTAGACGCATATTTTTGTCATGGCACATGTGGTAAGCGATTGGCAAGGACAAGTAAAACGTCTTGGACTGTAATCAGGAAGATTAACTCTTTTTCTTAAAAAAATATGAGTCTGCACTTATATGTGCACTATAATGCACTTGTTTGAAGAGCCCTTACTTCTTAAACTGGTTAAACAAATGTTGGGAAACTTTTTTCTTTCACCAATTTTTATTGTTTTCGTTGTGTTACAGCAATACTTTTCATACAAACGTATTTCCAAAAGTTCATAATGGCTTGTTTGAATGAAGGTAAAAGTATTTTATTTGCGAAGAAGTGAATAAACATATTGTATTTTAAACACACACATACATAAAATTACAAATTTGAGTGATAGGAATATTTTCTGCTGGTTGAACGAACTAAAACAAATATTTAAGAAAGTTTTTACTATAATGAGTGCTTAGTATGATGTTTATATGTAGATATTTTGGGATACAATCTTAAGCTTGGAATTCCATTGTACAAAACTTAATATTCAATTGTATAAGAGTACCTTTTATGCAGACTTAGGGCTGAATACAAAAAAAAACCCTTAACTCACGAGCTAACTAAGCGATAGAATAAGAGTTAACTCACGATTACTATTACGTTTCTATTACAATCAGAACAATTTTCTTTGTCTATAGAGCATTTCTTAAATGAAATGTAAACAATGAATGTTCTTTCATTTTGAAAGTGGAAAGTAGACAAAAAAATGGAGAATTGTACAAAAACCAAAAAAAAGTGATATTTTCGGTAGGAATAAAAAAAAATAATTTTTAAACTTCTTCAGAGATCGATTACAGGTTCAACCGAAACTCATACAAAACTTCTGCAAGTAATGTCTGACAGTCTGTCCGACAGTGACTTACAAGTGGAAACTGTAAACTCGCGACAGTTATTGCTGCTTACCGAAATAGTTTCGTATATATTGCGCTCACGGCTGGTGACGTCTTTGTTTATAGCCTATAGGGTATATTACATATAGGGTGTTACAACACCCCTTAATATTCGTTGTTGACCACTAACCGTATATACATATATATATGATCAGTATCAAAATCTAAGACTATTTAGCAAGTCCGCCCATCCGTCACAAATTTGTAGGCCTTTAAATTAAAGCTAGGAAGCTGAATTTTGGCACATATACTTCCTAGGGTCCCGAAATGGTAGAGTACAAAACTTTTTTTAATACGCCAAAAATTAAGAAAAAACTGTTTTAAGACAGGTTGATTGGTTATTGTCACAATTGTCTGCGTCTTGCCACCAAACTATACTGCCATACTGATTTTTTAAGTAAACAACAAAATTTCTTGCGACATTAATATGTAATTAATGTGTAAATATAAATAACTCCGCAATAAATTGCGTCAATATGATGCGCAAGCTTTTTGCAAGATTAGGAATTCATATGATAATGTAAAAGCTACTGCAAGACTTCCGCGAATTTACTTGCAAATGGAAACGCGGCTTAAGAGCCAGTGCCAGCCAATCTAAAGGTAAATTATAAAACCTGTTGTTTATTGAACTATTAACAGCTTATATTTACCTGGGCAGACGTTTTGTCCGTGGATAATATCTTGACAGACATAAAAAACTTAACCTACTACCCATAGTCATAAGTTGTATAGTCATCTTTTTTTCTCTTTCACATAATACTATTATATTCTGTGTAACGTCTCATTTGTGTTTTCACGGTTATTATGATTATTTCAAGGGTTCCCTTGGACAAATGTACACTCGCCATCAACAGATCAGCCATCAACATCGACCAGAAGTTCATCTTTTCATGATACTACAGTGCAGGATTCGTCAGTATAAAACATGTCTGAGATCAATAAACCTGTAGAAGAAGGTCATAGTACTCAAGCAGATGACTTCCGGAGCAGTACTGGTAACAAATACTTAAGCAGCAAAATCATGAGGTATCTCAACTGTGAGCAACGAAGATGTAGCAAGCATAGATATTGAATGTTTTTTTTGGTAACAAAAAAAAAGAAGCAATTTCGATCTAAGTATTAACCTTTATATACATCACAAAAAGAGTAATTCGAAAAAAGTATGATGGATAATCTTAAAGTTAATACAGATATCTACAATTAAACTGTCACAAAACTGCAAACTATCGCTGATAACAATGCATATTATCATAAAATATTTCGAGTCAATTTTATAAACAAAGTCTCATCAAACAAAAGTCCTGTCCGCACATCCTGGCACACTTCGCGAGAAATCCATCAAACTATTGAAAAAATCTTTAATATGATCGAAGAAAATGTTATTAACAGAGGACGGTGTTATTTTGTTAGATATTTACACAAACAATATCTCGATTTATACGGAGAGTTGATTTGATGAGAAGCAACACTAGCTTCTGTATTTTCAGCGCAGATTTTAGAAAAAAAAATCCGTGAAAAATTGCTTGGCTCTAACATATAAAGATTAATATTGAAGCATAAAAAAGCATTTGCGTCTAAAGGTATAACACTTGAAAGACCTAGATATTTTACCAGCAGCTACATCATCAAAATTACATGATAATTTGACAAGTCAACGATTAATACAGGGTGAATGTTCAATGTACTCAGATTTCTTAGCTTCAATTATTGGAGGGTAATTTGATAATGCCATAATTTTAACATCACCTAAATTCAATATCTCAGGATTTAATTTACATGACCCATAATGGCAATGTTAAGACATCTAAACATATTTGTTTATGCATAACTTTAAAAAGTCTTACCAGCAGTATAAAGGTTATTGATATTGTTAATCGTTGTGGCCACTGTATAAGTTATAACGCTGTTGAAGAATTTAAAATAGAAGCAACTTATACATCAACTACACGAGCTGGGTTATGCCCGGAGATAATTAATAAAACAAAAAATCTTTCGGCAGGCATTGCATTCGATAACTTTGACATATTTGTGGATACAAAACCTGGTGAAGACACTCTTCATGATACTGTCGGTATAATTTACTAAAACATTAACGATAGCCAAAAAGAAAATAGTACGGAAACAACGGAAACTGTAACACATAAACGCCGAAGACGGTTGTATCAAGCTCCTGACGTGAATTGCCACACTATCCCAAGACACCTAAAATGATTAGTAAAATTCAAGAAATATTCATATTCAATTATATTTATATTTTTATTATGGTAAGCTAATATATATTATAGCCTTATTATTGACCATTTCTCCCATCATTAATGTAACAATACGAAATATAATTTTTATTATACTAATATTGGAACGGACAGGTAATAGGTAAGTTTTTGGTGTCTGCCAAGATATTATCCACGGAGAAAACGTCTGCCGAAGTAAATATAAGCTTTTGAGAGTTTAATATACAACACATTAATATACGCATATTAGAAGATCAGATATAATAAAATACTTTTAAAAATTATAATTTTTATTAATATTTGAAGTGTTTGCCATGACCTTGGAATCTCGATATTCGTCTGCCATTGCTATTTTAGGCTTAGCGAGACCCCGCCTTGTGAGTGACACATATAAGAGACTCTCTGGGAAAAAAATTCGGTTTTATAATTTACCTTTAGGTTTCCGCATCACTGAGCGTAACAGTGGTATTCGGTAGTTATAGAAGTGCAGACGTTGCGTGGCAGTTTACAGAAAAAAATAGGTACAGTGACTCCAACAACTATTCCCCTATACGACTGAAAAAAAGGATGTAAAACATCCATATATATGTTTATTGTACATAAAAGCACTTGAAAAATAAAATTTTAGTTTAAAAATTAAGAATATTACATAATTGAACAAAAAAAAATTAGAAAGTATTTATGAACCTCGCACATATCAAAAATAAAAAAACTCAAATTTTTTCAACCTAGTACCTAGTCCACCTAGTTCCACAGGTCCAACTTTTTTTCTATTAATGTGCGCAAATCTTATTGGAATAGAGTTAGCAAGATTTTTGGCAGACACAGTAGAAGTGTTATTTGTCCCATTCTGTCATTAAGGCAGTTCTCAAATCACCTTTTTTCCGGATTGTATGTTGCTTAATGTTTTGCTCCAATATATTCCAGACATTATCAATGGGATTGATGTCCGGAGATTGTGGTGGAGTTACAACCCATTTGTGCGTATTGTAAAGCAGCCACATCTTAGTATGCTTGGGATCATTGTCTTGACTAAAAATGTAGTCGTTGTGAACAGAATGTCGATATACTGTTTGTGGTCCATTGAACCATGAATAAAGTGTAAACTACCAACACCGTTGGCACTCATGCAACCCCACACTAAGACAGAACCACCCCATTCTTGAATGTCGGTTTACGGTTTCTTTCCTCCAGATCAGTATTTTGTATAGCGTGAGTTGGCGCAGCGCTATTTTTGAGTTGTAATTACCGCACGCTTATCTCTTTCGGCTAGTAGGCCGGAACGCGGAGCACTGCCCTAAGTCCCGTACTATATGTGGTCCATGTCTTTAATTTTACTTCAATATAAACAATCAAACTGAATTGAGTTAATTATTTAAAACAGACAAAATTGCCATTTATTTAAGTAACGTCACAGCTGCTAACGAATTGTTTGAGTTTGCACTTTTTGCAAATAATTTCCAAAGTAATTTTTCAAACAAAACCAATGTATAGTATATGTATATTATACGTGGGAAAATAAGATCAAATTTGATATCTTCAAACACGTTTTTCAAGATGTTTGATCGAAATAGTCATATTTCCTCTTTTCCCGGAAAATTCTGCATTTCCCACAAAAATGAATACCCAAATCGTGTTTTACGAGCGATTTTACATTAGGATAAGTTGGTATCCATAATGGGGGCTGACCTCATACATTTCAGTGTTAAAAATTAATGTTAAAGGCTGTCCTTTAGAGATTCGTGAGGCAAAAAATAAAAAGATTTCCTGGGGAAAGCACTTGTAAATTCATTAAATTCCTTAAAAATAAGCATTAATTTTTTAAGGATGAATTTATTAGTAATGAATTTTTATAGACTTAAAACAAAGTTGCAATTCATTTGCAAGCAAAACGGATGAACGAACTTTTAAAAAAATTCTTTTGTTGATAAGATATTGGGGTAATAATTTTCAATTAAATGTCTAGCTCAAAACTGTTGTTGTCTAGCTCAAAAAATGATGACTGTGCAATTAGGGTTAATTTGTTAGGGTACAAACAAATCTCCCGAGGTCAGCTCCGACCAATTTGACACATTTTGTTTACCAATTAAAAGACACAAGAGATATTAAGCTATTTTTTGATAGTCGGTTAAAAAAGTGTCATGAAATACTTCCACGATTGTAAGCGATAATTTGATATGTTCGTTCAAAAATGTTTGCAAAACTAAACAATACACACAAAATAGATTAAAGTCATACATATACGTATATATTTACAAAAAATATACAAAAAATCTGCCCATTTTTTCATAGTTTAATTTTGATTTAAATTACGAAACGTAAAAAAAAATTTAAAATTTGTCAGCATTCAAGAGAAATTTTAGTTGTAAATATGTTATTTTTTGCGGTATGTGAAAAATCTTTCATTGTACACAATGAGGACATAATGAGACCCGCCGCGAGTGCTCATAGTAGTGTTTCATACTTCGATAGCGCGTATTGCGCGTAGTTTACGCGTGAAATTTCGTATTTCAACTTTCACGGTAGTACCTAACACCACTGAATAATTACAAACAAAGGGTGATTCATTGAGAGGTGTGATTTATAATGTAAAAGAAAACACATAAATTTGAGGTGGACTTTAAATTTGTATTATAGTTTAAAAGAACAATTCATTGTATTTACTTTTTGAAAATGATATCATGTAAATGTTATATCCCGAATAACACGAGTAATGTTGGCTTCGAAAGCGTCAATTGTAGCTGACTTTGATACGTTCGTTACTACTTTTCTTTAATGAACACTTTTTTTTTAAAGAACTGAACATTAACCTCCGCCATCAAATATATTAATATTTCCATTCTTCTAGTCCTTCTTAGGAATTTATATGAGCTTCTTTTCTATGGTGCACAAAAGATCTATCCTGGTCAGAGTGCTAATCAGCTCTGCTGTTAAAAAAAGATATGAGCTTCTTTTCTCTGGTTTAAAGACATCTTTTCGGACACTTTGAACTTATCATTCTTTTTCATCATAAACTATGTAGACAAAGTATTATTTTTATTTAACTTAACGTACGATACATTGAACTAAAGTACGGTTTTCATTGAATAATTCACTATAATTAATAGTATTTTTGTCGAGTCAACAAGGCTGGCGGGAACATTTTATTTACGTTGTTGGCTGACAACCGAAAAGATTAGTCACTAGTCAGTCTTCAGGTAAATTTCAACTACTGATTAGGTTAGCCGAGAAATTTAAGTAAATTTAATAACAAAGCGACATTTTTAAAAACGTGGAAAATAAAAAGTGTTATTTAAAAAATGAAAACCGACAAACAATAGAAAGCATAAAGATAAGTCCATTATTCCGTCCGTATACAATACATACTTTAATATCTATGTGTTCATCTTACTAGCTCAAAAATTAAAACCTCAACATCAGCGACGAAAGGATTTATTCACCTTATATACGCCTGGTAGCTCATATCCCCCCCCTATGGTTAGGTTAGGTTAGGTTGAAGTGGCAGTCGGATATAAGTCCGACTCACTTAGACCTATATAAGGTCCATTGTGCTACCACGTGGATCTGAAGTTCCTGCCTACACGTTGAACCATTTTGAGGTGCTTATAAAGCGTGAAAAACATTTTGAGTCGGTTGAGTTTAGATTATTAAGATCATTATATAAGAAGGCCCCATATGGAGATTTCGCTTTCGGGAGAGAGCTGGGCATGCGCAAAAAGGTAAAGTAGAGTAGTCTCCTCCTCCTCCTCATCCATACAGCTCCTACAGAAGTCGTTTGAATAGGCGCCAAGCCTTGTTGCATGTCTGCCTAATAGACAGTGTCCAGTTATGACACCAATTGTAGCACTAATGTGCGATCGATTAAGGGTAATCAAGCTCTTTGAGCGTCTTAGATCCAGACTAGGGCAAATCTGCTTCGTTGTCAGACAAGTAGTACCATTTGTCCATCTGTGGTTAGTTTGCATGTGGAAACTGGTATGCCTAAGGAGCTCTTTTCAGGCAAGATTGAGAGGGTAGTTCAAAGTTTGGCGAGTTCGTCAGCCTTGTAGTTACCCGGAATGTCACTATGCCCCGGCACCGAGCAAAGGTGAATGTTGAACTGCTCAGCCATCTTCTTTAGAATCTAGGGCTACTAAAGAGTTAATAGAGACAGAGTCCAGACACTTGATGGCGGGCTGACTGCCCGAAAAGATTCGAATATCCTTTACGGATACCACGTTCTTTTTTAGCCAGGACAAGACTTCCTTTATCGCCATAATTTCCGCCTGGAAAACACTACACAGTCTGTCTGAGAAGACACCTCCACCCAACCCATCAATTGTTTTTGAACCGTCCTACCTAATTATGAACCTCGCACATAAAAAAACTCAAATTTTTTCCACCTAGTTCCACAAGTCCAACCTAGTGCAACTTTTTTTCTATTAATGTGCGCAAATCTTGTTAGAATAGAGTTAACAAGATTTTGGGTTACAGTAGAAGTGTTATTTGTCGCATTCTGTCATTAAGGCAGTTCTCAAATCACATTTTTTTCCGGATTGTATGTTGCTTAATGTTTTGCTCCAATATATTCCAGACATTTTCAATGGGATTGATGTCCGGAGATTGTGGTGGAGATACAACCCATTTGTGCGTATTGTAAAGCAGCCACATCTTAGTATGCTTGGGATCATTGTCTTGACTAAAAATGTAGTCGTTGTGAACACTCATTCTATTTGCACTTGGGTTGAAGATGGGTTTTGAGAATGTCGATATACTGTTTGTGGTCCATTGAACCATGAATAAAGTCTACCAACACCGATGGCACTCATGCAACCCCACACTAAGCCAGAACCACCCCATTCTTGAATGTCGGTTTACGGTTTTTTTTCCTCCAGATCAGTATTTTGTATAGCGTGAGTTGGCGCCGGAACGCGGAGCACTGCCCTAAGTCCCGCACTATATATGGTACATGTCTTTAATCATACTCCAATATAAACAATCAAACTGAATTGAGTTAATTATTTAAAACAGACAAAATCGCCATTTATTTAAGTAACGTTACAGCTGCTAACGAATTGTTTGAGTTTGCACTTTTTGCAAATAATTTCCAAAGTAATTTTTCAAACTTAAACCAATGTATAGTAAATGTATATTATACGTGGGAAAATAAGATCAAATTTGATATCTTCAAACACGTTTTTCAAGATATTTAATCGAATTAGTCATATTTCCTCTTTTCCCGGAAAATGCTGCATTTCCCACAAAAATGAATACCCAAATCGTGTTTTACGAGCGATTTTACATTAGGATAAGTTGGTTGGGGGCTGACCTAATACATTTCAGTGTTAAAAATTAATGTTTGTAAGGCCGTCCTTTAGAGATTCGTGAGGCAAAAAATAAAAAGATTTCCTGGGGAAAGCACTTGTAAATTCATTAAATTCCTTAAAAATAAGAATTATTTTTTTAAGGATGAATTTATTAGTAATGAATTTTTATAGACTTAAAACAAAGTTGCAATTCATTTGCAAGCAAAACGGATGAACGAACTTTTAAAAAAATTCTTTTGTTGATAAGATATTGGGGTAATAATTTTCAATTAAATGTCTAGCTCAAAACTGTTGTTGTCTAGCTCAAAAAATGATGCCTGTGCTATTAGGGTTAATTTGTTAGGGTACAAACAAATCTCCCGAGGTCAGCTCCGACCAATTTGACACATTTTGTTTACCAATTAAAAGACACAAGAGATATTAGGCTATTTTTTGATAGTCGGTTAAAAAAGTGTCATGAAATACTTCTACGATTGTAAGCGATAATTTGGTATGTTTGTTCAAAAATGTTTGCAAAACTAAACAAAACACACAAAATAGATTAAACTCATACATATACGTATATATTTACAAAAAATATACAAAAAATTTGTCAGCATTCAAGAGAAATTTTAGTTATAAATATGTTATTTTTTTGCTGTATGTGAAAAATCTTTCATTGTACACTATGAGGACATAATGAGACCCGCCGCGAGTGCTCATTCTTTCTCACTAAAACACCTCCAATAAAAATATTCATACTTTGATAGCGCGTATAGCGCGTAGTTTACGCGTGAAATTTCGTATTTCAACTTTCACGGTAGTACCTAACACCATTGAATAATTACAAACAAAGGGTGATTCATCGTGAGGTTTGATTTATAACGTAAAAGAAAACACATAAATTTGAGAGTGGACTTTGAATTTGTATTATAGTTTAAAAGAACAATTCATTGTATTTACTTTTTGAAAATGATATCATGTAAATGTTGGCCACGACTACGACTGAGGGGGTCTATTCAGAAGGTAGCGACTGGTATAACCCGAATAACACGAGTAATGTTGGCTTCGAAAGCGTCAATTGTAGCTGAATTATTCCTGAAAACCTGAAACTGAGCCCCAGAGAAAGTAGTCCAAAGGTGTGATATCGCACGATCTAGACGGCTAATTTACCGTAGCAAAAAGGCAAATTAAGTGATCAACAAAATGATTTCGCAACAAGTCCATTGCTTCACGCGCCGTCTTGTTGAAACCAGAGCTCATCGAGACCATGGGCTTGAATTTCAGGAAGCATATAGTCCGTTAACATGGCTCGATAACTCGGTTTTCATATTGTCCATAACAAAAAAAATACATTGATATAGTTGTCATTGACTTGACTCCCTTGAAAATAAACACTAAATTTACCCCTATGAAAACATTTCGAAATATTAACAAATACTTAACAACAACAATTCTATTTCACTGAAAATAATATTGTTCATAATCTTATGAATTTTTGTTCATTAATTAAAATTCATCGGTTCAATGTACGAATTCTTGGGCTCAATGAACAAACTCATTAAACAAATTATTTTTTAACTAAATTATTATTATTAAATATTTTAGCATAGTTCAAACGTTACTACTTTTTTTTAGTGAACACTTTCTTTTTTTAAAGAACTGAACATTAACCTCCGCCATCAAATATATTAATATTTCCATTCTTCTATTCCTTCTGAGGAATTTATATGAGCTTCTTTTCTATGGTGCACAAAAGATCTATCCTGGTCAGAGTGCTAATCAGCCCTGCTTTAAAAAAAAAAGATCTTCTTTTCTCTGGTTTAAAGACATCTATTCGGACACTTTGAACTTATCATTCTTTTTCACCATAAACTATGTAGACAAAGTATTATTTTTATTTAACTTAACGTACGATACATTGAACTAAAGTACGGTTTCTGCTCAGCCATCTTCTTTAGAATCTAGGGCTACTAAAGAGTTAATAGAGACAGAGTCCAGACACTTGATGGCGGGCTTCCACGTTCTTTTTTAGCCAGGACAAGACTTCCTTTATCGCCATAATTTCCGCCTGGAAAACACTACAATGATAAGGAAGACGGAAGGAGAGACTAAGATTTAGTCTGTCTGAGAAGATACCTCCACCCAACCCATCATTTGTTTTTGAACCGTCCGTGTAAAAATGGATTGATTCTTCCTCCGGCAAGGCATCCTCCCAAAAAGATCTAGGGGGGATGGATACCTAATTATGAACCTCGCACCTAGAGTTAACAAAATTTTGGGTTACAGTAGAAGTGTTATTTGTCGCATTCTGTCATTAAGGCAGTTCTCAAATCACCTTTTTTCCGGATTGTATGTTGCTTAATGTTTTGCTCCAATATATTCCAGACATTTTCAATGGGATTGATGTCCGGAGATTGTTGTGGAGTTACAACCCATTTGGGCGTATTGTAAAACAGCCACATCTTAGTATGCTTGGGATCATTGTCTTGACTAAAAATATAGTCGTTGTGAAGACCCATTCTATTTGCACTTGGGTTGGAGATGGGTTTTGAGAATGTCGATATACTGTTTGTGGTCCATTGAACCATGAATAAAGTGTAAACTACCAACACCGTTGGCACTCATGCAACCCCACACTAAGCCAGAACCACCCCATTCTTGAATGTCGGTTTACGGTTTTTTTTCCTCCAGATTAGTATTTTGTATAGCGTGAGTTGGCGCCGGAACGCGGAGCACTGCCCTAAGTCCCGCACTATATATGGTACATGTCTTTAATCATACTCCAATATAAACAATCAAACTGAATTGAGTTAATTATTTAAAACAGACAAAATCGCCATTTATTTAAGTAACGTTACAGCTGCTAACGAATTGTTTGAGTTTGCACTTTTTGCAAATAATTTCCAAAGTAATTTTTCAAACTTAAACCAATGTATAGTTATACGTGGGAAAATAAGATCAAATTTGATATCTTCAAACACGTTTTTCAAGATATTTAATCGAAATAGTCATATTTCCTCTTTTCCCGGAAAATTCTGCATTTCCCACAAAAATGAATACCCAAATCGTGTTTTACGAGCGATTTTACATTAGGATAAGTTGGTATCCATAATGGGGGCTGACCTCATACATTTCAGTGTTAAAAATTAATGTTTGTAAGGCCGTCCTTTAGAGATTCGTGAGGCAAAAAATAAAAAGATTTCCTGGGGAAAGCACTTGTAAATTCATTAAATTCCTTAAAAATAAGCATTAATTTTTTAAGGATGAATTTATTAGTAATGAATTTTTATAGACTTAAAACAAAGTTGCAATTCATTTGCAAGCAAAACGGATGAACGAACTTTTAAAAAAATTCTTTTGTTGATAAGATATTGGGATAATAATTTTCAATTAAATGTCTAGCTCAAAACTGTTGTTGTCTAGCTCAAAAAATGATGCCTGTGCAATTAGGGTTAATTTGTTAGGGTACAAACAAATCTCCCGAGGTCAGGGATATTAGTAATGAATTTTTATAGACTTAAAACAAAGTTGCAATTCATTTGCAAGCAAAACGGATGAACGAACTTTTAAAAAAATTCTTTTGTTGATAAGATATTGGGATAATAATTTTCAATTAAATGTCTAGCTCAAAACTGTTGTTGTCTAGCTCAAAAAATGATGACTGTGCAATTAGGGTTAATTTGTTAGGGTACAAACAAATCTTCCGAGGTCAGCTCCGACCAATTTGACACATTTTGTTTACCAATTAAAAGACACAAGAGATATTAAGCTATTTTTTGATAGTCGGTTAAAAAAGTGTCATGAAATACTTCTACGATTGTAAGCGATAATTTGGTATGTTCGTTCAAAAATGTTTGCAAAACTAAACAATACACACAAAATAGATTAAAGTCATACATATACGTATATATTTACAAAAAATATACAAAAAATTTGTCAGCATTCAAGAGAAATTTTAGTTATAAATATGTTATTTTTTTGCTGTACGTGAAAAATCTTTCATTGTACACTATGAGGACATAATGAGACCCGCCGCGAGTGCTCATTCTTTCTCACTAAAACACCTCCAATAAAAATATTCATACTTTGATAGCGCGTACAGCGCGTAGTTTACGCGTGAAATTTCGTATTTCAACTTTCACGGTAGTACCTAACACCATTGAATAATTACAAACAAAGGGTGATTCATCGTGAGGTTTGATTTATAACGTAAAAGAAAACACATAAATTTGAGAGTGGACTTTAAATTTGTATTATAGTTTAAAAGAACAATTCATTGTATTTACTTTTTGAATTTTACTTTTGATTTTTGATGTTATGTAAATCGTGGCCACGACTACGACTGAGGGGGTCCATTCGGAAGGTAGCGACTGGTATATCCCGAATAACACGAGTACTGTTGGCTTCGAAAGCGTCAATTGTATCTGACTTATTCATGAAAACCTGAAACTGAGACCCCAGAGAAAGTAGTCCAAAGGTGTGATATCACACGATCTAGACGGCTAATTTACCGTAGCAAAAAGTCAAATTAAGTGATCACCAAAATGATTTCGCAACAAGTCCATTGCTTCACGCGCCGTCTTGTTGAAATCAGAGCTCATCGAGACCATGGGCTTGAGATTCAGGAAGCATATAGTCCGTTAACATGGCTCGATAACTCGATTTTCATATTGTCCATAACAAAAAAATACAATAGATATAGTTGTCATTGACTTGACTCCCTTGAAAATAAACACTAAATTTACCCCTATGAAAACATTTCGCAACATTAACAAATACTTAACAACAACAATTCTATTTCACTGAAAATAATATTGTTCATAATCTTATGAATTTTTGTTCATTAAGTAAAACTCATCGGTTCAATGTACGAATTCTTTGGCTCAATGAACAACCTCATTAAAAAAAATATTTTTTAATGAACAGTTCGTTAATTTAAAGAATGCGTGTTCTTTAATATTTTAGCTTAGTTCAAACGTTACTACTTTTTTTTAATGAAAACTTTCTTTTTTTAAAGAACTGAACATTAACCTCCGCCATCAAATATATTAATATTTCCATTCTTCTATTCCTTCTTAGGAATTTATATGAGCTTCTTTTCTATGGTGCACAAAAGATCTATCCTGGTCAGAGTGCTAATCAGCTCTGCTGTTAAAAAAAGATATGAGCTTCTTTTCTCTGGTTTAAAGACATCTTTTCGGACACTTTGAACTTATAATTCTTTTTCATCGTAATCATTTTTCATTTCATTTAACTATGTAGACAAAGTATTATTTTTATTTAACTTAACGTACGATACTTTGAACTAAAGTACGGTTTTCATTGAATAATTCACTGTAATAAATAGTATTTTTGTCGAGTCAACAAGGTTGGCGGGAACATTTTATTTACGTTGTTGGCTGACAACCGAAAAGATTAGTCACTAGTCAGTCTTCAGGTAAATTTCAACTACTGATTAGGTTAGCCGAGAAATTTAAGTAAATTTAATAACAAAGCGACATTTTTAAAAACGTGGAAAATAAAAAGTGTTATTTAAAAAATGAAAACCGACAAACAATAGAAAGCATAAAGATAAGTCCATTATTCCGTCCGTATACAATACATACTTTAATATCTATGTGTTCATCTTACTAGCTCAAAAATTAAAACCTCAACATCAGCGACGAAAGGATTTATTCACCTAATATACGCCTGGTAGCTCATATTCCCCCCTTTAATGACTATGGTTAGGTTGAAGTGGCAGTCGGATATAAGTCCGACTCACTTAGACCTATATAAGGTCCATTGTGTTACCACGTGGATCTGAAGTTCCTGCCTACACGTTGAACCATTTTGAGGTGCTTATAAAGCGTGAAAGACATTTTGAGTCGGTTGAGTTTAGATCATTAAGATCATTATATAAGAAGGCTCCATATGGAGATTTCGCTTTCGGGAGAGAGCTGGGCATGCGCAAAAAAGGTGTAGAGTAGTCTTCTCCTCATCCATACAGCTCCTACAGAAGTCGTTTGAATAGGCTCCAAGCCTTGTTGCATGTCTGCCTAATAGACAGTGTCCAGTTATGACACCAATTGTAGCACTAATGTGCGATCGATTAAGGGTAATCAAGCTCCTTGAGCGTCTTAGATCCAGACTAGGGCAAATCTGCTTCGTTGTCAGACAAGTAGTACCATTTGTCCATCTGTGGTTAGTTTGCATGTGGAAACTGGTATGCCTAAGGAGCCCTTTTCAGGCAAGATTGAGAGGGTAGTTCCAAGTTTGGCGTGTTCGTCAGCCTTGTAGTTACCCGGAATGTCTCTATGCCCCGGCTCCTAGCAAAGGTGAATGTTGAACTGCTCAGCCATCTTCTTTAGAATCTAGGGCTACTAAAGAGTTAATAGAGACAGAGTCCAGACACTTGATGGCGGGCTGACTGTCCGAAAAGATTCGAATATCCTTTACGGATACCACTGCTGATCTCTGGACCTTGCCTAATTTGTCAGTTAGGCAGTCCACCGGACAATCATTCCATATGTAGGTATCGGTCTTACAACCGAGATATATAGCCAGTGAGTTATTCGAGGTTGTATTCCCACTTGTTACCAATAGCTTTAAAGAAAAGAGTGCCACCGTAGCTTTCCGGACTTTTTATTGTATATTAGATTTCTAGCTGAGCTTCCTATCCAGTCAGAGAAGACTAAGCTGGTACCCCTGATTGAAGGCGGGTCGACTCGTGGGATTTTGTATTTCCTAGTAAAGAGGACAAGTTCGGTTTTGTGGGGGTTGACGCCTAGACCACAATTGTCAGCCCATCTTATTAGCTTGTTTAAGAGCATTTCTTATGAGTTCTTTTAAGTCGTTAAGGTGCTTCCCCGACACGGCAATAGCAACGTCATCTGCATAGGCAATCACTTTGCAGCCCTCTCCTTCCAGGATAACAAGCAGTTTGTTCACAACAAGATTCCAAAGAAGTGGGGATAGGACTCCTCCTTGCGGGGTTCCCCTGCTGACAGATCTTCTGGCGGAGGTCATACCCAGCTTTGAGTTAATTTTCCTTCTGGTTAGTAGTTGGTTAATGAACTCGCCAAGTGTATCATCCACTTTCAGATTCGACAGTGCAGTTGAGATCGCACATGTGTTGACGCTGTTAGAAGCGCCTTCTATATCGAGGAAGGTTACCATTCTATACTCCTTGTGGTGAAGGGAATATTCAATTGAACGTACTAACGTGTGTAGGGCTGTTTCTGCAGATCTGCCTTTGCAATAAGCATGTTGGGAGGTAGACAGCAACCTTTTGACAATGTTGGTACGGATATGGATATCTATCAATCTTTCTAGAGTTTTTAGAAGAAATGATGATAGACTGATGGGTCTGAGGTCTTTTGGAGTGACATGGGAATATTTGCCAGCTTTGGGTATGAAAACCACTTTCACTTCTCTCCATAACAGCGGAATGTGAACTAGTTCTATACAACTTTTCAGAATTATTTCCAACACCGGTAGAATAATATTTGATATTTTTGTAACTCGGCTGGTATAATGCCGTCTGCTCCCGCCGATTTATATGGTTTGAAGCTGTGTAGCGCCCAAAGTAGCCTATTCCTGGTAATTAGATTGTGAATGTTGGTTATGTGAGTCCTTACCCTGTTTGGGTTTGCAATACTCATAACATGGGAGCTACCTGGGAAGTGGGTATCTAATAGCAGATTAAGCGAGCCAGAGTGATTTCCCTAACTTTATGATCAAGCTCGCTAGTGTCATGAGGGGAACATAAAAGCATAGAGCTTACTGAATGCCATAGTGAATCTCTGTACAAGAGCCAATTTGTCTTGCGGTAGTTCCTGAAGGTTGAAGGCGGGGAGGGTCATCATTTATACTGAATTGAATGTATCTGTGGTCTGAAAACGAGTAAACAGACGAGACTTTCCAATTACCAATCATTTTAATGATGAAATCATAGACGAGAGTTATGTCTGAGACCTCTTGTCGACTTCTGGTTCACTACCTTTGTTGCTTACAATGAGATTTGTGTAAAATATAATTAAAAATGTACTCACATCTATTGTTTGTATCGGAACTGCCCCATACTGAGTGATGAGCGTTGGCATCACACCCAATATGAGTCCAATGTTGCGTTTTTCAGCTATCATGGGCGAGATAGGCCGAAGTCAGCCAGTAAGTGCCTTTGGCCGTCTCTAGTCTCGCTGCGGTTATGTTTTAGTCGCTGAAACTAGGGAGTTGAAATACATTAAGACTACTTTTCACTAGTATGCAAGATCTAGGGTTACCTTTGTCTGATACATACAGTGCGTAGTATCCCGGAGTCTTGAGTCCGCAAAACAGGTTGTTGACAATCCATGGTTCTTGGATCAGGACGATATCTTCTCCATCTTGAGACAGACGGAAAACCAAGGAGTTTTGGAGGTTTATTTGTACTAACTGCAGCATCAATTGCTACAATTAGGCAGAACAACTTCCACCACGGTCTGATCTAGGCCCTCCAATTCCGAAGATGAACCAAGAAGTTCACCCTCACTAAGAAGGACCTTGTTTAGACAGTCCTTCGTCTCCATGTCCGACAGAGTGTCAGTAACAAAGGCAGTGGACATGGTTGGAGCCACCGTTTGCCACCGTTCGGGAGATATTGTGTCGTCTATTGCGCTGCGATCAATGACAGGAACCACGATTTTGTTTTTGAGGACATCGCTGAAGGACCTGAGAGGTTTAACGGTGGAGGTGCTGGTGTTATGCACCTTGGGGCGTTTTTAAACCGGAGCGGTTTCTTCCACCGACCTCTGGCGCTTAGACGTAAAGTCACCGCTGGTCTCCTTGTCCTTCATCATGAAATTTTCGGCCCATTTAAGTTTGGCAACCTGCTTTGGAGTTCTGTTGGTCTCCAGAATAACTCCAAAGACCTTCAGAGTCCGGATTGTCTCACGTCGTTGTTTTTAGTATGACCTCGAGGGAGAGTAAGACCTCGAGGCCATGAAGTGCCACAATCCTACCACTGCTAGGGAGAATACCTTATTTTTGCTCAGGAGGATAGCTGCTGTTACCAATACGGGGTGGACCACGAGTAGCCACAGTCATATCAGCGCTCGGCGTAGCAGGAGCTCTACAGGTAGACAGTTTAATCAACGTACTACGTCCCAGGGCCAGGTAACCGGACACTCCGTTAGCGACTGGGCTTTTTGACTGGTCCCCCAGCCAGGTTAACGCTCGGCACGGCTGGTATGACACCTTCGTCCGGCCCAGGGGAGAGGATGGAGAGAGAGGATGAAGACTAGGAGGGAAAGGAAAGGAGAGGAAGAAAAGGGGGAAAACACAGGGAAGAAAGTCCTTTGGTTTCAGGACTCATCTAGAGAAAAGCTTCTCGAGAATCATTGACCCTACTCAGCCCCTCCAACTCGGCAAGTTCGGGACTTAACTTTCTTCCGCTTACGTTGAATTACATTGAGTCAACGAATAGAATACGCTCAATAAACAAAATCCTTTGTTTTAATTAACAATATTCATTGACACAAAGAATAAAGTTCGTTGATTTAATGTTTGGAGTGCGTCGATTAATGAATGAAATACATAAATAAATTAACTGATTTTCATTAATATAAGGAATAATTCATTATTTGATGATCGGGTTCATTGATTGATGAAGGACCATTCTTTGCTATAAGGAACATGTTCATCGGCTGAATTTTAATGAAAAATTCTTTCATATAAATAAATTTTTATTTACATTTAAGTACCTTTTTGGTTCAGTGTTGTAACTATTTTTAAATGAAAAAAAATAAAAAATAATAATAAAATATTTAATACAACATTTACCACTATACAACACAATACTAAACGTTTCACATGCATTATTATTTTTTTTACCTCAGAAAACAAGACAATATAGTTATTTATTTTACAAAATCACTCACATATTAGCCAACCCAAGTCCGCCAGTCTAGCAGCAGTACCAGAACCTACCTACAGAAACAAACAATCAACAATCCCCAGTCTAGGAGTACCACCTAGATTGGGGACCTATCTACAAAATCACTCACATGTAGCTACCTTAAATTTAGCCACTTTAGGAGTACCAGAACCTATCAAACCATACTACTTGACTTCTCAATCGGGTGATGCTCTCAATCCTTACGACCGTCTGCCCTCTTGAGGAAAGCAGTTGATCCAAGCACTGACATACTTAGCTACAAATTGATTTATTCGCAGAAACCAGTATGTTTTTTGCATAAACTGCAGCGTCCTGTCCAAATGTCATGGTGACAGTTTTTTTATTTTTAATTTCTTAGAATAATTGATTTCAATTTTGTTCCCAGTAATGTAAGGGGTCTTTAAGTTATTTTTTTGAAATTAACACTTGGTCCTTCGAGCCGAATTTGAACCAGCGACCAGCGAACTATGGATTTGGTTCTTCTATCCATTAGAACAAACGAATCATTAAAGAAATAAAAGCGTTACCAGGGCTTCAAACTCTGGGTAATAGAGAATAGTGAAAAAGTGAAAAATTAAAACATAAATTCGTACAACATGGAAGAAACAGACGTCTTCATAATAGTGGCAAGATAAAAGTCGCTGGCGGAAGAACTTGAAAAGCTGAAAACTAACCTCGGCAAAGACAGTTCCTCTCGCAAGACGCAGAGATATGTCGATGAGAGACTACGACGAATCGATGAGATCTGGATCGAATTCGAAGCTTACCACAAAGGTTAGGTCCATAGTAAAACACGACACACCATATATACAGAGGTACGCATTCCAAAAGGTTGAGGAAATGTATGAAGACCTCAAGAAAAAATTGGAAGATACTTCAGCTAAAATTTGAAGGTGTAGTTTCCTTAGTACCACGGATAAGCTGTGGATATTTTAGCACCCGGGAGGCAAAAACACTACAAGGGTGCAGATGACTTTAAACACCGCGCGCAATTTTCACATAGACTCTAAAGGAATCCAGGGGGCTATTTCTAAAGAAGAACACAACATATATTCCTGCCGCAAGTTCAATGTCTGGACTCCAAAGGAGCGCAATGATCAAGTGCGGACAGCAAGACTTTGGGTAAATTGTTTGCGACATGATAAACAAACTGTATGAGCAATAATAAATACAAGTTCTGCAATAAAAAACACCATTGTCTATTGGACAGTGAAAAATTGGAAGGACGACAGACAGCACGTCCCCAAGCTGATGCACATATTCAGCCAAAGCCAAAATATACTGCTTGCTACAGCTATTGTAAGGGCACGTGGTGGTAATGAAAACGGTCAAGTCACTGAACTTCGAGCACTTATTGATCAAGGGTCACAAGCAACCCTTGTAACAGAAGCTGTTGCTCAAGCCTTAAGATTAAGGAAGCAGAAGGTTTCAGGTTGAAGTAAGTGGTCGAGGAGCTACTGACGCAAGAACCGCACACAACATGGTAGAGCTATCAATCTTCCCGAGATTCTCCTTAACTTCAAGATTAACGTAAAAGCTCTTGTGTTAACAAAACTAAAAAGAACTTTACCAGATGAAAGAGCTAATAATATGAAGGATGACCAATTAAAAAAAATTAAAATAGCTGATCCAATGTTCAACATTCCTGGGGGAATTGATCTTATCATAGGAGGAGTAGGGAGAGTAGTAGT
The DNA here is from genome assembly GCA_963576555.1 of Ferdinandea cuprea. Lineage (NCBI taxonomy): Eukaryota > Metazoa > Arthropoda > Insecta > Diptera > Syrphidae > Ferdinandea > Ferdinandea cuprea. The sequence goes on along the minus strand of OY754960.1, from coordinate 63,978,766 downwards.
AATATTAGAGAATAGCCCAGAATTCTCAATTTTGATGGCTCATTTACGGTCGGACATCAACTGTAAAAAATTAACAAAATCAAAATAAATGGTCTGTTCGTTCAAACGTCATTAGATAAACAACTTGAACGATTTTGGGAAATGGAAGAAGTAGCTGAACGAAGTCAAAAAAGACCTGATGATCAAAAATGTGAGGCAATCTATGAAAAAACTCACTACCGTGGTGCAAACGGAAGGTATATCATCAGCATACCCTTCGATCAGGAGCTATTAACAAACTCACAATTTGGGAAAATCACGCCAGAGGGCAGTGGCCAGATTACTGCAACTAGAAAAGCGAATTAGCTCCGACGAACCACTAAGGAAAAAATACACAAGGTTTGTAAAGGAATAACCCCATGTTCCAAGTAAGCCCCAGCAATAAGGACGACGTTTACTATATGCCGCACCACGCTGTACTACTACTAATGCTAAACTAAAAATACGAGTTGTAATTGACGCACCAGCAGCAACATCGACTGGGGTTAGTTTAAATAAATTGATGCTTGTTGAAGGCTTCAAGAAGATTTGACAACTATTATAATGCGGTGGCGTCGACATAAATATGTGTTTACGGCAGATATTGAAAAGATGTATCGTTAGATACAAATCTGTAGTAAATATCAGGACTATCAGCCCATTGTGAGACAGTGCAGAGAAGGGGCAGTCTCAACTGATAGCTCTTTTAAAGAAAGCTGGATTCTGTCTCACGAAATGGCCCAGCAATAGTTACAATTACTAACCAGCATATTGCCAGAGGCGCAACATCAGCACGATATTAAGATAGATAAGGAAGACACCATCAAAACATTGGGAATTCACTGGAAGCCATCAGATGATCAAACAATTAAAAAAGCAGACACCAACTAAACGTATAACTTTATTCGAAATTGCAAAATTATACGATCAGAATTATACTCAGAAAATGACATTGCTTGGTTTCTGCGACTGATCAGAGGGTGCCTATGCAGCTGTGGTTTACTCAAGAATCAAATTACCAAATGGAACCAACAAAATTACCTTGATAACAACGAAAACTATGGTGGCACCCATCAGACAGAAAATTACTCTTCCTAAATGGGAACTTTGTGGAGCTCATTTGCAGTTCAAAATTCTCAAGGAACTTACGGATTTTTGCCGCACAAGTGGATGGGATATTTGAATGGACTGAATCTACGATTGCACTTGCCTGGACTAACGGATGTCCATCCATGTGGAAAACCCTTTGTGGCAAATAGAGTTTCTCAAATTCAGGAAGTTACTGGTCCAAGTTGTTGGGGACACATAAGATCAGTCGATAACAGCTGATCCCGCGCATTCAGAGGTATAACACCAGATCAATTAAAGGATCACCAATTATGGTGGACTGGTCCTGAATGGCTTGGCCTATGATTAAAGTAAAAGAAAATAATGTTCCGGAATCAAGAACTACATTAACAGTTGTTGCGGAGTACAGTACAAGCAATGAAATATGTTGGCGGTTTTTTTCATACAACAACTTAATCTGAACAGTGGCATACTGTCAACGATTTTGCTATAACTTCAAACAATGATCTCTTAGTCGTCGGAGGCAGGTAAGAGAACTCGAACTTACCACAGAAGCAAAAGCATCCATATATATTACCACGAAATGACCATGTCAAAAAGTTATTAGTAGAACATATTCATAAGAAAACACTACATGGAGTTCTACAGTTAACAATGGCAATATTGCGTCAATATTATTGGATACTCCAAGCAAAGTACGTGGCACGACTTATAACACATTATTGTGTTAGATATCACCGTTTTACCGCCGCCTCAAAAAATCAAATAATGGGTATGTTGCCGACCCCAAGAGTAACTCCATCAAAAACATTCACACACACTGGCATCGATTACACTGGACCTATTCAAATACTACTTTCGAAAGAGTGAGGAAACCGTACTACCAAAGGATATATTGCGGTATTCATATGTTTAGCTACGAAGGCAATTCATATAGATTTAGTTAGCGATCTTACGACTGTTCAACATTTTGTGTCACGAAAAGGTCTTTGCTTACACTTCTACATTGACTGCGGAACAACATTCGTCGAACCTTAAAAGGAAATGCAAACAATAATGAAGCAAAGCATTAAACAGGCTGAATGTGGCATTGCTGAGAAAAGATGGGGTTACATGGGACTTTACTCCACCCGCAGCTTCACGGAGTTAAATCAATGAAGCACCACTTAAAGCGGATTATTGGCGACACTTGCTTAATATTTGAAGAACTGTCTACACTGCTATCCCAAATGGAAGCTTGCCCCAACTCTCGACCGTTGACTACATTAAGTAATGATATAACTGATGTGATGTTAACTCCAAGACATTTTCTTGTGGGGTCTGCACTAAACGCATTGCCTGAGCCTTTCGTTGTACAGAAAATTACACAAGATTTCTGGAAAATTTGGCCAACGGGATATTTGTCACAACTACAGCAACGCTCAAAGTGGAAAGTAAGGCAACCAAATATTCATGTCGGAAATATTGTACTCATAAGGGATGAGCGGATGCCACCAACTAAGTGGTCACTAGCAAAAATTGCCGAACTTCACCCAGGAAAAGACGATGAAGTTCGGGCTGTTACAGCGAATGAAATAACAGATCTAGCAATCCAACAAGAAACTGAAAACCACATTCAGCGTAGATCGCTGAGAAACTTATTAACATCAAGCGAACAAATTGGATCCCGTAATGGTTATTCCATTCAAAAACCGCGCAGGAAAATACTTTGAGAAGATCGGAAGAGTAAATCTAAAACCCAGTGACTGGAAAATAATTGTTTACTACGACATGACGAACTATTGGAAAGAATTTGAAGGATTAGAGGAACTAGTGAAGGATATGAATGACTTGTAAAATGAAGTCTTACGTTTTGACTCACAATATAGTTCATCAATTCAACCATCAGCTGACAATTATAAAAAAACAATAACGATTTGCTGCATACACAAGGAGGTGGAAGTTCACCTAAGGTTAGATCAAAACGTTCGCCTTTCAACTTCATTGGTACCGTGGCAAGCAAGCTGTTCGGGGTATTGGATGAGTCATATGTTGAACATTATGAGCAACAAATTCAGCAAACCGAGCTAATAAAAACCATTTACTGGAGTTGATCAAAAACCAGACCTCACTCGCATAAGCAACGAGTAATATACTACAGACAAAGACTAAAACTGTTACTGCATAGCTGCAAGTATTTCAGACCGATCTTGAGAACTTTGGCATGGCAGCCAAATCGATCAACCAGAAACAGCAGAATGGACATTTTTAGCTGTGGCAACGTATGCGGCATTGAACTCTTCAGCAACTGCCAACGAAGATCTTTTGGAAAAACAGCTTCAGTGATTCTCCAACCTTTCTAAGTAGTAAGCAGACGATTATGTTTTACACAACATTCAATAAACACCTTCTTTTCCTCTTTATCTCGCGTTGGCTTATGTAAGATTTCTTTCAATGCTAAAACTTAGCTGTCTTGGTCTTGCAGATTTGCTACCCAGTCGTCTTCTGATATGTTCGATCTTTGACGGTGAATTACTTCGTAGTCAAAATCTTGGATTTTTTAAATCCATCCCCATTGCGGTACCATATAACGTTTTTTAAACGTCGATTGTAAAGTGAAGCAGTCCGTGACTAACAAGAAATGCTTAACCAAAAGATAAAACTTAAAACCCACAAGAGTTTTAACCACTGCCAAAGTCTCAAGGTTGTAAGAGTAGTACTTTGATTCTGCTTCAGCCACTCTTCTACCAAAATAAGCCACCGGCTGCGGAATTCTGCAAAAGTATTCTACCTAATCCTGCACTACTCGCGTAACAATGCACTACGTACAAACATAATACAGGATTGTTGCACTGTTCTTGTCTTAATTGGATTTTAAATTAAAATTTAAATAGCGGGTCTTTTTTTGAAATAGCGGGTCGATTTCTGGATGATTCCCACAGTTAAAAGTTCATTAATTATTTATTGCACCTTTTTTTTTACGCAAAGGGGAAACGGTAAGGATGCACTTTTTAAATTAATTTTTATCTCACCAAGATGAGTGCAACCGATCACATCTGTCGCCGGTTTCGTATTTACAAATTGTTGCATTTAGGTTAGGTATGGTTAAAACAGGGGTGTGATGTAAAAACTATCACACAACACTAGGCACCGAGGTATACGAAACGGTACACAAAAAACTAAACATTTCCCTAAAACACACCAATTTCCCTACAAAAGCCAAAAAGCCCTTTGAAGTTTCTGCCGTCTTTTCCTCCAAAGCTTAGAAGAAGTATTTCCCTAAGAATTTCCTACGACTACGTGAGATTTCCTCGCATTCACACAATATGCGGTATATCCTCAGCAGCCTGAAGATCGATACAGAATCTGCAGATATCTGAATCTGACAGCCCGGGTCTTTTTGCATGTTTTCGCAAGAGGCAATGCCCTGTCAGGACTCCTACTAGTATTCTTAGCTTATCCCTACTAATTTTCATAAACTTCCTGTACCTCTTACAGTCGAGAAGTGGCCATAGAGCTTTTGACACCTTGTGCCTCTCAAGACTTGACCACCTTAGGTTGGTAGTCCTAAGGGTTATTCCCTCCCTCAATCCCTATGCAGAGGGGAGGTTTTGTGTCAGCAACCTCACCACTGTTGAGAAGTCCTCTTTTGTTGCAAGCTCATCTTCCTGCTACCGCAGTGCCTTGGCACCTAGTCACAGTCTCACTCGGCTCTGATTGCATAGTGCCTTAATAATTGTGCGACAGTTCCAGACTATATCAGAATTGATGTTAGTTGATTCCATTGCCTTAAGTGCGGCCCGGCTGTCGATGTAGATAGCAATATCTTGTCCGGATAACGATCTCATCTGCATTTGCTCAGCCGCCTTGAGGACTGCTAGAACCTCTGATTGAAAGACGCTGCTTGTTCCCGGTAGTCTTATAGATGCCCTCAGTTCTGGATCTTTTGAGAAGATTCAAGACCCTGTTCCCTCTGTCGTTTTCGAACCACCTGTAAATATTGCAATTTCATTTGATTTGACTCTTTGCCAAACGTCCCTTTCCGGATATATTACATCGTACGGAATGTCGAAGTCGACTAAGGGAGGGATTTCATCCGTTTTGATTGGATTTCCTGGCAGAAGCTTCGAAAGGACCGTACAATGTCCGAAGCTTTTCCTCTTAAAGTGACCCAAAAAAGTCAGTCGTACTGTTGCCAGCCACTTTTTTGATGTGTAGGTCAAGCGGTGTTAGGTTCAGAAACCTGTCCAATGCCGCTAAAGGGGTGGTACGAAGCGCACCCGTAATTGCTAAAAATGCCGTTCTTTCAACTGCCGCTAGTTTGCTTCATATTGTTTTATTTTCTGTTGCTTTCCACCATACTAGTGCGCCATATGTCATTATGGGCCCGGCCACCACCGTATACAACCAGTGCACCATTGTAGGTCTTAAGACCCAGGTTCATCCCACTGTTCTTTTGCAGATAAAAAGAGCATTATACGTTTTTTTAATTCTTTCCGCAACATTAAGATTCCAGTTCAATTTTCTCTCTAGAATTACGCCCAGATACTTCGCACTATCCGAAAGGGATAATTCTACTCCATTAAGTTTTGGAAGCTTGAACTGCGGTATCTCATATTTTCTGGTAAAACCCCCGTTTTGGAGGGGTTTGTATTGAGACCACAGCTTTTTGCCCACTTGCTGATCGTCTTCAAAGCGACCTCCATAACCTAACTTAGGTTGTTTAAAAATGTTCCCTGCACTATTATGACCACGTCATCTGCATATGCCGTGGCACTAATACCCATTGTCCTAATCTTTTTGAGAACGTTATTTATAACCAGCACCCACAGGAGTGGTGATATGACTCCCCCTGGGGTGTTCCTCTGGTTACCGACGCTCTGACTGAGCTTTGAACAATGGAACAGTTTATTTTCCTACTTGCAAGCATGTTGGAAACCCAACATAAAATGCCCTGTTCAATATTTGGGTCCGCTAGAGCGCTTCTAATGGCGCTGCACTCCAAATTATTGAAGGCTCCTTCTATGTCAAGAAAGGCCGACATAGCAAACTTACCGAGGTGTAAACTGTTTTCTATTTTTCCCAACCCCTTGTGTAGGGAGGTTTCAACAGATTTTCCCTTAATGTTTGCATGTTGTGACTCTGTCAAAATATCATTGTTGCATTTTGCCTAATATAAATATCAAATAAATGCTTTAGGGTTTTCAGCATGACAGATGACAGACTTATTGGTCTGAAGTCGTTGGCTGTTATATGTCGCCGTTTCCCAGCTTTGGGCATAAAAACCACTTTAACTTCTCTCCAAGCTAAAGGTATATACGCGATTTCTAGACTATGTTTAAAAATTTCCATTATATGTCGTATTTTAGGCGATTTGTTAGCCGGACCTGCTTTATCAAACGCCATAGTTAGCGCCTTGCTAACTTTGTCTACCGCCCTTTCTAAACTAGCGAAGTCGTCATAGGGGAATGATTGGCGATTTATTGACATTTCTAATATCAAATTTAAAAAAAATTTTGTTATAATGCTTCCCAACTATTCCCAACACAATGTTTATTTTTACAGTCGAATACCCCATACAGCCAACATTTTACTTCACTGCTACTGCCCATTCTGCAAAATCAGTTCTCTTTTTTGCCCCACTGCTTTTCCAAGTTGTTGGCGATCTCTTACCATTTGAGCGTGGCACCGCCCCAAAGTTTCGAAAATGGCCAATTAAGTTTTACCAACTTTTCTAAAATGGAGTCCCAATATTTTTCAAAAATAGTTTTTTTTTAACTCGTGAAATTGTAGTTGAATGGGCAGTGAAAAAAATCTAACCCCCATATCTAACAAGGAAAATCTAGACCTAGTAACCTGATTATAGCCATTCTCCTTACTATTAAAACCTAAAGGATCTGTAAAGATTTAAGCAAAATTTTTGTTCTCTAAAAATATGATGGGTGCGAATTTAATTACATTTGAAAACTGTAACATTATATATTAATTAATGAGATTAACTATGAATATGTTATGTTCTATGATAATTTTTTATATGAAGTATTAACATTTTGTAAGCAACTGCATTACCACTCATTTTTTTCCGGATATAAAGAAATTGTTCAAAATGTTTTGAAAATATATAAATATATGTTTTTTTTATAACTTAGCTCTCGTCATAGAATATAAAAATACCAAGAAGTATTATTTGCCTTCGAAAATTAACTTGAACACAAAAAGCTCTTTCTTAACAATAACAAAACAAAACGAGCCGACTGAAAAATAATTGTCGTTCAGCAAAAACAGATTATGTAGAATATTCTGTTGTTATATGTGTATTTTAATAAATGGATAGGTATAAAGAGATATCTCCGTCGCTCATCGTTGTATCGTGTGGATGACTGCGTGTGTTGAATCTCGTAGGAATGGTTTATGAATTTCTCTGAGCAAAGATCTAAAAGTTCTTGATAATGCAAGGCAATTGCAAAAGCTGTGAGAGCGGGTTTAAGTGTTGGAACCCGCCATACAAAAAATTTCAGTAAAAACCCACTTCTGGAAAAGTATTTAATATTTTCATATTATTGCATATATATATAATTGATGGATAATTTTATAAGAAAACCAACCGTGACTACAATACGAGCAAAGATCAACTGACACAACAAAATTTGGCCGAGAGTTTCAAACAGTCTGACCAAGCAAGCTCGAGAAAGTGATATAGTTATTTTGTTACTAAAAAATAAATAAATGAAATCGCTTACGAACCAATTGCTTTAAATGTTTAAAGATTATTTTAATAAATATGTACCTCAGCCATACTGCAAGTCGGACGGGGCGCTGCATATCGTCCAACAGGAGATATTTGTGTTTTTTGCGAACTGAGTGATGAAGTAGGGTCTAGATGCCTTGTCCTTTTTTTGTTATCATCATCAATGAAATGCAGTCCAAATAATGCGATATTAGGGCTATTTTGTTTGGTTATATATGATATTAAATAAGAGTATTTAAGTTGAGGTAAGAAAAGTTAGTATAGTAAATTTTTTATAAACTTAAATTATACATTTAACTGTAGTGTACAAACCGTATGCAACAAGTCATTTTCCATTACAATATATATAAAATGCACATCACTGTTAAGAAGTTAAATTCGTAAGCCACATTTGCAGTTCCAACGAAATATAATATAATACTTTTTTGGTGGGGAGGGCATCCAGTTCTCCTTTCCTAGTAACGATGACAAGCGTCGGAAAGCTCTTTATTATTAATTTAATTTGCACCACTCTCAAGCTGGCACCGATGAGGGAGGAGGGTTTAGAAACAGGGCACGAAAGTTCAATGCAGCGGGTGAGGACGTTGTTCAGATCCTGAGGAGACCTCTCCGCTCCCTGTCTTGTTCTAAGTTTGAGTGGAACATTGACAGAGTTGACAAGCTCCTCTCTAGACCGTGGCCAGTTAGTTTTTCTCGGATTTCTTCTCTCTTGCGAAGGTGAAAGTTCACAGTAGATTTGAAATTCGATGTATCTGTGATTTAATAAGATGCTATATGGCGATACCTTCCAATTTATGATAGACTTCAAATGACTGTTAGACAGGATAACGTCATTTAATTGCTTTTTCTGGCTGCAACGAAGATAGGTTGATGACTTACATTGTTTATGGTAATATCAGACAATAAAATGAAGTCCAAAAGTCGATCTCGCCTTATGTTACATATGCTGCTGCCCAAAACAGTGTTCTGAGCATTAGCATCGGAAAGCTCTTTATTAATTTAATTTGCACCACTCTCAAGCTGGCACCGATAAACTGCTGCTCTTTATGGTTTTAATGTGGCCTTAGTCCGGAAACCGTGGCGACTCAAAATAGTTATCCTATTTGCACAACAAAATAAGGGAAGAGGTAATGGATCTAACTTTAGCGCTTCCAAAGAAACAAAATACTCTTTGTACAGTGCTTTCTTTATCCTTCAGACGGGGTCAATGTTGATTTAAATCAAAAGAGATTTCAAATAAACTTTAAAATTCAATGGTGCCAAACTGTTCAAATTAATATATAGTTTTGTTTTGTGTTGTGGTGGCATTGTCGGTTGCAGTTGATTTAGAAATAGAGACAACTTGCAGTACTGCGACATATGCTGAATTTATATGTGTTCCCTTCAATTTAATTGTGTGTGTTCCATTTTTACCGCATGCACAATTCTGCGTTCTGGGGTTGTGGTCAAGTTATTAGCAAAATCAACACAGAGCGTCATCTATCGGATCTTGTTATAGCTATTTACTATAGCCTCGACAAATCAAAAATATTTTGAGTGAAAATCACCTAAATCCTTCAAGTCGTTTAAAAGTTTTTGTGGTCAGATCAGATCAAAATGGGTTCGTTAATTTGATTAATACAACTTAATTTCGTAATTATTTGTCGAAAGCTCAAAATCCACCTGCAGGTTTTACTTCGTAACTGGAATGTACAGCCGGCCATATATTTGAATAACATACTGGAAAATGACTTTTGTTGACAGCTAAATATTATTGATTTACATTAAAGAATTTTGTTTCTTAAATGCAGGATCCAAATTTATTATTAATAAAGGTTATGCAGTCCTTAGATGTACTTAGTCGAAAAGACTAATTTAAGTGTGTTTAAAATATCTGTAACCGATCGTGTGTTGGAAACGTTTTTTTATTATTGTTTTAATTACCTTTCGGTGATGTGTAATCCATTTGCATGTTGCTGATTAATATTTTCTGTTCTTGGGGAGCCAAAGAAACCTTCAAATATGACAAAATTATTGGTCTGCGGTATGGTTTTCTCCTTTCCGTAGTATTTTTTAAAAAACCCTAAAAGTTTATCTGATGGCCTGTCAATAGAAAGCTGATTTGGGTTCCAGTTCTTGTCTGCCAGCATTGTTTCAAACAAATCCTTCCCCAATCCGGCTCGTTGACGCGTTTCATGAATGTAGAAATCTAGTATGCATGGTGTATCATCAATCTTCTTTGTTTCTCCAGATTCATCGAATAAATATAGCGATTTTGTGCCAACCTTGAGTAGTCCAATTACAACACCACTATAAATACATAAGTGAACAAAATAGTAAGCGATAGATGTTATATGGCAATAGATGTATAACTTTGTAGTTAAATTTTAAGGTACATAAAAGTACTACATATTACTTCTGAACTATTGCAATCCAATTTTTAACCTAAATGCATTTTTCTTATAACTGTTATTAACTTTCTATGGTTTCAGCTTCCATGGTTACGGCTCTATACTTATGAAACATCAGTCTTATGGTAAATTTTACCATTACTTCAGTGCAAAAACTACAGAAGTGGAATGTAAATACCATAACTTTGAGCTAGAGACGTTGGCAGTAATAAAAGTTCTTGAGAAATTTCGTTTTTACATCTCTTTCCCCAGATGTAAAAACGAAATTTCTCACAAAACTGCAATATACTAAAACAAACATTAAGTAATGAGAAAGAAATCAATGCACGAATAGCTATAACTTTAACTTTTCAATCATCGATCGTCAAGGACAATGCAACATGTCGACGCGCTCGCAGATGTTTCAAAAAGATCAAACAGAGGAGCAATTATTTTCTTGCACCGTAGTAGTGGAGATTATTGGTTGTTTGTTGCTCAACAACAGCTTTAAGAAAAATTAACGGTATCTCTTAAATAAAAGATATGGTCAAATGATCAAATGCATGTATTTAAAAACGACGAGATGGTAGGAATATTTTAAGGCTCATTCTAATTCTGAACATTACAGTATAATAATATTTTAGTTTGCTTTTGCTATACCGGCTCACAATTCTAACGTCGAAAGAATTTTTTCACTAATATCTAGTCATATGACATTACATATCCGGAGAGGAAGGATTGGCAAAGAAACGCAATAATCAGATCGACGAAATTGCGAATTTAATTGATGGTTCGAACACAGCGGAAGAAACAGGTTCTGGTATCTTCTCAGAAGATCCAGGGCTGAGAGTGTCTATACGACTACCGGACACAAGCAGTGTCTTCCAATCGGAGGTTCTGGCTGTTATCAGGGCAGCTGATCTAATGCATATGAGATCGGTATCCGGAAGGGATATTGCCACCTACATCGATAGCCAGGCCGCACTCAAGGCAATGGAATCAACCAACATCTATTCTGATACAGTTAGGAGCTGTCGCACAATGCTTAAGGCATTATGCAGTCAGAACCGAGTGAGACTGTGCTGGGTGTCAGGAAACTGCGGAATTGGGGGGAATGAGCAGGCGGATGAACTTGCAAGAATAGGAGGGCTACTTGTTGATAGTGAGGTTGCTGACATCAAACCTCCCCTCTGCATAATAAAGGGCATGATTGACGAAAAAACCATCAGGCTCGGATTAAGGGATACAGATTTCTGTAGATACTGCGGAGATCTGCATGCTGCAGAGGACATAACACATATACTGTGTGAATGTGAGGCAATAACGCGCAGTCGAAGAAAATTCTTGGGGAAATACTTCTTCGAAAACTTAGAGAAAAAAATGGATGGCAAGGACTCTAAGGGCCTCTTAGGTCTCTGCAGGCAAATTGTTGCTTTACAAAGGAAATTGTTTAAATGGTTCCCCCAGGGATCGCGATGAGCCCGTTATGGTGCCTAGTGTTGTGTGGCGGATTTCGTTTTCACCACACCCTGTTTAATCTAACCTAACCTATCTAGTCAATGGACTGATGAAAGAAATCAACTTAATGTTGAAGTAATAGAAGTGGGTGCAGTGGCTTAGTGTCCAAGTGCGTTGGACCACTAAGCGAGAAGTCGCTGGTTCAAATCCTGACCTATATGACCCGAAAGTTTATATTCGCTGACCCACCTCTATGATTTCTTTTCTTGAAGTGTCCTCTTTTTAGAACTTAAAGATCAACAATAACTTGGATGCAACATTTCAGAATCAATTTTTCTAGCTATGAAGAATGACAGTTTAAATATTTGATATTGAATACTGCTATCCCCTGTCCAACATAAATTGGCAGTACACGTCTTATGGGGAAGCATTTTTAAAATCCGTAGCGTGCCATATTTTTCCACCATACTAAATTGAAAGACACCCCTCATAAAGTGTTTACCCGCCATTGAAAATATATTGAATAAATAAATTATAAATAAATAAATTTGTTTTATTTTTTTATAAATAAAACAATTTAAATGAAGACTTCAATCTAAAACAAAACATGGTAACCCCACATAGTATTCTTTCTGGTTTTTGCTGATTATCCTTAGTACGGAAACCCTGTAAGAGCTTTTATTAGAATAGCCCCTTACGGAAAACAAAAGACTGCGAATGAGAGGCAAACTATGTTGGACAGAGTATAGGAACAACTTAGCGGCAATAAAGCTGTCAATGACACCTTGACGTCAGCATTTTAGTACAGAATAGGCAACATGTCAAAACCTATTTTGACAGCATAAAATGGTAAAACTCAGATTATATAGGATAAACTGAATGCTTTTTTAGGCCAGCTGCCACACATTAATTTTTTGTGATAATAACTCAATAATTACAAACAAAAAATGTCGATAAGTTCGACATATAAAAAACATTTTTTCTCAAAACTGGTCGGCATATAGTACGCAGGCTGTAAGTACCGCTCGGATAAATTCAAGTAAGTTTCTATAAAAACGAACTCGAATAATAATTTTTATTGCTAAAACAATTATTATTAGTATATGTGGGCGGACCGCCAAGCGGGACTACAGCTTACATTCTGCAGGATGTAAGTACCGTTGACCCAACTTCATTACACTGTGCTGCACAAACTCTTCTTTTTAGTCCGGGTTTCGACCGCAGCGTAGCTGTAACACAGCTCTGCTATACAGATTATCACCCATTGATTCCAGAGGCTTGCCCCAAACTCATTATAAATGGCTCAGTGCTGGCTTATTTGGGGGTGACTTTCGAACAGTGATATTATCATGTAACTACCACTACCTCGAAGGGGCTCTCCAATGGTTCTGGAGAGCATTGAACCAGTCAAGTAACTTTATTCCTGTAAAGACAGCTCTTGCCAATTTTATTTTATGCGCACCCCATTTTTTTGCGATATGGATGGTGGCACTGAGCCGCATTTACAATCTAGGCCCGGACCACATATCTATTCTAGTAAGCGTCTTTCTTGAAATATACATATTAAATTTCTTTGATTTTGATACTCTAACTTTTCGCTTTTAACTCATAAAAAATTAAAATATCTTTTTCAAAGATATCAGATCGCATCTTCCAATTCATCGAAGAACTTCGACTTTTCGACTTTCAACTTCAATGTTACAAAACAAACAACAGATTTTCATATGTATATGCTATTCGACTGAAAAACTCACTCCAGTTACCATTAGAGAAACTTTAAATGTTACGCAAATAAAAAATAATAATTTATATAAGTGTTAACATATTACGTATAAATAAAAATACAAATATAAACTCATTGAACTTAAATCTTAATGAGCTGAAAACTTTATAGAGTGTTCATAACTTACTTATGGCCTGCTTCTGCATCTGCTAATAAATAAATGGTTTGACTTTCATTCATTCTTAGCCTCTGAGCTGTGGTAACTGCTTTAGATAGCTTCTGTGATAAAGCTGATAGTTCTCCCAGTTTGTCTATTATTTCGGAAATTTTTGATGTCATATCGCTATAAGAAAGAATAGTAATTTTAAGCACATAAACAGAATGATATTTTACGGTGTGGTTTAAGATATATTGAGGTATACTGAGCAAAAAATCTTCTTTTATATAAGATTTACGAAGATACTGAGAATTTGAGCAGAGCAGAGGGATAATTTATTGAAAAACCACACCAAAAACATAAAACAGCCAAGTTTTCTTATACAAGTTTGTATTGTAATTGGCAAGTTTTCGAATTTGAAGTTTTCAAGATATATATATATACATTACGTGTGTATAGAGCCCCAAGTATTTAAAAACTTGCCAAGCATACAAATATAAATACTATTTGCGAAATAATAACAACACAAACTTGGCGTTCGTTTTTATTTCTCAGTACTTTTTGTGGCTGACTTGTAAGGCAAAAGCGATTTTTGTATAAGAGAGCTTGGGTATTCTTTAACATTTATGTTTTTGGTGTGATTTCAATGCTATTTGCAAAATTTTAAAATTGTAGGAATTGTCACCGAACTTAAAGTTATTAAGACCTGTTTTACGATTTGAGTAACGTGCGTTTACAAGCTGAACAATTAGTAATTTGGGACCTAATAATCAACAAAATAATTGTCTGGCGGGCAGACACACACTATGGCTACATTTTTAGTGTTCAAACATATTATTTGAACACGGTAAATGTTTTGTTATCTACCGATTCAAAACTATAAAATAACACTAGAGTGCAACAATTCATAAGGCATCGACACTCTGCTTCATGATCATAATCTCCACCTCCTTATCTTCATAGGGATGAGGAAGAATATGTCCATGAATTGAATTTTTGTGTTATGTTAAAGTGCCCATCTGCCACCCGTCGCGTGCACACACATTTTATAATCGCTCCGCGGTCAGTTTGCACACACAAAAAAAAAACAACAACAAACAAGTGTGTAGAAGCGTAAAAACAAAAAAAAATAAAACGCTAATCGCGCGCGAGTTACGATACTAGAACTCCAAGGCCAACCACCTTGACCACCAATGACCCCAACACCACAGAAGCACAACTTCCATTCACATATAAGTGCATAGCATTACATTTCATACATTTCAACCTAACAAATGATCTTATAATTGGCGCAGTCGAGTAGTTCGGTCGATGAATTTTAAAAAACGCATTAGTAAAAGTAATTAAATAAACGGCGGTTTACCGATTTAAGAATAATTAACTAAAGTGTAACAAATTCAGCGAGTTTCGACTCCCAACGACCGAAGAACCCTACATCCAAAGGAATATTGGATAATAGAAGTAAAGCATCCAAAGGAATATTGGACAACAAAAACAAGCATCCGAAGGAATATTGGACAACAGAAGAAATTCTTCCAAGTGAATATTGGACAGGAACATTCATAATGAGAATAATTCTCTTAATATTCTGGTAGGAACAAAAGTCAAAATATTATTAATTTAATAATCGTAAAAAACGATTCAATTTTTATATATATTACATACACATAATTATTGTTTGAAATATTAATATTCTCCGAAAAATATGAAAATTTTTTTATGTTCTTAATATTTAATATAAATCTTACTCAATTCAAGTTATTATAAGAAATATTTTTTCAATCGTACAAAAAGTAATTCTACATATTATTAAAATAAGTGAATACACAATATCTATAGACTCAATTCCAGGCAACTGTAAAATAAGTGACTCCCGTAACCCCTAATGCCTTCCGGAAAAAATCTCTCAAAAAAGCCCCATCTCCATATCCTAAATTTGCAAAATTTTTAAGAAGCCTTAGTTCAATCCCAGAAAGTGTTCAAAGTGAAGCTTGCATAAGTGCTAGTAGTCTTCAGTCAATTCCATCCACTATTAATCTTGAATCCTCATTTGAACTTGATACCATGAATCCTCCTGTTGACCCCAACGTTGTTATTAACCACAACGTAATTAATCGCGATGTTTTTGAATCTCTTCGCATCCCCGATGCAGTTAAAGACCTACCACGCTTCGACGGAAACCCCCGTCTTTTTTATGACTTTGTCAATAACGTAGAGGAAATTTTGATGCACCTTAGGGGTATCGAAGGAACCGCTTATTGGCAAACCATATTAAGAGCAATCAGGAACAAGATCGAAGGACAGGCTAGTGAAGTTCTTAATATGACGGAACTCCATTAGACTGGAACGAGATCAAAGGCAATCTGGTATTGCACTATTCCGACAAACGGAACGAAACATCTCTAATCCGAGATTTACATTTATTGAAACAACAATTTAAAACAGTAGAAGAATTTCACAGCGAAATAGTCGAAATTCATGAACAATAATGTTTTAATCCACGAAATTGACCGAAACTGTAGCAGTAGCCTTATCGTTCTGCATTCAAGAACAAAATATGTTTTATATGAAGTATGACTATCAGCCCCAAAATCAACTAAAAAGACAATCTTTCCAACGTTTTTCCGGCAATAAACAACATAATGTAGTATCTAATTATTTCCCAAATCAAAACTATAAACATAATTACTCTCTTCCTCAACAATCATACCAACAAAATACACGAAGCTATCCACAAAATCTCAGATTTGGCTTTAATACACCCAACCCACGACCTACTTCTTTTAACTCTTTCGGTTTAAGGAATAATCCGCAACACCAACAAACCCAAACACTACAACGCATTCCCCAATATCAACGAAACCAATTTCTACAACGCATTCTCCGATATCAACAAATCCAAACCCCACAATACAATCCCCGCCCATCACCACCCGAACCCATGGAATTAGGATCAGGACAATTGCACTTCCGTCAACCAACCATGTATACTAATAGACAATCCAACACAAGTAATCAAACAAGACGCAGCAATACACCTCGCTACTTCATCGAAGAAGTGCACAATGTGAATATTCCAAATAATCAACCACCTTCTCATTTGCCCGACTTGGACCAATACTACAATGATCCCAATTACCAAGATCCAGAATTTCTGGATCACCAGGTACTTCAGGCAATGCAGGGCAATGCATTAGACGACGGAAATTTTCAGCCACCTGCCTCGACCATATATCTTATATCCCCTTTTAATCGCCCCCTAAAGTTTTTAATCGACACTGGAGCATCAGCTTCTTTTATAAATCCCGAGTTTACTTGTTACCTTAAACACGAAAAATGCACACCTATTAACATTTCTACAATACTCAACAGATACCAACTTAACAAAAAAGTAACGATCCCCAAATTCATAGAATTCAAAGAACCCGGCGAATTAAATTCCACAACTATTTTGATGGTTTACTTGGACTGGATATTTTATCGCAATTAGGCGCAAACGTTGACCTAAGAAATAAAACCCTTGTAACCAAATTCGCAACTAACACTAAAGTAATAATTAAAATACCTGTAGACACTGAAAATGGACGTTTTTCAGAAGGAATATACAAAGCCAAAAATTGGTTTTGCTTCCTGGAAGTCTGCAACAAGGCCTCAATAGAACAAACACTGTTCGTAGAACAACCATTAAAAACCGAATCATATATAATTTTCAGACTTAAATTATATCGAAGTCAACAATTTCAACATAAACTACACAGATACTCCTAGAGACAACAATATACTAAATCTTTTACGTACATCCCATTTAAATCAAGAAGAGGAAAAACACCTTTGCAAATTGTGCAAAGAATTCGACGATATATTCCTTAGAGAAGGCCAAAACCTGACCTTCACTATCTATGTAAAACAGAGAATACCCACGACAGACGACATACCTATTTATACAAAGTCATACAGATACCCATACTGCCACAAAGAAGAAGTTAGAAAACAGATAAATGATATGCTAGAACAAGACATTATCCAGCATAGTTATAACCCTTGGAGCTCACCCGTTTGGGTAGTACCTAAAAAACAAGACCCTAGCGGCAAACAAAAGTGGAGACTAGTAAGAGATTTTAGAAAATTAAACGAAAAAACTGTATCGGATCGATATCCGATACCGAATATTAATGAAATACTTGCTAAACTAGGAAAATGCATCTATTTTTTCACGATCGATTTAGCCAGCGGGTTTCATCAGATCGAAATGGATCATAGAGATATACAAAAAACAGCTTTCACTGTGAAAGGTGGACATTACGAGTAAAAAACGCCCCGTCAACCTTCCAACGGGTAATGGACAATGTCCTGAAAGATTTAATAGGTACAATTTGTTTGGTATACTTAGACGATATTATAATTTACGCAACGTCACTTCAGGAACATACAGAAGATTTAAAAAAGGTCTTTAATAGGCTACGTGAACACAACTTAAAAGTTCAAATAGATAAGTCTCACTTACTTCGAAAAGAAATGGCGTTCTTAGGGCATATCGTCACTACAAACTTTATCAAACCTAATCCAGAAAAAATGTTTGCTATTAAACAATTTCCAATTCCACGCACACAAAAATAAATACGAGGTTTCTTAGGACTATTAGGTTATTATCGCAAGTTCATAAAGGACTTTGCTAAATTGGTTAAACCATTAACCGAGTGCCTTAAGAAAGACCGCAAAATAGAAATCAGCGAACACTACAAAACCACATTCGAAATTTGTAAAAATATTCTCACTAATGATCCTATATTACAACATCCAGACTTCTCTAAACAATTTATCCTTACCACTGACGCGAGCAATTTCGCATTTTGAGCCTTTTTTGCGCAAGGCCCTATAAGAAGCGACAAACCAGTTTGTTTCGTTAGTAGGACCCTTACCACTTCAGAAATTAACTACTCCACGATAGAAAAAGAATTTTTGGCAATAGTCTGGGCAACAAAATATTTTAGGCCATACCTCTACGGCCGTAAACTCAAAATTGTCACAGACCACAAACCCTTGACATGGATTATGAATCTAAAAGATACTAATTCAAAACTACTCCGTTGGCGCTTAAAGCTAGAAGAGTACGACTATGAAATAGTCTACAAAAAAGGAAAAGCTAATACTAACGCCGATGCGCTCAGCAGAGTAAAAATTGATTCCCCGTTACAATTTCAAAATATTGACATAAACATTAACGATACCTTATCAGTACAAGGCACAAGCGGATCAACTATTCATTCCGCAGACGAAAATTTAAATGACGGCATACATATTTCAGAAAGACCTTTAAACGAGTTCAACCTCCAAATTATTCTGCAAAAATCGAACTCAGGTTCCAATATGACTCTTGAAACTGTAAAAAACAACTGTTTAAAAACAAACAACGTAGAACAATACGACACCCAAACTTCGACGAAACCGTGACAATAGACATCTTCAAAAACTTCATCGCTCCAAACAAGCTTAACGCAATTTCTACTGACGACGAAACGTTTCACATTGTACAATCCATCTATTCAAAATATTTTGCAAATAATAAATCTCTCCGGTTAATTCGGTGCGTAGAACTACTGACAGACATAAGACAGAACGAACAACAGGAACAAATTATAAAAGATTACCACACAAACCACAATCACAGAGGTATTAAAGAAACACTTCTCCATCTTAAAAGAAACTACTACTTTCCATACATGAAAAACAAGATTACCGAAACTATCAACAATTGCGATAGATGCCAACTATTAAAATACGATAGAAATCCCCAAAAAGTCCAACATGAAAAACCTGAAACACACCTTAAACCTCTTGACATTTTACTCTTATAAGTCTATCCTAACTATTATAGACAAATTTTCAAAATTTGCTGCAGGGTATACATTACCGTCCCGCACTAGCATTACAGTTCTGAAGTCTCTAAAACATTATATGAGCTTACGCGGTATTCCATTAAAAATTGATCAAGGATCGGAATTTACTTCAAATATTTTCAAAAACTCCTGTAAAAGTTATCAAATACAACTTCACATAACATCCTTTCAACAAACTTCGAGTAACTCACCAGTTGAGCGACTTCACTCTACATTAACAGAAATTTACCGCATAATTTTAGCAACAATCAAAGAGCAAAAAATGGAAATAGATCACGATGAAATTTTCTTTGAAACCATATTCACGTGCAACAATGCAATTCATTCCGCTACAAAACTAACACCCTACGAACTATTTTATGGACGCACATTTAAATTTAAAAAAAACCTAAACTATAACGACGAACACGAATATATTACAAAACTCAATAAAATCCAAGACGAACTGTTTCCAAAACTTAAGGATATTTTAGAACAATCTACAAGTAGGAGAATAGAAAAACTTAACACAGTTAGAAACGAACCCGAAGACGTTAAACCCGACGACATTGTATATAGAAGAGAATGTAGGCGTAATAAACTAACCCCGAGATTCTCGAAACATAAGGTAAGAACAAATAATGGAGTAACACTTTAATAACACAGTTGATAATAAGAAATTTCATAAATCTAGAATTAAGAAGAAAAAGAAATTAGCAAAACCAACCAACGAGTAACAAAACTATTTGACACGAATATTTTACTCTATTTACTATTTTTATGATTAGCTCATTTTACTAGGATTACCTGGTCCAATGCCCAAAAACTGGAAATTCGCGATCTCACAAAACTGCAGGGCATACTTCCACTGCTACTAGGTACTGCGAAAACCATCAAGACATATTGCAACATTATCCACATAGTAGACCTAGAAGAATACATGACAAACGTCGACAAACTAGAAGAAACCCTAACGAACTTTAAATACCTTGAAAAACTTTAAACCCTCTTTAGAGACAACTACACACAAACTAAAAGACCTCCGTACCAAAATTGAACTCCTTTGCCAAAAGTAAGACAAAGACGAGGACTCATTAATGGACTAGGAACGGCTATCAAATTTATTACAGGAAACATGGACGCAGAGGACGCCACAAATTTAAATAAAGAAATAGAAATATTAAATCGAAAACAGGACTATCTTCTTAGCGAGGGATCTCCAAAATCAAGACTCAATGAACAAATGATAGAACGATTTAGGAACATAACTACACATATTAACCGTCAACAAAATCTTATAAAAACGAATCTCGAATATTCTCAAAATAGATCAGCTAACTTAATCCGCACTAATTCCGACATGCTTTCACATATACAATACCTAAACCAATTTAATTACAATATTGATCTCCTAACAAATCACACTCGTGATATCTCCGAAGATGTCGTTCTAGCCAATGTCAATATTATACCAAAAATAATTCTTAACCCCGAAGAACTAACACTTATCCAAGAAACTTTGAACAATTCGATTGAATTTAAATCAAACGAACATCTTTATGAGATGTTAGAACTACAAGCATACTATAATGGCTCTAAAATCATCTTTAACATTCTCATCCCTATCTTATCACAAGAAAACCATTCCCTCTTCCACCTGGTACCATTACCAATAAATAAGACAAAAGAAATAATTGTAAAACCATATATGTTATTTAATGAAAACAGTATACAATATTTTGACTTTAAATGCACCAGAATAGAGAATATTTTTATTTGTAAAGAATCTTCACACCAAGAATCAACTGAAAAATCCACATGCATCGGGAAAATAATGAATAATCCTCCAGCAAACTGTGCTGTCAATGATGTCGGAGAAACATCATCAATCACCCAACCAGAAAACAATTACATCCTCCTCATCAACACTACCCCAACCATCATCAACTCAACTTGCAACAATTTCCACCAAGATTTTGCAGTAGATTTTGTTGGCAGACCAAAGCAATTCACTGTATAGACATAACACCTGCAGTGATTTGTTTTGGAAAGCTGACGTCAGGATCTACACGGTATGGCCTAGCTTAGTCGGAGTTGAGTTTTTTGTGTTTGTTTTTTTGTTATGCGTGAGAATTTTAGAGTGGACGTGAGTAACATTCGTGGGTTGAGATCCAATTTTTTTTCATTGTACGCCCATGCGATTCACAATAAACCAGCTGTTTTGGCACTAAGTGAAACACAGGTCAGCGTAGATTCTGATTTGACAGAGTTTAGTCTGCCTGGATATAACATGGTACCATTATTCTTTTCCCATCGTGGTATCGCCGTTTATATACGTAGTGATGTAGCCTACCAACTTCTACCTCAATATGGCCAATGTTCCAATCCGGAATTTAATTTTGTTTGGCTAAAATTCCATGTCCGTAGGCAATTAATTCACTACTGTTTTA
Source organism: Ferdinandea cuprea (assembly GCA_963576555.1). NCBI lineage: Eukaryota > Metazoa > Arthropoda > Insecta > Diptera > Syrphidae > Ferdinandea > Ferdinandea cuprea. Next base: position 63,956,920 of record OY754960.1, on the reverse strand, counting down.
TTTATAGAAGCCCTAACCAAGACAGGCATTCAACTTATAATGAGTTTAATGCACTGTCTGATTCCATCACCAGAATTGTAACCCATTATCCTCGTAATGAAATCGTCATTGCGGGCGATTTTAATATACACAATTCAAGTTGGCTTCGACATTCTGGACAGACAACACCCGAAGGAAGGTATGTTGAGATCTTTGCTGAGGTTAATAGTTTAACCCAAATTGTAAATCAGCCGACACGGATACCAGACATTAGCGGTCAAAACGCCAACACTCTGGACTTGTTTCTTACCTCTCACCCTGATAAATACACTTTAAATGTATTTTCGCATCTAGGTTCGTCAGACCATTGTATCATATCGGCGAATTTCTCGTACTCCAGCCACACAGTTAAAGAACAAGCTTCTTAAAGAACCGTATGGCAATACGAGAAAGGCAATTGGGAAACTTTAAACGGTTTCTTTCCTCAACAACGACGTGGATGCCGCTACCGATATGATTACAAATTTAATTCACCTGGGTATGAAACGCTTTATCTCTAACAGGATAAAGTGTATCAGACCTAAGGCGTGGTGTGACTTGAGCTGTAAAGAAGCTATCAGGGCTAAAGAGGCAACTTTTCGGTCATTTAAGGCCAACCCAACTGAGGAAAACCGAAAAAAATTCAAACGAGCCAGAAATGACTGCAATGCCCATATTAATCGTGTCAAATTCTCCTACGACCAAAAGTTGAGGCAAAAAATACTACAAAGTCCCTCCGGTAGTAAAAACTTTTGGTCGTTTGTTAAGAATATTAAAAATTCGGCCTCGTCATCTATCCCGACACTCATTTACAATGGCACTCCAGTTGTCAGCTCTTCGGATAAAGCCAATCTGCTCGCTGCTCATTTTGCAGCTAGCTCAACGCTCCCAGATTGTGCTTTATCTCCCCCAGTACTCGAGCGCATAGAACACTCCATGGGACAAATCCACTTTCGCACCCGTACTGTGGCAAGAGTACTTCAAAATCTCAACATTCACAAATCCGCTGGCCCAGATGGCATTTCCCCTATCGTTCTGAAGAGGTGTTCTTCCACGCTGGCAAAACCACTGCGTAAGCTTTTCTATCTGTCCTATTCTTCAGGGATCTTTCCGTGAAGATGGAAAACAGCAATTGTTCAGCCCGTCCCAAAAAAAAGGCGAATCTTACTCTCCCTCCTCTTACCGACCAATTGCACTTACGTCCCTTCTTTCCAAGGTCATGGAAACGCTGATAAATCGTCAGCTTATGAAATATCTCGAATTCCGAAAACTTCTTAATGACCGGCAGTACGGTTTTCACAGCAACAGATCCACTGGTGATTTGATGACATATCTAACCGAAAAGTGGAACCAATCTATTCACCATGGTGGTGAAAGCAAGGTCGTTGCGCTTGATATTTCAAAGGCATTTGACAGAGTTTGGCATCAAGTTCTCTTGTCGAAAATGCGTGCATTCGGGATCGATGTTACCCTTCTTCAATGGATTAGAAATTACCTTTCGGACCGTTCAATACAAGTTGTTTTGGACGGTTTCAAGTCTGCAACTCACCAAATAAATGCTGGTGTCCCTCAAGGCTCTGTTTTATCTCCGACTCTCTTTCTCATTTTTATCAATGACCTCCTGTCTGTCACTTCTAATCAAATCCATTCCTTTGCTGATGACAGTACCCTCAGCTTTACATATTCGTGTCCTGGGCAACGCCCCTCATCTTCGGGCGTTAAACTGGAACGGCAACGTATGTTAAGCTCATTGGATTTCGATCTTGACAGCATACTTAAATGGGGTAAAACCAACAGAGTGGAATTTAATGCTTCCAAAACACAATGCTGTCTGCTGTCATTGAAGCGAACCCCTAATTCTCTGCCATTATCCATGAATGGCACTTGCATCGCTGAAACCGAAAGACTTTCCATTCTCGGTATGTGTGTTAATGACAACCTTCGTTGGAATGAACGCTGCGAAATGTCTAGGCTTCCTAAAGCGATGCAAGAAATATTTCACCCCTTCTGATCTGGCTAGAATCTACAAGGCGTTTATTCGCCCAAAACTTGAGTACAACGCTCATATCTGGTCTGGTGCACCTAAACATATTTGGAGCTACTTGACAGGATCCGAAAACGTGCGGTAAAACTTATTGGCGATCGAGACATTGCGAAATCACTTGACTCTCTTAGTCATCGTCGTAATGTCTCCTGCCTGTCATTGTTTTATCGCTATTTCCACCACAAGTGCTCAAATGAAATAGCCAGTTGCATTACACCCCTACAGCAATTCCACCGCAATACTCGCCTTGCGAGGAATGCACATCAGTTTACCCTTAAGCCTGTTTTCGGAAAATGTTGGGCAATGCAACAAACTAGGATGGATCCTATCTGGCATTCTAAGGACGTCAAGCAACAAGACATCAAGCAACAAGAATATCGTCACAGCCGTGACAACCGGAATTGAAAAATTCTGATAACTTGAAGAGATTGCAGAAAGTTCGCTTCTAGATGAAAATGATGTTAGCCTCCAGCGTTTTGAAAAAGATATCTTCAGAGGTCAGTTTACCTATCGAAGAAGATACAAAATTGGGTAACTCACGAAAACAAGCTATGGCGCGATTTTTTAATTTGAAAAATAGACTTAACGGCCACCCCTGGTTAAAAGCTGAATATGACAAAATTATGAACGAGTATATTGGTTTAGGACACATGACTCCGGCAATCTCTGATCAAGCCCCGCGCTTGGAGCGACACCTTGGCGTGGTGTGCGGGCTTGAACCGACTCCAAACCTTTTTTTCGGATCAACACTGCCAGGAGTATGCTGTAACTGAAGCTTACCACTGGCAGAGTTGCCCAAACGATTGGATTATGATACGGGTGAATAAGTCCTCCACAACTGTTAGTTAGAGTGCAGCAGGGAGTAAACCCGTGGAATAAAATCCCACTTAGAAGTAAAGGTGTTGAGGTACCCGTGTTGAGGAATGCGTGGGTGGTAGTGGTTAAAGAAATGGTCGCGAACGTTCCCCTCCGACGCTCAGTCAAGGTCGGTTGTATAAGTGCCTCATTCCGGTAAGTCGGCTCTGCTGGGATGGACCGTGTTTCCAGATATACACGTGGAACCAAAATTTCGGAACTAAACTAAAAACAGGGAAGAGGGAGATGGCACGTAATGTGTCCCCTTGAAGGGGGTCTAACTGACGACGAGATTTCGAAGGAACGGCTGAACCCTTAGACGGGTCCGACGAAAACTCCAGCAGCAACAAAGAGGACAACCCCTGGTGTTATGCGTAAAAGGTGTGCCGTGACATAAGGCCATGTGACATAAGACCATATCTCAAAATATGGCCTTATGACGCTTTCACAAAGTGTCGTAAAGCCATATTTCGAGGTATGGCTTCATGTCGCTTTCGAAAAGCGACATAAGACCATATTAATTTGAGACATAAGACCATATGTTTTTTTTTTTATTTTTTCAATAACAAAAACTCGTTTTAACCGTTGGAAATATGATTATGAATGACCCTGACCACTGGTAATTGCATGTAACAACTTTGCGCGCTTCTCATTCGTATATCGTGACTCAAACACAACGTGGTTCCTACGATGGAAAACTCTTCCGATTTAATGTACAGTTTCGAATATTGCGAAGGTCTTAGAAGAGGCAGTAACCTACTTTATATTCCGGAGATTAAGCATCTTTATAAATTTAAATACAACGCAAAATTATCGAAACGTTACGTATGCTACAATAAAACATGTAGTGCCAGTGCAGTTGTAGATTTTCTAAATCAGAATCTTGTCCGAATCCCTAAATCTAGTGCCACGCATAACCATACAACCAACGAAAATGTAAGGAAAAAAATAAGAGACATTTCTGATATAAAAATAGAGTGTGCAAATGTCTCACTTAAAAGAAGTGGCATTCGCGAAGTATTCAATGAAGTGTGTGCAAGGGATAATGAAAATCCTTCACAGGTAAGATAACAAATATGTCGTTAAAATAGGTAGTCATTTTAGGTATAAATATGTTTAAGTGCAACTTCTCTTAAAACCTGTTTCTAATATGCGGCTAATTTATAATTAGGTTCCATTTGGTAAATTACGGAGGCAGCTCATCCGGATACGGAATGAATCGTTTCCAAAAGCTCCCGTTAATGCGAAAGAGGTATCGGACCTATTTAAAACCGAAACTGTAATGGGTAGTTTTGGTATGTCGCGATATCAAAATGCGGAACATTTTTATAGGAACACTGTCATTGAAAAAGGTTTTTGCTATACAGTGTTTTTATCGCCAACAATCGCAGCAGCCATTCAAAATTTACCTAAAGAATCCTCCCGAAACTATCTTTTGGATGGCACTTTCAGTGTTGTGCCATCTTGCGGTTATAAGCAACTACTGATTGTACATTTTTCACATAACAACCATGTAAGTTACCACTATTTTTTTGTGTTGTCTAATGTAATGTAATGTGTAATGTCTAATTTGAGAATCTAAGCTTCAGTTTTTGAGCATTAGATTCGCGCGAATTTTCTCACTATTACTTTATCTAATGCTCAAAATATATATATCTAATTGGAAAATCTAAGCTTCAGTTTTCTAACATTATTACTTTATCTTATATTTAGATTTAGGTATTTAGATTTTGAGCATTAGATAAAGTACCCAATAGTCAGAAATTCGCGTGAACGGTATGGTATGATATTTCACTTGCAGGTTTTCCCTTTTATTTACGTACTAATGAGTCATAAGTCGGAGGCCGCTTATCTTCATGTATTTCAATACATTGAAGCCAATTTGTTCAAATTTGAACCAAATTCGTTTGTAACGGATTACGAAAATGCAATGAGAAACAGCTTACAAAACGTTTTCCCAAGGGTAAAGTGTACAACGTGCTGGTTTCACTTTTGTCAAGCTGTTAGGAAAAAAGCATCAAAGTTACCAGCGTTTGTGACTTCTTTGCATAAAAACAAAGAAGCGAATAGACTATTCCGCAAGTTTTTAATTCTTCCGCTCATGAGACCTGAAGATATACAGTCAGCTTTTGAGTTTCTGAATGGAGAAGCAAATGGCGCACCATTTAAAAAAAATGGGGAAAGCATTTTTAAGGACTTTCTGATTTATTTCAATAGACAATGGATGGAGAGGGTAAATATTTTTTTTTGGTTTCCTAAGGGAAATACTTTCTATACTAATACATATATCTATTACATATTTACTTCAGGAAACTCCTTTACTCTTCTCCGTGTTTAGTGCACCGATGAGAACTACAAGTGCACTTGAAGGCTTTAATAGCCATCTCAGCGGGAGGCTTTCCAAACACGGAAATTTCTTTAAGTTTCTTGATATTTTGTTGGACGAGGATCGAGTTAAATCGAGAGAATTTATAATGTCCTTAGATGGCACATATGACATCTTTGAACCTCCAAAAAAGAAATTTAAAGACAAAGGAGCTCAAATTGAAATAGCCCTGGGAAAACTAAGCAAAAAAATAATTTCCATCAACGATTTTCTCAACCAACTTACCAACGAACACAACAATCTGCTTACAGAAGAAGCTGCGAAATTAGATCACTGCCAGGAGCATGAAGAAGAACAAGGTGAAGATTCTTCTGAACATCAATATTTAAATGCAGATGAAGCACCAGTTCTTTGCGTTATTTGCTGCGAAAATACCCGCACCATTCTCTTGCAGCCATGTAATCACTTTAAATTGTGTTTAAATTGTTTTACAAAGCTGTCGGAGAACTATATAAAGAACAACAATCCAATTCTATGCCCAATTTGTAGACAAATTGTCGCAAATAGCACAACTATATTCTGTTAAGTGTTTAAACATTTTTTCTTTTCATCTGATTGAACATAATTGTATTTATAGAAAAATAAATATTTACAGTTCTTATAATAATTTTGAGCTTTTAAATCTTTGAATCCTTAATAATTTTGAGCTTTTAAAGATGACATTTTATCAGGTAAGGGTTAAAAATCCATTTGAAAGTGACATAAAGCCATAATGGTCTTATGTCGCTTTTCGAAAGCGACATGAAGCCATACCTCGAAATATGGCTTTACGACACTTTGTGAAAGCGTCATAAGGCCATATTTTGAGATATGGTCTTATGTCACATGGCCTTATGTCACGGCACCCGTAAAAGGTTGTTCAATTAGGCCAGACACCTCTATGGCATACTGACTGCCAAAGAAAGATCCTCTCTCACTCAGAAAGAGCTCGAATCCAATTCGCTAATGACGTAGCCACGAGGCCTTCGGCCATGGTAAGGCGTAAGGCTAAAGTATCCACGTCATGTTAGGTGACACATGTATCGTACGGAAGGTTAGTAGAGGAACACCACAGGGTGGTGTTCTTTCCCCGCTCATATGGATCCTGATAATGGATGCGCTTCTAAAGCAACTAGAGAAGGAAGGCGTCGTCCGCGTATGCATTCACGCGGATATGCATTCATTCCTGGTCCCAGGCAGATTTCCCTCAATCCTTAGCGAACTACTCAGCTATGAGTCGGTAAGTCAGCGCCATAATGTCGGTAATTGGGTCGTGGACCGAGGGCTGGGGGTCAATCCATCCAAGACAGAAGTTCTGCTGTTTACTAGGAAAAGGATAAAGATACCCGGGCGTTATCTTAGACTCCAAACTTGAATGCATGAGTATAACTGGGTCCCTAAGGATGACACCCACTGCAGCTTTGGAGATACTACTCGATCTCATGCCATTAGACATTAGACAGAATACCGGAAAGTAGTGAATGGGATGAAAACGCAGTCAGGAAAAAGGAAGAGATTGCCATCTACACCGACGGCTCCATCGGTGGACATCGGAACAGGCGCAGGCATCTTCTGTGAATCCCTAGGATTAAGCAAATCCTTCAGAATAAACGACGACTGTAACGTTTTTCAAGCGGAGATAGCTGCCATTATCTAGGCTGTAGCCGAACTGAGAAGGCACTGCATTACTAACAGGACGATCACCATCTACTCTGATAGTCAAGCGGACATAAAAGCCATGAAATCAGAAGTGGTGAAGTCAAGGGCTGTGAGCCAATGCAGGAAGTCTTTAGGCGAGTTATCAGCTGTCAACACAGTTACCCTGTGCTGGGTGCCAGGGCACACTGATATCCCGGGAAACGAGGAAGCGGACAAGCTTGCAAGATCAGGGTTAGAAATGAATGCATCACTGGCAATTGACTCAGTAAAAACACCGCTTAGAACCATCGCACGCGAAATCGACACCGAGTCCTTGAGTAGAACTAACCTACGCTGGACACAACTCGATACGTGCAGACATAGAAAAGAGCTATGGTCAGCTGTCAACAAAATAAGATCAAAATTCATGATCGGGTTAAACCGCAAGGATATCCGAGTACTTACAGGAGTCCTTACGAGTCACTGCGCTGTGGGTCTGCATGCGGAAAAGTTGGGCATACTGCACAACGATTACAGCAGAAGCTGCACGGACGTTGAAGAAATAGAGTCTGTTCCTCACCTGCTTTGGGAATGCCTAGCCTTAAATAGCATAAGGCTTACGACCCTAGGCAGATACTTATATGATGAGCTGGGGGATGTGGGCAAAACCAAGACCTACTCAGATTTGTATACAAATCGGGTTGGTTTTAAGAGAGCGTCACTTTGTGCACATACCAGCGGGTGTTTTCTTATATATTTCCAGGTGTTTCAAGTTCGAGGAAAGGTACCCAGATGGACACAATGGACCCAACTGCTGGTCTAAGTGAGCCGTGACTGAAGTCACAGGGGCATCCACCACATCAAGCAGTTATACCTACCACATCAAGCAGTTATACGTGAGAATAGTCTTACAACCAAAGTTAGAGTTGTATTTGATGCATCAACAAAAACATCTAATATGTGCAGCCTAAATGATATTCTTTTGCCAGGACCTAGGCTACCAAAGGATTTATTCGATATTATCATCAAGTGGAGACTTTGGGGATATGTGTTAACCGCTGATATAGAGAAAATGTATCGAAAAGTTAAAGTAGCAGAAGATGACCACGAACTTCAATACATTTTATGGAGAAGTTCTGATAAAAACCCTTAGAAGAATACAAGCTTACTACACTAACATATGGGACAACATGTGCACGATTTCTAGGAACTATGGAATTAGCTGATAATTGCCAGGAAGAAAACCTAATAATTTACAAAATCATAAAAGATGACTTTTATATGGATGACTTAATGACAGGAGCAGATTCCATACAAGAATGCCAGGTGATTCAAGTTCAAATTACTAAACAGCTTAAAATTTGGATTCCAGTTGAGGAAATGGCTTTCAAATAACGGCGATGTATTAAAAATAATACCTAATATTGGGAGAATGAAGTATTACAAATTGATGATAGTGAATCAGTAAAGACGCTGGGTTTGCAGTGAAATTCCCAATATGACGAGTTCTCATTTACATTTAATGTCAAGAACCAAGAGTCATCATCAAGGAGAGAAGCTCTTTCATGTTTAGCAAAAGTGTTCGATCCATTGGGTTAGATGTCGCCTGTAACAGATGTAGCCAAATTGTTAATTCAAAAATGATGGTTAATGAATGCTGACTGGGATGATGTAATGAGTGAAGAGCGGCAGAAATAATGGAAAGAGTTTACGCAGGATTTGCCAACCCTAAAAACTATTAAAATATCAAGGTGGTTAAAAACGACAAATGAAATTAAATGGCAATTACATACATTTGCAGATACTTCAGAAAAAGCGTACGCAGCAGTTGTGTAAGCGAAAATTGGTTCCACAGTAATAATCGTTGCATCAAGAAGTAAATTAAATCCAAAAAGAACAAAGAAAACCTTACCAATATTAGAACTATGTCCACCTACTTACAAAACTACTGCAGAAAGATTCAGACTCAATAAGGGGGTTATTTTCGCATGGAGTGACTCAACCATAACATTGAGTTGGATTAAACAAAACAAAAGAAAAGAAATAAAAGAAAGAAAATAAAATAAAATAAAAAAAGAAATCAAAACGATAATCCCTGCAGCAACTTGGAATCATGTGGGGTCTCAAGAAAATCCAGCGGATATTGCACCATGAGGAACAACAGTAAATAAACTGGCCAATGGTAGTCTTTGGTGGAATGGTCCTGCTTGGTTGAAAGAAAAAGAAAGTATATGGCCAAAGCAGCCCGAAATACACATAGTTAAAGTTATTCTAACAACAATCCCAATAACTTTTAAACACCACAAAATAGTTGACCTATCCCGAAAATGCAGCAGTTTTAGTAATTTAGAAAGAGTAGTAGCTTACATACTACGATTTATTAATATAAACTTAAAAAGAAGAAACCAAGTTTTGAATACTTATCCGCAAAAGAACTCAACAAAGCAGTTAAAGTTATTATACGTCAGTAACAAACTATCGATTTTCCAACGGAAATCTATACCTTAAAGCAAAATAAGGAGATCAACGGTAGAGGAAGAATTGAAAGCTTTAATCCTTTTTGAAGATGGAATATTGAGAGTGGGCGGAAGATTACGAAATTCTTCACTTCCGTTTGACAAAAATCATCCAGTATTATTAGACAAATCTCATTTAGCAGACCTGCTTGCTAACAATACTCACTCTATGACATTGCATGGTGGAGGCCGAATAAAGGAATCTTTGTTAAGGAGACGATTTTGGAAAATTGGCTTAAAATATGTCTTAAGAAAATGCATGAGAAATTGCACGAAATGCTTTCGCTTTAGTCAAACAACAGCAAAGCAAATAATGGGAGATATTCCTGAATGCCGTGTCTCAGATTCTTTTCCATTTACATTTACGGGAGTAAATTACGCTGGTCCGATTCAAATAAGATGTTCCAAAGGCCGTGGATAAAAATCTTTTAAGGGATACGTTGCAGTGTTTGTCTATATGGCAACAAAAGCCGGTCACGTAGAAGCAGTTAGTGACTTGACGACTGAATCCGTTTTAACTGCTTCTTTGCTAGAAGAGGTAAAAGCAAACACATGTATTCGGATAACGGTACAAATCGGTTGGAGCAAATCGTTTGATGCTGAATTCAAAAATGCTATTAAAAACAATAGTGCAGTATAGGAATCAGAAAAAATAGAATGCCATTTTATTCCCCCGGCTCAAAATCATGTGACAACAAGCTGACTTATGAAGAACTGATAAAATTGCTAAATTCAAGACCGCTGTATACTACTGGAAACAGTGTCGAAGACGCAGATGTATAAACTCCGGGTCATTTTCTAATTGGACCACCTTTGCTAGAGTTAACTGAACCAATGTGATAAGCCAGTAGCCTTAACAGATGGAAATTATTACAAAAAATTAAAAGTGACTTCTGGAAAAGGAAGGATCAATACCTTGTAACGTTACAACAAAGAAACAAATGGAAAAGGTCAGTCTCAAATTTAACAGAAAATCAAGTAGTTATAATAAGAGATGAGATTCAAAATGGCCGTTAGGAAGAGTAATAAAGGTTCATCCCGGCCGTAACAAGGACTAAAACGGCATTATCAAGCGCCCGATACATAAGCTTTGTCCATTAGAAAACATTGACAAAATAGAGGAAGAATCAATGGAAAGTGCAAATGCAAAATTAACCACAACATATATCCAAAGATCGAAAGTACCTTTTAAAGAAAATAATCAGCTTAAACTGCGTTTCGTTTGTTGATAATTATTTGAATGGCAAAACCGCATTTCGGAGCATCTTTTAACAAAACGACAGAAGGCGGTATAGTTTTTGAGCTGGCAAGCAATGCGGCAATTTATGTGGATACAATTGCAAACATGGACGTTTTGACAGTGGAACCTGATAATTTACTACAATTTTAACCCTTATTTCGAAAAAATGAATGGAATCGAAACATATATACTTCGTCTGGAAAAAGAGTACAATTTACTAAAGTATTTTGAAGAACCCTGCAAGTTAATAACATCCTCACTAAAAAGCGATATTTAGTACTATATTTAGTTTATACTCAAAGGAAAGAGAAATCGAATGGCACCCCTAGAATTTGTTGGTTCATTTTACCACATTTTGTTTGGAATTATGGATGCAGACGACAGAGAAGATATGGAAAACGATATGACAACCATTTTTGAAAATCAAAAAAATCTTGCAAAGGTCATAAAACAACGAACTTCTATAATAGACTCAACTGCTAACATTATTAAAAGGACAAATGATGAAGTGAGTTCAAACTTTCTTAAGATGAATGAACAACTCAACAAATTCTAATATGAAATTATAAAAGATCAAAACTAGAAGGCATGGCTCTATTGTTTCACATTATGACAACACAAGTCAATTTGATAGAGGATGGGGAAAATATGCAAGAATCAATAATGAACCTGTTCATTGATATTAATCATGGGCGAATTAATCCAAAATTACTGCAGACTTCTTCAGCGAAAGGTAGCATTAATCAAAGCTAAACTCCCTTCGAAACTAACAATACCTGGAACACGACAAGAAAGTCTACAATTCCATAAAAGCTAAAGGATTGGTGCTAGGATCACGTATAACGATTAAGGCAGAAATACAACTTCTATACAGCGATGCAGCAACTATTTACAAATTAATCCCGTTACCAATAACAAGAACTGACAAGATTATTATAGCAAAAATTGAGGCTAATATATAATTTTTAATTTTGGATTAAATGCATATTTCTTGGTGTTACAATCGGAACTGAACATGCGCACAAAAAGTCTAGAATACCATTTTCTATGTAGGGGAAATTGGCCCTGGAATCCCGCTGCAGATTCACACATTAATCGTTTGAAATGGCGGAAATATAGCAATCAAAAAGTGAAAAATGCGAATATAAAGAATTTCAAGCAGGTAACTTTTTGACTACTTTTGTAGTCCTTTCTACCACTATCCCAAAGAACAGGATTAACCTGCACCAATGCAATCAAACATGATTCCTTTTCACGGTCCCACGAAAAAACAATTCTTCTGCTCCTTTTTTTATTGAAGCCGTGGATTTCTTGATTGTGGCTTCCTCCAAATTGGCTCCACAGTCTTTTTCACTCATTTTAAGAAGGAATCAAACTAATTGAGCACTTAAATTAACTTTTCAATATATATTTACTTTCACTTTTTTCTTTGTCAACTATTCCAACTTTCAATTAACGTAAAGATGACACAGTGGAAAATCGAGCAGTGTCATCCGTGGGACCTTGTCATTCGGATGACATGCTGTCAAAAAAATTTTGTCATCCAGTCCCAATAGCGATGACAAGCGATCACACGGTCAATGAAATCAGTCATCTGGTATGTCATCCGGATGACACGTTCAATGAAATGCCGGATGACAGGCGATCACATGACTGCTCTAGGACAAATTCTACGTCATTGTGACGTCAGCATGTCATCCGGATGACAAGTTTGGATGACCGTCTGATCGCATCTTAAGTAAAGGGTGATTTTTTAGCTGGTTTGGTTTTGGCAACACTGGTTTTGACAGCTGACGTGTGTTTAGTACCTTGTGTCACTGTCAAACAGCTTCAGTTTGGTTTGCAATTTAACCATGGATCGTCTTACAAATGAACAACGCTTGCAAATTATTGAATTTTACTATCAAAATTCGTGCTCGGTTCGAAATGTTCATCGCGCGCTGCTTCCATTTTATGATCGGCATTCTCGACCTTCTGAGCAGTCTATTCGGAAGATTGTGACCAAATTTCGCACCAAATTTACTTTGTTGGACATTAAACCACCAACACGTTTACGTACTGTGCGTATTGAAGAAAATATTGCGGCCGTATCAGCTAGTGTGACAGAAGACCGCGAAATGTCGATTCGGCGCCGTTCCCAGCAGTTAGGCCTTTGTTACAGCACTACGTGGAAAATTTTGCGGAAGGATTTGGGCGTAAAGCCTTTTAAGATACAGCTGGTGCAAGAACTAAAGCCAGCCGACCTACCACAACGCCGAATTTTTGGTGAATGGGCTCTTGGAAAGCTGGCCGAGGATCCGCTTTTTTATCGAAAAATTGTGTTCAGCGATGAGGCTCATTTTTGGTTGAATGGGTACGTAAATAAGCAAAATCGCCGCATTTGGAGTGAAGATCAGCCAGAAGCATTGCAACAGCTACCAATGCATCCCGAAAAAGCCACTGTTTGGTGCGGTTTATCGGCCGGCGGCATTATTGGGCCATATTTCTTCAAAGATGATGCGAATCGCAGCGTTACTGTCAATGGTGAACGCTACCGAGCGATGATAACAAACTTTTTTTTGCCCGAAATGGAAGTTCTTGACTTGCATGATATGTGGTTTCAACAAGACGGTGCCACATGCCACACAGCACGCGAAACAATGGGGCAATTGCGAGGCGAGTTTGGTGAACAGTTAATTTCACGTTTCGGGCCGGTCAATTGGCCGCCTAGATCGTGCGATTTGACACCATTAGATTATTTTTTGTGGGGGTATGCCAAGGCTAATGTGTATAGGGACAAGCCCGCTTCGATTGACGCACTGGAAGCCAACATCCATGCATTCATTCGTGAGATACCGGCCGATATGTGTGAAAGAGTGTGCCAAAATTGGACTCAGCGGATGGGCTACCTGAGACGCAGTCGCGGTCAACATTTGCATGAAATTATCTTTAAACATTAAATTGCAAGGTTCAAACTATCGATTCAAATAAATATTTCATTCATTTTTTCGAATTTTTTGTGTTTTTTTTTTAAAAAAAGTTCTAAACCTCTTAAAAAATCACCCTTTATTTTAGTAATCACATATGTAAGATCACGTAAAAGAAAAAATGTAAGTATTGACAGAAACGGCAAAATGTTCAAACATATTATTTGAACAAGTTAATGTTTTGTTATCTACCGATTCAAAACTATAAAATAACACAAGAGTGCAACAATTGATGAGGCATCGACACTCTGCTTCATGAGTATAATCTCCACTTCTTATCTTTATAGGAAAGAGGAAGAATATAATCTCAAGTGAGTTGTCCATGAATTGCATTTTTGTGTTATGTCTTCTTTATCTTTATGACGGTCGAAAATAGTTCGGACTGTTCATCATTATCTATGAATGTAACATCAAAATTAGAATAAGGTTTTAGAGATAAGAAAATTGTATAAACAGTTATGGTAAGAGAAAATAAAATTTAGTAACTTACAACTACTCAACGAATGTATTTAATCGTACATTTAGTATATTTTGGTTTACGTATGTAAGAACGTAAAAATAATCACCTGTCAGGGTTCTGGTGGGTGCAAGTGCGTGTTTTTTTTAAGTGCAATTACTTTGTTAATAAATACCATATCGATAAGAAATAAACACCGTTTTAAGGCCCTAAGTTTCTCGTTTTAAAATCTTCTAGCAGTAAAGTCTTATGAGCTATAAGTAAGAAAAATAGGTATATAGTAACAATCGCTTCAAAAACAGCTGACCTCTTCTTTGTGCTATGCGTATTGTTATTTTGTTTTTTATTTAGAGATACTAGCTGAATTCCTGACCTAATCCGTGTTAAAAGAAATTAGTTTTACTATCCAACTAAATATTGACTATTTTAAGTCAGAAAATATATATTTCTAATCAGCGGCTTATTGGTCTCGGATTGGCCGATCCAAACATAGTAGCCATGTTGATAGGTAGTTTTTTTTGTGATTTTCATACTTTTTTCGAATTATACACTTTGTTCGTGGACGAAGCTTTGTACATTTGCAATAACATACTTTCTTCTAAGTCAAATATTTGCATTTGAAGTGAATGCTTTGAAAGACTGAACAACTTTGTAACCACGTCAGTCCATTCTGCCGCTTCCCCATTTTTGCAAAGAATGATAAGCGAAAATAGAGAAAAATAAAAAGAACAAAATTTAGCTTATGAATTCAATAAATTTTCGGGTCTAAAATTGAATTTAGCAATTTTTTCTTAATTTACTTATGCTTATCGTCTACCTTAAACTACCTTATGCTGACATTAATGTTTCTTTTTTTATTATTCTGCTTCACAAGCATTCAGGTGTTTCGTTGTCTGGGCAATGCACTGAAAATATATGCGAAGAAATTCTTCAGTGAAATATCGTATCACATAATTTTCCGTGTGAACATTTTAGTTTAATGTATGCCAATTTTCATCTCAGCATCACAATTTGCCCCCAGGATTCCAATATGTGTTCTGGAGTTTCCGTGAACTCATTGCAGATTTATGTGTATTACTAGCTCATTTAGTTCTTCTACATTTTTCACTTTTATTTTATTTAACATTTTTGTGTTTAGGTCAACGGTATCTAATTTAACATTAACGCAACAATCTTCGAGTCCGTTTGTATTAAATCCCTCAATTTAATATAGTTTCTACTGTGTTAAAAGCACAATTTTCGTCTAAAGTTAATATTCCTACTGTTAAAAATGTATTTGGGACATCAATTAAAACAAGACCGACCGTTGTAGTTGTTCAATTACACGCGGGTGAATAACGCCACTTTGAATAAAAAGTAAACTGTATAAAATCTTCTCTATTTCTAATTGCATAATCATGAAATTTATCTTATTCACTATTTCGTTAAGGTAAGCGTGTATGGAATTAGTTTCCTGAATTTGCTTGCCTTCCGTCTTTATAAGAAGCTAAATATTTCATTGATTTTAATTACGGTTACATTCTGATTTGCTCCCACATCAATTACCTGTTTGCTTAATTTTGTCATGATTTTGACATTTTCTTCTTTGCCTTTATTTGTTTATTCTAATCTCATTTGATTTGATTGTATTCACCGTTTCTGCGTAATATTCGGCGTCGTCTTTATCCATTATATTATAGATAACGTTAACTTTACACTCTAGCTTTATCAAATTGTTCTTTACATTTCCTTGGTACTTTTCACAATTGCTAATATGTTTTACACATTAATCGTTTATTTTTTTTACTATTTGCTTTGTATTTTCTATGTATTTGTTTAAAGTTCTAACACTTATTTTGTTAACTAATATTACTTTTAATCCTATTTCTCTGATGTCCCCTTTAAGGTTTAAATATAATCCACTATTAACGGTTAATTTCCTTATTTTATGTTGTCCTGAAGGACCAGGTGATTTTGTAAAGTACGGTCGAATGTTGCATTTATTATGTTTTTGTTCTTTATTTCCCAATTTAATAAATACGTGATCTTGATAAACTTTATATATCTCAAAGGGTCCTTTAAAATTACTTTCTAACTTGTCCTTTACTAAATTGTTTACTTAAACCTCTTGTCCTACTTTATACTCTACCACCTTTCCTAGGTGCCGATCAAATCTAAGTTTTGCTTTTTTTTAGCTTTAAAATTATGGTTTCTAGCGATTACTGGCATATAAGAGGTTCGCTTTTAGCTCATCTAAGTAGTCGTATGTACTCTTCTCGTAATTCTTGTCTAACTCACTAGGTTTGTTCGCCAAATTACCATACACGAGCTCATATGGAGTGTATCCAGTTGTGGTGAGCACTGTTGTGTTATAACAGAAACATGCATAAGGCATTCATTCATGTTTATCCTGTATGTTATTTAGCTCACTTCCTGTAGCCTGAAATATTCTAACAAGCGAGGGGGTCTATCTTGCCCCATTTAGGCGCAATGTAAAAAAAATTACTTAAAATGGAAAACAGTATATTAATACACAATGGCAAGACTTACAAAAAAGTGCAATAGCAGTTTTGAAAGCCAAAACTGCTATTTCTCTTTCAAAATTTTGAAAAAAAAAAATTAAAAATATATATTGAAGGCTGGTTTTTCCAGAATTGGAAAGAACGAATTCCTGGCTTTCAAAGCTGCTATTGCACTTTTTTGTAAGTGTTGGCATTGTGTTTTAATACACTGTTTTCTATTTTAAGTAATTTTTTTACATTGCCCCTCCGGCCTAAAATGGAAAGATAGACCCCAACCCATACAAAAAATGTTCGTATTTAACTCCTCTACCAAAAACAGTTTTTAATTTTTGGCGTCAAAGTTATCGTACTCTCCCCACCATTTGCCTGAGGATGGGTAGTAGTGATATTTTGTATATTGCACATTTTACAAAAATCCTCAAATAACGCGTTGCAAAATTCCATGCCGTTATCGGTCAACATTATTTTCGGTAATCCAACATTTTAAATCCAATCATTGGTGAATGCTCCAGCTACTGTTTCTATTGCTTTATCTGTTAAAGGTATAAATTTAATGAATTTTAAGTCAAATTTATATCCATCTTTTGTTTGTTCAAGTGGGCCAATCAAATTCATATATATATTTTCGACAGCTTTTTCAGCTGAGGTCACTATTTTCATTGCGTTTTGCTTTGTTCGCCTGGTTAATTTATCTTTTTGGCAATGTTCTTCTAAATAGGGTATTTCTCTACAAATATTATTTCCATTACATTCCTCTTCTCCTGGCTCACCAAGGTTTAGTCCTTCTACTTGATCCTCCTCTAATTCTTCTAAAGCTTCAATACTTGCAAGAGCTGCATTGTCATCCATCATGATATTATTTGGTCTACTTCTTCAAAACTTTCTATTTCCTGACAATTACCATTTTTTATTATTATAACCTACTTCTTCCTGTTCAATGATTCTTTCAAGACAGTTCATCTGCAACAACGTTTTCACATCCCTTTTTAGAACGGATCTCATACTCAAACTTTCAGCCTTACCCTGACGAGTCTAGATCCAGGATCTTCCAAGTCCATTGCTTATGGTCTGTCCGGACGATGAATATCCTCCCGTAAATGTTATGTCTAAACTGCTTCGATGACCAAACTATGGACAAGCACTCTATTCAGTAGCTATGAACAGCTCCTTTTCCCTTGTTTGACGCATCCGTTGTAATGCTAAATTCCCTTTTATAGTCTGGGTACTGTAGGACTGGAAATTTGGTAATTGCTTCTTTTAACTTTTCGTATGATTATTGTTGCTCTTTTCTCGAATTAAATAATGCATATTTCTTTAGCAATTTATTTAGAGGCCCTGCTATTTTACTAAAATGTTTGACAAACTTTCGGTAGTACCCTACCATGGCGGTTGCTTTTTAACTATGCTCTCTATCTTGTTGGGATCAGGCTTCACGCCTTGTTCAGTTATCACATGACCCAAATAATTAACTTCCTTACGAAGGAATTTGCACTTGTCCTGTTGCAACTAAAGATTAGCAGCCCTTATTTGTTCGAGAACCTGCACTAATTTCTCATTGTGTTCTGCAAGGCTCTGACCGTAGCATTTATTTCCTTGTAACCCTTTCAGTACTGTATTCATTACTGTGAAGGAAACTTGAAAGCATGTCGGGACATTTTTCAACCCGAAGGCCATTCGAGTATACTCGAAGTACAGAATACTAAAGGCAGTCTTCTCGATATCTTTATCCTCGACGGGGATTTAGTCAAATCCAGGATGGTAATAGTCGAGGTAAAGTCGAGCATTGTAAAATACCTTGACTTTCCTAATTGCTGATGAATTTTATTTATGTTTGGAAAGGGATAGTTTTCCGCAATCGTCAACTCGTTGAGTTTGCGGTAGTCTATTACCATACTGCATTTTTGTATACCGCTAGCATCAACCTTCTTTAAAACAATCCAAAGATGTGAGCTCCATGGCGAACTACTCTCCCTTACCCCCCTTACCATACCTCCATTCATTTGCTTTTCAACCTAATTACGTACCATTTCCTCATGTACCTTTGGGTACCTGTACGTTTTGGTAAACACTGGTGAACATCCTTCTGTAATCCTAATCTGATGCTTTGTCACATTATTGTGAGTGAGCTTTTCATTCTGTATACTAAAAATGTCACTGTAAAAAAAACATACAAATGTATGAAGAAATGCAATTATTAACATAAACAAATAAATATTAAACTGTAAATTTTTCACATATTACAAATTAACAAATTTTGTAGATTTTCAAAACTTTCTGAAATAAAATTCAAATTTTTACAAACCTATTGTGAGTATTCAAAAAATAATAAGTGGACAACAAGTAGCAAATACGTAAGTTATTTTGACGAAAAGAAATTTATAATAAATCAACCAGTACCGACTATAACTTGTTCAATTTGTAATATGTGAAAAAATTATAGATTGACATTTATTTATTTATGTTAATAATTGGATTTCTTTTTACATTTAAATGTTTTTATAGTTGGAATACAACCCCAGCCTTACATGACCACACGGAGAGTGAAGGAAACTCCAGAAGTCTCCAATCCTCAGAAAGCCCAGCCCAAGGGGAGCATTAAAGTCCCAGCCTTACCACCACCTGGGAAACCAGGCGGAAGGGATGACTCTCTAAGAAAGCGGCTAAGTGGTGCTGGAGCGAGATGGTACCTCCGCTACCTCAGCAAAGGCTTTGAGCCAGAGGCAGCGAGAAAGAGGGCTGAAGAGCATCGGGCTAAGCCTGAAACAAAAGGAGTGGCTGCCGAGAAAAGACGGAACACCAACATCACCCCCCAATCAACGCAGCCAAGTAGCTAAAGGATGATGAAGGTGCCTAGAGAGGTATGCAGGTATGGTCGGTCGTAATTATGCTGCGGCGGTGAAAGCGACGCGGGTTAGTCAAACTACTGGTGCGGTGGCTGAGCTGTTCTCCCTGTGAATTATCCACAGGAGATACTCAGCAACTCAGACCACGATCACATTCGGTGACCATCTTCCTACCGCGTAGCCTAAACCAGGAGTCCAAGACATCGTTGGCATTACTTGAAGCGCAGAACGATTGATTGAACACGAAGGTGTGGAGAGTACTCCATAGTCGAAACGAAGAAACCGAGCAGGTACTGGCCCTTAGTATCGACCAGGAGTCCTTCTATGCCAATCGGAAAAAGGTTCCTTGAACTATTCGACAATGTAGCGGGGTGTGGACTCAAGAAGTCTAAGTGGAACACCGGGCAGGCACCGGAAGATTCAACTCCGGCCTCGCATGGTACAGAGTTTTGGACAGAGCCAGCATCTGGATTCCAAACAGCAACACCAATACTCTCGGACGAATCGACGGTTCAAGAAAAGACCGAAGAATCCATGTCCATCTCAGGGAGCTCGCTCTCAGAGGGAGATTTGGACACAACGGTCATAACCTCTTCCAAGGAAAACGCTGTTGACAGAGGATGACAGAGCTCGCCCCATGCGAGCATTAAGCTCGATGTCATGCCGAGTAAAGGTAGCACATTCACCATGCTATAGCTGCTTCTGCTGTAATAGCTAGAATACTTACCTCTGAAGGCCTTGGACTGGTCTTAATTCAGGAGCCTTGGATCCTGAAGGGACAAGTCAAAGGACTGACGAGCAAGGATGCACAGGTAATTTGGGACACTCGGGCTGAAAAACCAAAACCATCCTAATAAGAAATAAATTAAAATTTATTTTACTTTCAGAATACGCGATGCGAAACTTGGTGCCAAGGAGTTCACCACACCATCATCATCGTATCAGCGTACTGTCCAGGAGATGAGCAAATGATATCATATGATCTGCAACGACTTGTGGAGCACGCAAATAGGATCCACATGCCGTTGCTTATAGGTTGTAATGCAAATGCCCACACCATCGTATGGGGAAGCACTGACACCAACCATTGAGGTGAGTACTTATTAGAATTTATTATGAGTTTGTCCCTCGCCATTTAGAGCGTAGGAAGTACCCCCAATAGAATTGGGGAAGAAGTTCTTGACCTCACACTTGGTAGTCCGAGTGTTAGTACATTACCCAGAAACTGGAGAGTATCTAGTGAGCCGTCACTGTCCGATCATAGAATTTTAGTGTTCGATCTGGATAATACAAGTATCACAGGAACCCCAGGAAAACTAACTGGGATACCTTCCAAAAAGTCCTAGAAGAAAATAATGGAAAACTCGAAATGAAGAAATCTCCAGGACACTTGCCATCGCAAATGCGTTTGAAGCAAGCTGTCCCCTGTCAGGGGAAAAGCGAAGGAAAGACATGCCGTGGTGGAACAATGCATTGTCAAAACTCAGATCCGAAGTGTGCAAGCTGTTTAATGCAGCAAAACGTAATGAAGAATGGCAAAGATATCAAACGACTCTCACCACCTTTAATAAGGGAATAAGAAAGGTTAAAATACAAAGCTTCAGGAAATTCTGCGAGGAAATCACAAACACCCCTACAGACAAGGACAGGAACTATTAAAGTAAAAACTACAAGAGGATACCCACAAGGACGGGTATTATCACCCTTGATGTGGACTCTAGTTGTATAAATTGCCCGAGGAAAGTTTGAATAAATTCTCTGCGACATCATACAACGAGGTCTGAGAGTAACACAGGAATGGTGCCTCACTGCTGGACTGAACATCAATCCGGCTAAAACAGCGATTGTGCCATTCACAAGGAAAAGAAAACTTAAAAGACTCAAGGAAATCCGATTGTCAGGCCGACACTGATACCGGTCAATGAGGTGAAGTACCTAGGACTACATCTGTACAGTAAACTCCTCTGGAAGAAACACAGAGGAAACCACAAGAAAAGCAACCCGTGCTCTTAAGATATGCAAGATCCAAGCGGGAAAGACGTGTGGCTGTACCCCCAATATTCTACGATGGATGTACATAGCGATTGTGAGACCAATGATCACATATGGTGCAGTAGCATGGGCAAAACGAACAAGTCTTATCACAACGAGGAATAATCTCTCAATAAAGTGCAAAGACTGGCATCACCGGCGCAATGCGTACATGCCCAACCGCTGTAATGGCGGTGCTATTGGATTTTATTCAAGAAGAAACATGCGCCATAGAAAGATGTGTTTGAATCAATCTCGAAAGGAATTACAGAAACTGTAACATAGCAATAATGTCAGATTGTCAAGCAGCTATCAAAGGAATCCTTTGTCATTAAATCCAAACTTGTATGGGAATGCCTACAAAGTCTCAACAATTGAGAGGCTAAGGTGCCTCCGATTCCTGAAAAAATGCTTCTGGTTGTCTTTGGAATCGAATCTAATACGTTTTCCAAAAATGCTTTTCATTCTGTATGTCGATTAATAATAATAATATATGTAGGGTGTAGTACATTGCGACTCCTATTGTGCCCCTACCTTGGAGAGGTTTTGCTCCCTCTTCCAGAGCATCCTCACAGCTTAATTGTTCGGGAATTATGTTGGAGTGCTTATGCTCTGGCTTTGGCCTTGGCCTTGGCAAGGAAACTCCTACTTAGAGCACATCATCCAATCCAATTTTTCTAATAATCTGAGAATGAGTAGTGGATCTCTGGTTGGTAAATCCTTTTCTTGAATTTGGTGTTTTCCCAAATATTTAAACCTTTTTTGGGTCAGTGCCCCCAGGATTCCAATATGTGTTCTGGAGTTTCCGTGAACTCATTGCAGATTTATGTGTATTACTAGCTCATTTAGTTCTTCTACATTTTACACTTTTATTTTATTTAACATTTTTGTGTTTAGGTCAACGGTATCTAATTTAACATTAACGCAACAATCTTCGAGTCCGTTTGTATTAAATCCCTCAATTTAATATAGTTTCTACTGTGTTAAAAGCACAATTTTCGTATATATTTCTAATTGCATAATCATGAAATTTATCTTATTCACTATTTCGTTAAGGTAAGCGTGTATGGAATTAGTTTCCTGAATTTGCTTGCCTTCCGTCTTTATAAGAAGCTAAATATTTCATTGATTTTAATTACGGTTACATTCTGATTTGCTCCCACATCAATTACCTGTTTGCTTAATTTTATTTATTTATTCTTTATTTGTTTATTCTAATCTCATTTGATTTGATTGTATTCACCGTTTCTGCGTAATATTCGGCATCGTCTTTATCCATTATATTATAGATAACGTTAACTTTACACTCTAGCTTTATCAAATTGTTCTTTACATTTCCTTGGTACTTTTCACAATTGCTAATATGTTTTACACATTCATCGTTTATTTTTTTTACTATTTGCTTTGTATTTTCTATGTATTTGTTTAAAGTTCTAACACTTATTTTGTTAACTAATATTACTTTTAATCCTATTTCTCTGATGTCCCCTTTAAGGTTTAAATATAATCCACTATTAACGGTTAATTTCCTTATTTTATGTTGTCCTGAAGGACCAGGTGATTTTGTAAAGTACGGTCGAATGTTGTATTTATTATGTTTTTGTTCTTTATTTCCCAATTTAATAAATACGTGATCTTGATAAACTTTATATATCTCAAAGGGTCCTTTAAAATTACTTTCTAACTTGTCCTTTACTAAATTGTTTACTTAAACCTCTTGTCCTACTTTATACTCTACCACCTTTCCTAGGTGCCGATCAAATCTAAGTTTTGCTTTTTTTTAGCTTTAAAATTATGGTTTCTAGCGATTACTGGCATATAAGAGGTTCGCTTTTAGCTCATCTAAGTAGTCGTATGTACTCTTCTCGTAATTCTTGTCTAACTCACTAGGTTTGTTCGCCAAATTACCATACACGAGCTCATATGGAGTGTATCCAGTTGTGGTGAGCACTGTTGTGTTATAACAGAAACATGCATAAGGCATTCATTCATGTTTATCCTGTATGTTATTTAGCTCACTTCCTGTAGCCTGAAATATTCTAACAAGCGAGGGGGTCTATCTTGCCCCATTTAGGCGCAATGTAAAAAAAATTACTTAAAATGGAAAACAGTATATTAATACACAATGGCAAGACTTACAAAAAAGTGCAATAGCAGTTTTGAAAGCCAAAACTGCTATTTCTCTTTCAAAATTTTGAAAAAAAAAAACTAAAAATATATATTGAAGGCTGGTTTTTCCAGAATTGGAAAGAACGAATTCCTGGCTTTCAAAGCTGCTATTGCACTTTTTTGTAAGTGTTGGCATTGTGTTTTAATACACTGTTTTCTATTTTAAGTAATTTTTTTACATTGCCCCTCCGGCCTAAAATGGAAAGATAGACCCCAACCCATACAAAAAATGTTCGTATTTAACTCCTCTACCAAAAACAGTTTTTAATTTTTGGCGTCAAAGTTATCGTACTCTCCCCACCATTTGCCTGAGGATGGGTAGTAGTGATATTTTGTATATTGCACATTTTACAAAAATCCTCAAATAACGCGTTGCAAAATTCCATGCCGTTATCGGTCAACATTATTTTCGGTAATCCAACATTTTAAATCCAATCATTGGTGAATGCTCCAGCTACTGTTTCTATTGCTTTATCTGTTAAAGGTATAAATTTAATGAATTTTAAGTCAAATTTATATCCATCTTTTGTTTGTTCAAGTGGGCCAATCAAATTCATATATATATTTTCGACAGCTTTTTCAGCTGAGGTCACTATTTTCATTGCGTTTTGCTTTGTTCGCCTGGTTAATTTATCTTTTTGGCAATGTTCTTCTAAATAGGGTATTTCTCTACAAATATTATTTCCATTACATTCCTCTTCTCCTGGCTCACCAAGGTTTAGTCCTTCTACTTGATCCTCCTCTAATTCTTCTAAAGCTTCAATACTTGCAAGAGCTGCATTGTCATCCATCATGATATTATTTGGTCTACTTCTTCAAAACTTTCTATTTCCTGACAATTACCATTTTTTATTATTATAACCTACTTCTTCCTGTTCAATGATTCTTTCAAGACAGTTCATCTGCAACAACGTTTTCACATCCCTTTTTAGAACGGATCTCATACTCAAACTTTCAGCCTTACCCTGACGAGTCTAGATCCAGGATCTTCCAAGTCCTTTGCTTATGGTCTGTCCGGACGATGAATATCCTCCCGTAAATGTTATGTCTAAACTGCTTCGATGACCAAACTATGGACAAGCACTCTATTCAGTAGCTATGAACAGCTCCTTTTCCCTTGTTTGACGCATCCGTTGTAATGCTAAATTCCCTTTTATAGTCTGGGTACTGTAGGACTGGAAATTTGGTAATTGCTTCTTTTAACTTTTCGTATGATTATTGTTGCTCTTTTCTCGAATTAAATAATGCATATTTCTTTAGCAATTTATTTAGAGGCCCTGCTATTTTACTAAAATGTTTGACAAACTTTCGGTAGTACCCTACCATGGCGGTTGCTTTTTAACTATGCTCTCTATCTTGTTGGGATCAGGCTTCACGCCTTGTTCAGTTATCACATGACCCAAATAATTAACTTCCTTACGAAGGAATTTGCACTTGTCCTGTTGCAACTAAAGATTAGCAGCCCTTATTTGTTCGAGAACCTGCACTAATTTCTCATTGTGTTCTGCAAGGCTCTGACCGTAGCATTTATTTCCTTGTAACCCTTTCAGTACTGTATTCATTACTGTGAAGGAAACTTGAAAGCATGTCGGGACATTTTTCAACCCGAAGGCCATTCGAGTATACTCGAAGTACAGAATACTAAAGGCAGTCTTCTCGATATCTTTATCCTCGACGGGGATTTAGTCAAATCCAGGATGGTAATAGTCGAGGTAAAGTCGAGCATTGTAAAATACCTTGACTTTCCTAATTGCTGATGAATTTTATTTATGTTTGGAAAGGGATAGTTTTCCGCAATCGTCAACTCGTTGAGTTTGCGGTAGTCTATTACCATACTGCATTTTTGTATACCGCTAGCATCAACCTTCTTTAAAACAATCCAAAGATGTGAGCTCCATGGCGAACTACTCTCCCTTACCCCCCTTACCATACCTCCATTCATTTGCTTTTCAACCTAATTACGTACCATTTCCTCATGTACCTTTGGGTACCTGTACGTTTTGGTAAACACTGGTGAACATCCTTCTGTAATCCTAATCTGATGCTTTGTCACATTATTGTGAGTGAGCTTTTCATTCTGTATACTAAAAATGTCACTGTAAAAAAAACATACAAATGTATGAAGAAATGCAATTATTAACATAAACAAATAAATATTAAACTGTAAATTTTTCACATATTACAAATTAACAAATTTTGTAGATTTTCAAAACTTTCTGAAATAAAATTCAAATGTTTACAAACCTATTGTGAGTATTCAAAAAATAATAAGTGGACAACAAGTAGCAAATACGTAAGTTATTTTGACGAAAAGAAATTTATAATAAATCAACCAGTACCGACTATAACTTGTTCAATTTGTAATATGTGAAAAAATTATAGATTGACATTTATTTATTTATGTTAATAATTGGATTTCTTTTTACATTTAAATGTTTTTATAGTTGGAATACAACCCCAGCCTTACATGACCACACGGAGAGTGAAGGAAACTCCAGAAGTCTCCAATCCTCAGAAAGCCCAGCCCAAGGGGAGCATTAAAGTCCCAGCCTTACCACCACCTGGGAAACCAGGCGGAAGGGATGACTCTCTAAGAAAGCGGCTAAGTGGTGCTGGAGCGAGATGGTACCTCCGCTACCTCAGCAAAGGCTTTGAGCCAGAGGCAGCGAGAAAGAGGGCTGAAGAGCATCGGGCTAAGCCTGAAACAAAAGGAGTGGCTGCCGAGAAAAGACGGAACACCAACATCACCCCCCAATCAACGCAGCCAAGTAGCTAAAGGATGATGAAGGTGCCTAGAGAGGTATGCAGGTATGGTCGGTCGTAATTATGCTGCGGCGGTGAAAGCGACGCGGGTTAGTCAAACTACTGGTGCGGTGGCTGAGCTGTTCTCCCTGTGAATTATCCACAGGAGATACTCAGCAACTCAGACCACGATCACATTCGGTGACCATCTTCCTACCGCGTAGCCTAAACCAGGAGTCCAAGACATCGTTGGCATTACTTGAAGCGCAGAACGATTGATTGAACACGAAGGTGTGGAGAGTACTCCATAGTCGAAACGAAGAAACCGAGCAGGTACTGGCCCTTAGTATCGACCAGGAGTCCTTCTATGCCAATCGGAAAAAGGTTCCTTGAACTATTCGACAATGTAGCGGGGTGTGGACTCAAGAAGTCTAAGTGGAACACCGGGCAGGCACCGGAAGATTCAACTCCGGCCTCGCATGGTACAGAGTTTTGGACAGAGCCAGCATCTGGATTCCAAACAGCAACACCAATACTCTCGGACGAATCGACGGTTCAAGAAAAGACCGAAGAATCCATGTCCATCTCAGGGAGCTCGCTCTCAGAGGGAGATTTGGACACAACGGTCATAACCTCTTCCAAGGAAAACGCTGTTGACAGAGGATGACAGAGCTCGCCCCATACGAGCATTAAGCTCGATGTCATGCCGAGTAAAGGTAGCACATTCACCATGCTATAGCTGCTTCTGCTGTAATAGCTAGAATACTTACCTCTGAAGGCCTTGGACTGGTCTTAATTCAGGAGCCTTGGATCCTGAAGGGACAAGTCAAAGGACTGACGAGCAAGGATGCACAGGTAATTTGGGACACTCGGGCTGAAAAACCAAAACCATCCTAATAAGAAATAAATTAAAATTTATTTTACTTTCAGAATACGCGATGCGAAACTTGGTGCCAAGGAGTTCACCACACCATCATCATCGTATCAGCGTACTGTCCAGGAGATGAGCAAATGATATCATATGATCTGCAACGACTTGTGGAGCACGCAAATAGGATCCACATGCCGTTGCTTATAGGTTGTAATGCAAATGCCCACACCATCGTATGGGGAAGCACTGACACCAACCATTGAGGTGAGTACTTATTAGAATTTATTATGAGTTTGTCCCTCGCCATTTAGAGCGTAGGAAGTACCCCCAATAGAATTGGGGAAGAAGTTCTTGACCTCACACTTGGTAGTCCGAGTGTTAGTACATTACTCAGAAACTGGAGAGTATCTAGTGAGCCGTCACTGTCTGATCATAGAATTTTAGTGTTCGATCTGGATAATACAAGTATCACAGGAACCCCAGGAAAACTAACTGGGATACCTTCCAAAAAGTCCTAGAAGACAATAATGGAAAACTCGAAATGAAGAAATCTCCAGGACACTTGCCATCGCAAATGCGTTTGAAGCAAGCTGTCCCCTGTCAGGGGAAAAGCGAAGGAAAGACATGCCGTGGTGGAACAATGCATTGTCAAAACTCAGATCCGAAGTGTGCAAGCTGTTTAATGCAGCAAAACGTAATGAAGAATGGCAAAGATATCAAACGGCTCTCACCACCTTTAATAAGGGAATAAGAAAGGTTAAAATACAAAGCTTCAGGAAATTCTGCGAGGAAATCACAAACACCCCTACAGACAAGGACAGGAACTATTAAAGAAAAAACTACAAGAGGATACCCACAAGGACGGGTATTATCACCCTTGATGTGGACTCTAGTTGTATAAATTGCCCGAGGAAAGTTTGAATAAATTCTCTGCGACATCATACAACGAGGTCTGAGAGTAACACAGGAATGGTGCCTCACTGCTGGACTGAACATCAATCCGGCTAAAACAGCGATTGTGCCATTCACAAGGAAAAGAAAACTTAAAAGACTCAAGGAAATCCGATTGTCAGGCCGACACTGATACCGGTCAATGAGGTGAAGTACCTAGGACTACATCTGTACAGTAAACTCCTCTGGAAGAAACACAGAGGAAACCACAAGAAAAGCAACCCGTGCTCTTAAGATATGCAAGATCCAAGCGGGAAAGACGTGTGGCTGTACCCCCAATATTCTACGATGGATGTACATAGCGATTGTGAGACCAATGATCACATATGGTGCAGTAGCATGGGCAAAACGAACAAGTCTTATCACAACGAGGAATAATCTCTCAATAAAGTGCAAAGACTGGCATCACCGGCGCAATGCGTACATGCCCAACCGCTGTAATGGCGGTGCTATTGGATTTTATTCAAGAAGAAACATGCGCCATAGAAAGATGTGTTTGAATCAATCTCGAAAGGAATTACAGAAACTGTAACATAGCAATAATGTCAGATTGTCAAGCAGCTATCAAAGGAATCCTTTGTCATTAAATCCAAACTTGTATGGGAATGCCTACAAAGTCTCAACAATTGAGAGGCTAAGGTGCCTCCGATTCCTGAAAAAATGCTTCTGGTTGTCTTTGCAATCGAATCTAATACGTTTTCCAAAAATGCTTTTCATTCTGTATGTCGATTAATAATAATAATATATGTAGGGTGTAGTACATTGCGACTCCTATTGTGCCCCTACCTTGGAGAGGTTTTGCTCCCTCTTCCAGAGCATCCTCACAGCTTAATTGTTCGGGAATTATGTTGGAGTGCTTATGCTCTGGCTTTGGCCTTGGCCTTGGCAAGGAAACTCCTACTTAGAGCACATCATCCAATCCAATTTTTCTAATAATCTGAGAATGAGTAGTGGATCTCTGGTTGGTAAATCCTTTTCTTGAATTTGGTGTTTTCCCAAATATTTAAACCTTTTTTGGGTCAGTGCCCCCAGGATTCCAATATGTGTTCTGGAGTTTCCGTGAACTCATTGCAGATTTATGTGTATTACTAGCTCATTTAGTTCTTCTACATTTTACACTTTTATTTTATTTAACATTTTTGTGTTTAGGTCAACGGTATCTAATTTAACATTAACGCAACAATCTTCGAGTCCGTTTGTATTAAATCCCTCAATTTAATATAGTTTCTACTGTGTTAAAAGCACAATTTTCGTCTAAAGTTAATATTCCTACTGTTAAAAATGTATTTGGGACATCAATTAAAACAAGACCGACCGTTGTAGTTGTTCAATTACACGCGGGTGAATAACGCCACTTTGAATAAAAAGTAAACTGTATAAAATCTTCTCTATTTCTAATTGCATAATCATGAAATTTATCTTATTCACTATTTCGTTAAGGTAAGCGTGTATGGAATTAGTTTCCTGAATTTGCTTGCCTTCCGTCTTTATAAGAAGCTAAATATTTCATTGATTTTAATTACGGTTACATTCTGATTTGCTCCCACATCAATTACCTGTTTGCTTAATTTTATTTATTTATTCTTTATTTGTTTATTCTAATCTCATTTGATTTGATTGTATTCACCGTTTCTGCGTAATATTCGGCATCGTCTTTATCCATTATATTATAGATAACGTTAACTTTACACTCTAGCTTTATCAAATTGTTCTTTACATTTCCTTGGTACTTTTCACAATTGCTAATATGTTTTACACATTCATCGTTTATTTTTTTTACTATTTGCTTTGTATTTTCTATGTATTTGTTTAAAGTTCTAACACTTATTTTGTTAACTAATATTACTTTTAATCCTATTTCTCTGATGTCCCCTTTAAGGTTTAAATATAATCCACTATTAACGGTTAATTTCCTTATTTTATGTTGTCCTGAAGGACCAGGTGATTTTGTAAAGTACGGTCGAATGTTGTATTTATTATGTTTTTGTTCTTTATTTCCCAATTTAATAAATACGTGATCTTGATAAACTTTATATATCTCAAAGGGTCCTTTAAAATTACTTTCTAACTTGTCCTTTACTAAATTGTTTACTTAAACCTCTTGTCCTACTTTATACTCTACCACCTTTCCTAGGTGCCGATCAAATCTAAGTTTTGCTTTTTTTTGGCTTTAAAATTATGGTTTCTAGCGTTTACTGGCATATAAGAGGTTCGCTTTTAGCTCATCTAAGTAGTCGTATGTACTCTTCTCGTAATTCTTGTCTAACTCACTAGGTTTGTTCGCCAAATTACCATACACGAGCTCATATGGAGTGTATCCAGTTGTGGTGAGCACTGTTGTGTTATAACAGAAACATGCATAAGGCATTCATTCATGTTTATCCTGTATGTTATTTAGCTCACTTCCTGTAGCCTGAAATATTCTAACAAGCGAGGGGGTCTATCTTGCCCCATTTAGGCGCAATGTAAAAAAAATTACTTAAAATGGAAAACAGTATATTAATACACAATGGCAAGACTTACAAAAAAGTGCAATAGCAGTTTTGAAAGCCAAAACTGCTATTTCTCTTTCAAAATTTTGAAAAAAAAAAACTAAAAATATATATTGAAGGCTGGTTTTTCCAGAATTGGAAAGAACGAATTCCTGGCTTTCAAAGCTGCTATTGCACTTTTTTGTAAGTGTTGGCATTGTGTTTTAATACACTGTTTTCTATTTTAAGTAATTTTTTTACATTGCCCCTCCCGCCTAAAATGGAAAGATAGACCCCAACCCATACAAAAAATGTTCGTATTTAACCCCTCTACCAAAAACAGTTTTTAATTTTTGGCGTCAAAGTTATCGTACTCTCCCCACCATTTGCCTGAGGATGGGTAGTAGTGATATTTTGTATATTGCACATTTTACAAAAATCCTCAAATAACGCGTTGCAAAATTCCATGCCGTTATCGGTCAACATTATTTTCGGTAATCCAACATTTTAAATCCAATCATTGGTGAATGCTCCAGCTACTGTTTCTATTGCTTTATCTGTTAAAGGTATAAATTTAATGAATTTTAAGTCAAATTTATATCCATCTTTTGTTTGTTCAATATATATTTTCGACAGCTTTTTCAGCTGAGGTCACTATTTTCATTGCGTTTTGCTTTGTTCGCCTGGTTAATTTATCTTTTTGGCAATGTTCTTCTAAATAGGGTATTTCTCTACAAATATTATTTTCATTACATTCCTCTTCTCCTGGCTCACCAAGGTTTAGTCCTTCTACTTGATCCTCCTCTTATTCTTCTAAAGCTTCAATACTTGCAAGAGCTGCATTGTCATCCATCATGATATTATTTGGTCTACTTCTTCAAAACTTTCTATTTCCTGACAATTACCATTTTTTATTATTATAACCTACTTCTTCCTGTTCAATGATTCTTTCAAGACAGTTCATCTGCAACAACGTTTTCACATCCCTTTTTAGAACGGATCTCATACTCAAACTTTCAGCCTTACCCTGACGAGTCTAGATCCAGGATCTTCCAAGTCCATTGCTTATGGTCTGTCCGGACGATGAATATCCTCCCGTAAATGTTATGTCTAAACTGCTTCGATGACCAAACTATGGACAAGCACTCTATTCAGTAGC
This sequence comes from Ferdinandea cuprea, assembly GCA_963576555.1. NCBI lineage: Eukaryota > Metazoa > Arthropoda > Insecta > Diptera > Syrphidae > Ferdinandea > Ferdinandea cuprea. The sequence continues at coordinate 63,925,083 of OY754960.1, read as the reverse complement.
TATGAACAGCTCCTTTTCCCTTGTTTGACGCATCCGTTGTAATGCTAAATTCCCTTTTATAGTCTGGGTACTGTAGGACTGGAAATTTGGTAATTGCTTCTTTTAACTTTTCGTATGATTCTTGTTGCTCTTTTCTCGAATTAAATAATGCATATTTCTTTAGCAATTTATTTAGAGGCCCTGCTATTTTACTAAAATGTTTGACAAACTTTCGGTAGTACCCTACCATGGCGGTTGCTTTTTAACTATGCTCTCTATCTTGTTGGGATCAGGCTTCACGCCTTGTTCAGTTATCACATGACCCAAATAATTAACTTCCTTACGAAGGAATTTGCACTTGTCCTGTTGCAACTAAAGATTAGCAGCCCTTATTTGTTCGAGAACCTGCACTAATTTCTCATTGTGTTCTGCAAGGCTCTGACCGTAGCATTTATTTCCTTGTAACCCTTTCAGTACTGTATTCATTACTGTGAAGGAAACTTGAAAGCATGTCGGGACATTTTTCAACCCGAAGGCCATTCGAGTATACTCGAAGTACAGAATACTAAAGGCAGTCTTCTCGATATCTTTATCCTCGACGGGGATTTAGTCAAATCCAGGATGGTAATAGTCGAGGTAAAGTCGAGCATTGTAAAATACCTTGACTTTCCTAATTGCTGATGAATTTTATTTATGTTTGGAAAGGGATAGTTTTCCGCAATCGTCAACTCGTTGAGTTTGCGGTAGTCTATTACCATACTGCATTTTTGTATACCGCTAGCATCAACCTTCTTTAAAACAATCCAAAGATGTGAGCTCCATGGCGAACTACTCTCCCTTACCCCCCTTACCATACCTCCATTCATTTGCTTTTCAACCTAATTACGTACCATTTCCTCATGTACCTTTGGGTACCTGTACGTTTTGGTAAACACTGGTGAACATCCTTCTGTAATCCTAATCTGATGCTTTGTCACATTATTGTGAGTGAGCTTTTCATTCTGTATACTAAAAATGTCACTGTAAAAAAAACATACAAATGTATGAAGAAATGCAATTATTAACATAAACAAATAAATATTAAACTGTAAATTTTTCACATATTACAAATTAACAAATTTTGTAGATTTTCAAAACTTTCTGAAATAAAATTCAAATTTTTACAAACCTATTGTGAGTATTCAAAAAATAATAAGTGGACAACAAGTAGCAAATACGTAAGTTATTTTGACGAAAAGAAATTTATAATAAATCAACCAGTACCGACTATAACTTGTTCAATTTGTAATATGTGAAAAAATTATAGATTGACATTTATTTATTTATGTTAATAATTGGATTTCTTTTTACATTTAAATGTTTTTATAGTTGGAATACAACCCCAGCCTTACATGACCACACGGAGAGTGAAGGAAACTCCAGAAGTCTCCAATCCTCAGAAAGCCCAGCCCAAGGGGAGCATTAAAGTCCCAGCCTTACCACCACCTGGGAAACCAGGCGGAAGGGATGACTCTCTAAGAAAGCGGCTAAGTGGTGCTGGAGCGAGATGGTACCTCCGCTACCTCAGCAAAGGCTTTGAGCCAGAGGCAGCGAGAAAGAGGGCTGAAGAGCATCGGGCTAAGCCTGAAACAAAAGGAGTGGCTGCCGAGAAAAGACGGAACACCAACATCACCCCCCAATCAACGCAGCCAAGTAGCTAAAGGATGATGAAGGTGCCTAGAGAGGTATGCAGGTATGGTCGGTCGTAATTATGCTGCGGCGGTGAAAGCGACGCGGGTTAGTCAAACTACTGGTGCGGTGGCTGAGCTGTTCTCCCTGTGAATTATCCACAGGAGATACTCAGCAACTCAGACCACGATCACATTCGGTGACCATCTTCCTACCGCGTAGCCTAAACCAGGAGTCCAAGACATCGTTGGCATTACTTGAAGCGCAGAACGATTGATTGAACACGAAGGTGTGGAGAGTACTCCATAGTCGAAACGAAGAAACCGAGCAGGTACTGGCCCTTAGTATCGACCAGGAGTCCTTCTATGCCAATCGGAAAAAGGTTCCTTGAACTATTCGACAATGTAGCGGGGTGTGGACTCAAGAAGTCTAAGTGGAACACCGGGCAGGCACCGGAAGATTCAACTCCGGCCTCGCATGGTACAGAGTTTTGGACAGAGCCAGCATCTGGATTCCAAACAGCAACACCAATACTCTCGGACGAATCGACGGTTCAAGAAAAGACCGAAGAATCCATGTCCATCTCAGGGAGCTCGCTCTCAGAGGGAGATTTGGACACAACGGTCATAACCTCTTCCAAGGAAAACGCTGTTGACAGAGGATGACAGAGCTCGCCCCATGCGAGCATTAAGCTCGATGTCATGCCGAGTAAAGGTAGCACATTCACCATGCTATAGCTGCTTCTGCTGTAATAGCTAGAATACTTACCTCTGAAGGCCTTGGACTGGTCTTAATTCAGGAGCCTTGGATCCTGAAGGGACAAGTCAAAGGACTGACGAGCAAGGATGCACAGGTAATTTGGGACACTCGGGCTGAAAAACCAAAACCATCCTAATAAGAAATAAATTAAAATTTATTTTACTTTCAGAATACGCGATGCGAAACTTGGTGCCAAGGAGTTCACCACACCATCATCATCGTATCAGCGTACTGTCCAGGAGATGAGCAAATGATATCATATGATCTGCAACGACTTGTGGAGCACGCAAATAGGATCCACATGCCGTTGCTTATAGGTTGTAATGCAAATGCCCACACCATCGTATGGGGAAGCACTGACACCAACCATTGAGGTGAGTACTTATTAGAATTTATTATGAGTTTGTCCCTCGCCATTTAGAGCGTAGGAAGTACCCCCAATAGAATTGGGGAAGAAGTTCTTGACCTCACACTTGGTAGTCCGAGTGTTAGTACATTACCCAGAAACTGGAGAGTATCTAGTGAGCCGTCACTGTCCGATCATAGAATTTTAGTGTTCGATCTGGATAATACAAGTATCACAGGAACCCCGGGAAAACTAACTGGGATACCTTCCAAAAAGTCCTAGAAGACAATAATGGAAAACTCGAAATGAAGAAATCTCCAGGACACTTGCCATCGCAAATGCGTTTGAAGCAAGCTGTCCCCTGTCAGGGGAAAAGCGAAGGAAAGACATGCCGTGGTGGAACAATGCATTGTCAAAACTCAGATCCGAAGTGTGCAAGCTGTTTAATGCAGCAAAACGTAATGAAGAATGGCAAAGATATCAAACGGCTCTCACCACCTTTAATAAGGGAATAAGAAAGGTTAAAATACAAAGCTTCAGGAAATTCTGCGAGGAAATCACAAACACCCCTACAGACAAGGACAGGAACTATTAAAGTAAAAACTACAAGAGGATACCCACAAGGACGGGTATTATCACCCTTGATGTGGACTCTAGTTGTATAAATTGCCCGAGGAAAGTTTGAATAAATTCTCTGCGACATCATACAACGAGGTCTGAGAGTAACACAGGAATGGTGCCTCACTGCTGGACTGAACATCAATCCGGCTAAAACAGCGATTGTGCCATTCACAAGGAAAAGAAAACTTAAAAGACTCAAGGAAATCCGATTGTCAGGCCGACACTGATACCGGTCAATGAGGTGAAGTACCTAGGACTACATCTGTACAGTAAACTCCTCTGGAAGAAACACAGAGGAAACCACAAGAAAAGCAACCCGTGCTCTTAAGATATGCAAGATCCAAGCGGGAAAGACGTGTGGCTGTACCCCCAATATTCTACGATGGATGTACATAGCGATTGTGAGACCAATGATCACATATGGTGCAGTAGCATGGGCAAAACGAACAAGTCTTATCACAACGAGGAATAATCTCTCAATAAAGTGCAAAGACTGGCATCACCGGCGCAATGCGTACATGCCCAACCGCTGTAATGGCGGTGCTATTGGATTTTATTCAAGAAGAAACATGCGCCATAGAAAGATGTGTTTGAATCAATCTCGAAAGGAATTACAGAAACTGTAACATAGCAATAATGTCAGATTGTCAAGCAGCTATCAAAGGAATCCTTTGTCATTAAATCCAAACTTGTATGGGAATGCCTACAAAGTCTCAACAAATTGGTCAAGAAAAATAAAATATATGTCTGCTGGATACCGGAAACCTTGTGGGTGTTATTGGTAACGAGGCTGCGGGCTAACTAGCGAGAAAAGGGGAAGCAACACCGTTCATAGGAGCTAAACAATTCTTCGCCCTACGCGAAGAATTCAGGAAATCGGAAAAGAAGAAAAGGGCTCAAACCTTTCGAGATCTCCGTGGTCTGAGATAAGCCAAAACGTTCTTAGGAGATTATAATCTCATAAGATTTAAAGCATGCATCAGTCATAGTAAAAATAAACTACGTATCCTAACTGATTTCCGAACGGGGCATTGCAAACTCAGACAACACATTACGGAAGATAGGGATATCAGAGGAAGGTCTCTGCAGATTCATAACATTAAGAACACATACTGGAATCCTGCAGGGCACTGACCCAAAAAGGGTTTAAATTTTTGAGAAAACACCAAATTCAAGAAAAGGATTTACCAACCACGCATCCACTACTCATTCTCAGATTCTTAAAGGAAACTGGGCTGGATGATGTGCTCTGCGTGGAAGTTTCCTTGCCAAGGCACTCCAACATAATTCCCGGCGAATTAAGCTGTGAGGGGGCCCTGGAAGAGGAAGCACAACCTCTCGCACAATAGACCACAGTGTCCATAAAATATGTGACGATTTTGTTCATATAAATTTTTTGCTCCGTTGTATCAATGTCGTGATGTTCGTTTTGTACTTATGTTTCCATTAAAATATTATATTAATATCATCAAGAATTCAAACATAAAACATCGGAATACACAGAAACGCCGTTTGTTTTCATATTTCAAATTAAGTTTAAGCCGAAACCTAATTGAATTTTTTACTTCCTTCACTGTTTTTGTACACTTACACATCTTCCAAAGACAATCGGCAAAAAAATACCACGTTTCATTTAGAATTGTATTTAAAATGAGAATTTCTTTTACTACCGATTATTTGTTTTCATATGCAAAATACAATGGGCCGACCAGCTGTCAAAATCATGTAGACACATTAATGTTTCAAAAAAATGGCCAGCAGATGTAGCGCAAAGCAGTTTACCGGGTCCTAATACAAATGACAGCAACTAACAAAACTGTAGACACATTACTCTTTAAAATTCTTTGAGCTAGGTGGCAGGTTACCTGGTCCCAATAGGAAATATTCAGCTGCTGAAAATTTGTATTGAATATTGCAATTCTTCAAAACATTTTGAAATAAAATTCCAAATCATACAAAACGTTTTTGCGTATTCATAAAATTAGTAAATGGACAACACTAGCAAATATGCAAATGCTTTTGAGGAAAAGAAATTTATAATAAATCAACTAGTACCGACTATAATTTGTTCAATTTTTAATATGTGAAAAAATTATAGTTTTTAGACATTTATTTGTCTATGTAAATAATTGCATTTCTTTATACATTTATATATTTTAATAGTTGGAATATTAAAAGTGAAGAAATTATATGAAAGGATTAAAGCGACATTTAAGAAAACGCACTCATAGTCATATTCTTCAAACCGTAAGGAACATTGGAAGGTAAGTTTTCAAATTGGTAGGCCATTTCGCAAAAACTTCAGGATGTGCGCTTTAAGAAGAGACAAATCTGGTCACGAACGTGGGGGTGGAATAATTATTGTCGTCCGGTCAACATTATGCTGCAAAGAAACAGTCCTGCCCATTTTCGATATTGAACATCCATGGCTATCGGTTAGAACTAACTCCGTAAATCATTATTCTGTGTATATTATTATATTATAGTAAGTTATATGCCTCAAAGGGCTAAATTTGATATCTATGAAAAATACATTAGTAATATTATATTTGTCTCGAATACATGCTCGTCTAATGAGAATATATGCGTTTTAGGGACGATGGATAAACAATTTATAATCCATAGCAACTATACATTTAACTTATGACACCCATGTTTGGTAGTGCTAAGAGTATTGTGGTTGTATTCACATATTTTTGCATCACAATTTAGAATACCGATGTAATCTTTCTCAGGAAAATCTGCCTTGTTTTCCGATAAAAACACAGGAATTTGCTTCATAAGCTGATAAAAATTCGTGTCCACCATTCTTCCCGGACAATAACGAAACGTATACTGGTGACAAGGTATTGAAAACTAAGGGTGATCAAGTGTATGCAAAGTGGCTTGGATTCTCAAGCGATCATAATTCATGGATAAATAAAAGTCAGCTGTTATGATTATTTGGTCAGTTAGTTGACGCTGCAGCGTGGCTGCTTGGGACGGACGATGGACTGGTGTGGGAACGACGATTGCACTGTGCCGTTCGATTTCAAGGGCATGGGCATTTTACAAGATACTGGACTCGTTGGGAGTCTGCGCATTTGGCTGACGCTGCAGCTTGGCTATAAAATGTTTAATCCATAGCAACCATACATTTAACTTATCAATTCTTAAGCAACAGCACATCGCTCATCATAGCCAGCAAACTGCTCTCACACATCCGCCCTCAAAAGATCACTCCCACATATACCCCCAAAAGACCAAGCAGCTTCTCAAGCACTTTAACAATAACCATCATCATGTCATCGTCATTATACCCAACATTCATAACACATCACAAATGACCAATGTTCCATGACTCAGACACACCGCTCGGTGACGCATCTCAACAGAATCCCCTCAACACGCTAATCACACATTATCAAACAAAGCAAAAACAAAAAATTAAACAAACACACACCAAACCCATGCTACGACAACAACAATCACCCTCATTTAAAACTCTTATCTCTTCTCACTCGCACTACTACTACTACTCACTACTTCCCTGTCTTAATCGACCTAACTCCTAGTGATAGGAAATAAATATTTATTTAAGGCGAAAAATACTAAGGAAAGGAAATAATTAATCATTATTATTTATTTAGGCATTTATTTCTTCAATCAGGAAAGGCTCTCATAAACTTAAATTAAATTAGCACAATAAAAATAAGAATTAAATGAAATGATTAAATTTAATTTTTTAAATTTATAAATATAAAACTACGTTTCTGAATGTTAAGTATATTTTGTTATTATATATGAGTTTACAACAATCACCCTCATTAAAAACTCTTATCTCTTCTCACTCGCACTACTACTACTACTATGAGTTTTTACTTTTTTCAGAAAAAAATTATCTATGTCAAATACTATTATTATAGCTCCAATGGTATATTTGTTTGTATTGTATATTTATTATTGAATATCTACATACATTAAACATTTTAATCGTTCAGTTTTTAAATTGTCACCAACAAGCAGACCTACGTTTTTACATAAGATAAAAAAATTTTGGCACAAACCTATTGACAGAGGTTGGAAGAAATAAAGCCAGGACCAGACGCTTTCAAGAACCAAAAACCACATGAGTTCCTAGAAATAGTAGATACACAGGTGCAAAGAGCAACTTCATGAAGAAGAGGAAATTCTTGACATCGTTCACAGCGGAAATTCAAAGAAGTCATCTGTAACGGACCAAATCTCAAACTTTTTAGAAAAGTTACCAAGCATGGCCATCATACTCATGACGATCATCTTTAACAACCGCCATTTCGCGAAAACATGGAATTTCGCGAAATGTTAGTGGATACCGTCCAATAGGTCTTCTGTGTTGTGTGAGCAAGATTATGAAGTCACTAATGCTGCGCAAAATCAATCACCTGTGTGCGGTGATTGAGATACAAACGACTCTGTCTAATACGCTACTTCTATGTCACTAGAAAAACCTTCCCGAATTACTTGGGGAGAGATTAAAGCTCAACCCACTGGAGCCGTAACCCCCAAAGAGGTTAACTTGCCCCAAAAATGTGTCATGCTTCAATGAAAAATGGCCCCAAAAACGTATATGGAAAACAACAACACGAAAATTTCTATAATTTGGGGCCATTTTCATATCTTTCGGGCCATATTTAATTTTTTTTGGGACAATTTTTCATTTCTTATTTTTTGGGTCATTTTTCATTGGAGCGTGGACACATTTTGAATGCTCCAATGAAAAAAAAAAACCCCAAACGAAAAAGGAAAAATTGCCCCAAAAATGTATATGGAAATCCACAACACGAAAATTTCTGTAATTTGGTTCCACTTTTAATTTTTTTAGTTTGAGGTCAAATATTATTATGAAAAATGACCCCCAAACTTTTGAAAAATAAATGAAAAATGGTCCCAAACCAAATATGATAAATAGCCCAAACCAAAAATTGAAACGGTCATCCAATTCTAAAACAAATATTTAAATGTTTGCCCAAGTATTAAATTTATGCTAGAGAAATATTGCACAATATTAAAACATAACGTATGTTAATGTGCCAAAAATAGTAATAGCAACTACCCTATAAAAATATTAAATATCCCACAATAATATTGAAATTTTCCTTTCCAGACAAATAAATTCCACCACAAAATAATTGTTGTTATATTTTCACCATCTGTTTGCTTTAATCGTGTTTTGTCATTTTAAAATTCTGTATGTAATCATTTCCATTTGCGATGCAAGAAATATTTCACCCCTTCTGATCTGGATCTGCTGATCTGCTAGAATTTATAAGGCGTTTATTCGCCCAAAACTTTAGTACAACGCTTATATCAGGTCTCCACAATTGGTGCACCACAATAACATATTTGGAGCTACTATTAAATTATTGGTGATAGTCATCGTCGCAATGTCTCCTGCCTACCGTTGTATTATCGCACACAAACATAAGTGCTCGAACGAAATAGCCAGCTGCATTCCTACTGTTTTCCTGCACATTACAGTTTACAGACATTTGAAACCAACGTGCATCGATATCTCTATTTCTCTTATCATCCACTTCCTTAATGCCCGCACTGTCTCATATTGTATTCAAAATCCCTTTTTTTCCCACATAAATTAGAAGAAAAAAAATAAAAAAATGTATATTCTACAGCTCTTAAATCTCACAATCTTGAAAAAACCTTTCAAACAATTGCATAACACAGAGTATAGAAGTAAAAGTAATACTTACGCCGCCATACGCCGGTCACCTCTAAAACTGTGTGGCAAAAGATTAGATGAAATTTTTACAATCGGCTGCGGAAACAACGGCCTTATATCAAATCGTAATTCCACCATTGTATTGCTTTGTACTCTTTATATGTGCAGATAAATAGATAAATTCCTGAAAGTATTAGGAAACAAATATGTTATTTACAACAGTTTGAACATGAAAATCAATTAGTACACAAAAAATACAACCAATAAAGTTAAGGGGTTATATGGGTTTCACAGCTTCAAAAAATCGAATTTTTTTTATTGTTTTATTAATTTTTACAACTCGAGAATATTATCCTACATTTTCAAGTCATTCGGAATAAAATTTTCAGAGATACAGCCTTGGGAAGGTGCGCACTCAATTGAAGCACGAGGTTTATTTGAGGTTAACCAAACTTTAAACGCTTTTTTCTCGAAACCGTGTTTTCAAAGTCGGTTGTCAAAAGTTCTCGAAAACCACTTAACCGATCTTGATGAAATTTTACACGTGTCTTCGAGGTACAATTCACGAGGACTTTGACGCAACTACTTGAAAAAAAAATATATAAGAAAATTTTACCAATATTAGCATTTTTTTGTAAAAAGGTCTGCCAAAAATTCAATTTTATTTTTCATCCCTTCTAAAACACGTTTTTTTTACTTCTGATGATCTGGTCATGAGTTCTACTGTCACCGGGAACTGTCACAAGGGATTACCGGAAATGACGGAGTTTTGAACATTTTCCTTTGAAAATTTCAGAAATTCTTTTTCAAATGTATATCTTTAAGACAGTAAAAAATTTGAATAAAATATTTTATTATTTATATAAAAAAACTTTTTTCCCTGAATAAAACCATGTAACCCCTTAACCGCTTTCGTGCGGTTACATACAACTCAATTAATATTTACACCCTATCCTATTAATTTTGACACCCCTTAATATTCGTCATAGAACCCTAATATATTCATGGTCAAAAGAATCAAAAGCTAAGACGACGTAACAATATCCGTCCGTCACGAATTTGTACGCCTTTAAATTTAAATTAGAAGGCTGAAATTTAGAACAAATACTCCCCAGGTTTCCGAAATGGTAGTGCAAAACATTTTTTGATACAGCCACGCTTACAATTAATAAGAACTGTTTTAATATTAAAGATGGAATAAAGTACTAAGACTTTTACAAAATATGTAGATACTGACCTCCTTAATTTAAAATTTGCCATATAAAGATTTTTTCACGCCTACTTTTGGGCGGTTTTTAAACTAAATGTTGTTTTCTTCGAAAATTTCCTTAGAAAACTAAAATATTTAGCCAGTACAACTTTCAACAAATAATAATAAGAACTGTTTTAATGTTAAAGATGGAATAAAGTACTAAGACCTTAACAAAATATGTAGATACTGACCTCCTTAATTTAAAATTTGCCATATAACGATTTTTCCACGCCTCCTTTTAGGGCGGTTTTTAAACTAAATGTTGTTTTCTTCGAAAATTTCCTTAGAAAACAGTTTTTAGCCTCGCACACTTTTTATTATCCTTTTTTAGATTAAAAATTAGTTTTTAGAAAATATTCTCCTCAAAGTATGACCTATACAACGTTTTTGGCCATGAGCAGTTTTTGAGGACATTTTTAAAGATTTTATCATAGCAAACGAAATAAAATGTCATCCATCGTGTTTTCTATGACTTTTTTCATGGAGAGACATATGGATAGGGTATCATATATCCATCCAAAGCGGACTGTAGCCTTTCCATATGTTTATGACTAACGTACGCGAGTTATGTTGTATAAAATAAAACGCAACGTTTTAAAAATATATGTTTCTTTCGCAGTGTTGTGTTTCCGCGAATTCAATTCGCATCTCTTTTTATACGCTTCCAGGAAAAATATGATGAAGATGATGATATTGCGATCCCCACATCGACAAAGCATTTTTTTTCCTACAAAATACCCAAGATGTCGTCTAAATATTCTACATCATCTATGTGTAATTTCCCAAATGTCCTACAATACTAAGGAAAGTTATTGCGATCGTGCGGAAATTCATCGGTCTGTTTATCCGGGAGCCGTATGGCGAAACTGTTCGACGGATTTGCTTCAAAGTATGTATATAAAGGTTTTGGGATAACATCTCGTGGTCCTTTTTTCTATTTTGTTTTATCGTTTTAAACAACGGTACCTACCATACTATATGTTTTGCAAAAATTACTATCACCGCTCCGTAGCGTGCCAGGTCGTGTAGCGGATCGTAACACACGGTTCGCCTATCTGTCTACTCAGCTCCAATGAATAGTCAGTGTGTTGCACATTCCTGGTTTTGTTTCTATTCATCAGGTCTGAAATTATTTTTCTGATGCAGATCCCCGAAATCATACCAGAAACAACTGTGACATCGATTACTTACAGTTTACAATAAAGCAGTCGATAATTTATATAATTTTATATATAATTTTGATTCATATTATCCGCCAAAAAACTACGTCATATATGAACGATTCAAACGACCGGTGAACAGTTTGGTAGATTTTAACGGATATCTTGAAAAATCGTTTTGACTGCACCACGTTTTGCAGAGCAGTAGAAACTAACATAAACAAGCAGAGACGAACAATTGCAGTCTAATGTCAGTGAGATATGTAAACACATATGTGAACAAAAGAGACGAATCAGTTGAAGTTAGATCAATAGAAAATAATTGCTGTTTATACCCTATCCGAAGGCTATAGTAATTTTGACACTTTGTAACACCCCTAAATATTCGCCGTAGACCCTTAAAAGTATATATATTTATGATCAGGAAATCTGTCCGTTCGTTACCAATTTGTAGGCCTTTAACATTAAGCTAAGAAGCGGAAATCTGGAAAATATACTCTCTAGGGTCCCTAAATGGTAAAGTGTTAAAACTACTATTTGTGTATTTTGATACGCACACTGCCACGCCCACATTTAAGAAAAAATTGTTTTAATCCTAAAGTTTATGGAATAAAGAACTTACCCCTTTACAAAATATGTATAAACTGACCTCCTTAACAAATATCCTGGATACAATTTTTTTCCAGGTCTACTTTTTGGGGGCGTTTTTTTAAATTTTGTTTTCTTCGAAAATTATAACAAAATTTTACAATTCTCACCATTTCACCAATACAAAGTTTTTAGCCACGCCTATTTTTTTTTTATTTTTAAAATAAATTGTTTAACATAATATTTAGAAAATATTCTCCTTCAAATTTAACCTATACAACGTTTTTGGCCATGACCACTTTTTGAGGGAGTTTTTTCAAAAAACCTTTTTGTTATGATTTTATAATCGAAAACCAAATAAAATGTTATTTATTGTGTTTTTCATGGGTGGGATATGGATAGGAGGCCCTGGGGCAACAAATGAGTGGAGGCCGCCTGGCTAATTATTTTCCAAATAAAATGAACCGAAAATTATGAATGCTCATGCTCCATCGTGCATATTTGCAGCATCTATCTTCTCTATGTGATTGAGAAATCCAAAGCTGGAATGTACGGCTTCGAATGCATGCAATCTTTCAGTAAGTAGGGATAAAACCGGATATTTTGAATTTCTATTTTGATAACAGATTGGCATCTTATGTTTCCATGTAATCGAATGGATTCAACCTCATATTTCTTGTTCTGGTGCGTGATTGTACATATTGGTCAGTATGACAGAATAACATAACAGCCGATGAACAAGAGTTAGCAGCTGCCTTTCCAACTTAATTGAGAGAATGAACACAAAATAAGAGTTTCCTTTGTATTCACCACTCATATTTGCAGCATTGTCATATGATTGCCCGTGGCAATCCAAAACAAATTTTAGTAAATCTATGGGCTCGCCGTAATGGCCGCTTTGGTAAAAAGGTGAGAAATCTTTGCCTTCGATCATTCAATATATCGAACAACTACAGTTAGTTGATCGATATGAGATTCATCGAGAGTAGAATCCAGTGATACCGAATAATATTTTGATTTTTATTCTGGATACAATTTCAGTTAGCACTTTGTCACCCAAAGACCTTCGCAAATCGTGGAGGAAAGGTAATTGACGTGACCACTTCCTTTATTTGTTTGATGATTATTGGGCTTTGGTTCATATTTGTTTTCGGCCGGAATGTGAAAATTTTTTATTCGAAGTCTATTGTGGGGCCCCTTTTCCCCTAAAATCCGGCACTGGGTATCATATTGTTCGCCCCAAGCGGACTGTAACCTTTCTATAAGTATCTATGTTTTTTTCTATTTTTAAGCTAATATTAATGTAAGCTTAATAAACGAAACATGGCTAGATAAGAATTTTAATGTTTCAGAGAAGGAATATAATTGCTGCAGAGAAGATAGTAGGCAAAATATTACCGTTGTTGTTAGTCGACCAATTATGCACAAAGTACTTTCTGTAGTCAAAACATCACTAATTGAAAATATTGGAATTGAAATATAAACGGTCGTTCTTTAAAACTTTACTTAAAAACTTTACTAACCACTAATAACAAATCGAATTCGCCCACAATATATCTACTCTTCACAAATATGCCCGAAATTACAAGCCAACCTATGGTGCTAAATGAAATAATGATTTGGCATACGTCTTCAAAAACGCTAATTGGAAACGATATAAAAGAAACATTCGCGCGAAACAAGACGAAATACATACAATGAAATAGATGTAGCCGTAGACAGTTTCCCAAAAAAAAATTTGTTTTAAAACACAAAATATTACCTCCTCGAGCATTATTAATTTATTTAGAAATTATTTGTTTTATATTCATTATTAGAAATATTTACAAATCTTTGTAAGCGAGCACCAGAATTCGGTCATATTTCTATAGAAATAAATATATTAAATAATAAAATCGAAATTTTTAAAACAAAACACAGAAATACGTCCTGGAACAATAGCTTCGGAGATTGGATTAGGCAAGCAAACCCTTCTGGAACATTGTGAAAATAATTAAGAAGCAAAATAGTGTGTTAATCCAGCGATTAAGATAGTAAGTTCAATTTTGCTATCGGCCGCTGAAAAAGCAGATGCTTTGGCCAGGAATTTTTCTTCAAATCATTTGCTTTCCAGGGTGTTTTTTTTTTATAAAACAAAAATGTTTTTTTTAAATTGACATGACATTCTTTATTCCAAAGATAATCTTCTGGCATTATAATTTAAATATGCTTTTGGCATATGGTCCCCACGGCTGCCTCGGACGTAGTCAAAACTGGAGGTCCAATTTTCGATGACTTTTCCCGACATTTGTGGCCATATGTCGGCAATACCACGGCGAATGTTGTCCTCCAAGTGGTCAATCGTTTCGGACTTATCGGCATAGACTAGCGACTTCACACCTTCAACCAAAAGTAAGCTTCATCGCTAAACAAAATTCGCAAATACATATTTTGAACAGAACAATGACTTTCAAAATAAATTTTCACAATTTAGAAGGCGTCAGTATACACATCTTAAAATGCCAAACCAAACTAAAAATAAATCACTTGACAGCTGACAAAATGGCCGCCAGTTAAAATAGTGTTGCCAACTTAAAACACCATTTATAAGGAAAGCAATCAACTTGAAGATGCTGTTCAACAGTCATGTGATACTTTTAGTTCGAGCGTTGTTGTTATTCGAGAAAGTGTGCTTACTGTAGATGATCTTAATGATTTGACGGGTTAAAAAATATCAAAGCCACCTGGTCTAGATTGTATACGAAACCTGTATCTACTAAATTTATTAAATGGAAGTTTTAATTAACGTTATTTTATTAAAGGATGAAAAAGGGAAAAAGTAATTTTTAGCTTCAAGCCAGGGCGAACAGGCCAACCAGCTTTGAGCTCAATTAGTAAATGCCTTAAAAAAGTTATAAAAATAAATCTACAAAACCACTGAAATTTATGTAGAATTTTGACAGTAGCAACAATTTGAATATAGACACAGCACAGTCAATCAAATAAATAGAATCACCGAAGACATTAAAAATAACTTCGCATTACAGGAGAGACAATTTTTTTAGTCTCTCAGGCCTTTGATGAGGTATGGCATACAAATATCCCTTATTTAATGGATAGACTCTTTCATGCTAAACAAGGGAACAAATAATCCGAATTCAAATAGATCGCAACAGAAGTTCCACAAAGAAGGATTCTTGGCCCGATTTTAGTTCTTTTATTTACACGCGATATATTGAAATAAAGGGATACTATTCGATTCAGTCCGCGACATATAGGCTTCAATTATAATGTATTAGTAGGTAAGTATAACAATACCATATTGAATACCAATAAAGGCTTATTGCTTAACTCTCGTGATATGGTGTCAGAAGAGGTAAAAAGGGGGGGGGGAAACGGTAAAATAAATTAATAAAATCCTCGACTACTCCTTCTTCTGTCAATCACTTACTATAAATTGGAAGATAAAGCATATTAACTTAGATAAACTAAACGTACAAAGTTTGTAACAGAGTTTTAAAGTGATGAAGTTTTATCGATGCATAGAACCCGAATATGTATTATCTCTCGCTTACACGTATTCACCGATAGGAATATTGAGAGAGGATTTTGCGGACATTTTTATTTTTTTGCGAGTTGAAAGTGATTGGGGAATGCAGAGTTGACTATCTGGTTAATTCCTCATCTGTGGTGATAGCGCAAGTGACAGTTTGTTTGTTTGTCTTATCAATCAGACAGTCAGATACCAATAAAGATGAGAAAAACAATTGGTACGAGGAAATTGAGGTAAATGGAAAAAATAAAATTCGACACCGCCACGCAATGCAACGTGCTCCAAGCTTCGTACCTTAAAAAATTAAAAAAAAAAAAAGAAAAACAATACAAAATAAACCCGTAAAACATAATCTCACCAAGGACCAAGGTGTAATATATAACTTCAAATGTTATTATCTAAGACGTTGGTTTAGTCAGCTTATCGCAAAAACAAATGGAGAAGATAAACTAACCATGAAAGAGTTCTGGAAAAATTATAACATCTTATGAAGACAAACAAGTCAGTATATTAACCAGTAAGATAAATTTACAAGGTAAAATCAATCTTCCTAAAAATGTTCAAAAACATAACTCGCTAGCTAAAAGTTCTAAAAGCAGAAATGCCAAAGAAAATTTAGAACAAATCCCTACAACAGAACTTAAATTAAAAAAAAGGTAAATGAACTAGAACATCTGTGCCAACAACTAAAGAAGGAAAACGATGAACTGAAACTAGAAAACTTTAAAATTGTATCCGTTAACGCCAGCAACCCCAACGATAATACGAATACCGGTGTTGAAATCCAAAATTACGAAACCGACGAAGAGGAGTTAGCTATGGAAAAAGAAAGGGTACAAAAGAGAAAAGAAGAATTTCGAAAAGCGAAAAGCAGACTCCTCGCCAAAACTTACCAACCAATTAAACATAGTGGACTATGCACATTATAAGAATCCAACATGTATAACGGAAAAGAGAGATCCTCGCCCCCACCAATTATGGTAACACATATCTCTAGCTACCAAAAATTTTACCGCAATCTGATAAAAAACGAATTTGCTATTCGACTGCTAAAGGATAAAACCCACAAAATTAATGTTGCTAACAGTGAAGAATTCAGAGCAATTACTAGAATGCTTCTAAAATGACTCTAAAATCAAGACAAACAGTCTCGGCCCATTAGAGACATTGTTGAAAACTTGCATCACAATAATTACATTAATAAATTACAATTCAAAACAAAGTAACCGTTAGACTTGTTTTTATTAACCTTTGCGCGTGATGAAAATATCAGAAAAGTATACAAAATTAAGAATATCCTTAATTCGATTGTTGCCATAGAGCCTGTTAAAGCTTCTAAACTTATCCCTTAATAGCTGTCAACAATTTGGGCACATAAAAAACTACTGTGCTAAGCCTCCTCGATGTGTGAAATGCGCAGGAGAACACAGCACCATTAATTGTACCAAACCACTGGATCTCCCTGCAAAATGCTTCAACTGTGGTGAGGCCCACCCTGCGAATTATCGTGGATGTGTTGTAGCCAAAGAGTTGCAAAAGATAAGAGATAACAAACTTAATCGTCAACCAAACGAACACGCTGGAATGAATATCCAAACATCAGAAACCAATGATGGTACCGAAAATATCAATGCTTGACAGAAACCGAAAGAAAATTAATCAACAGAATTGAACGTCCACAGGCCCCTTTTCTCACAAACAGCCAAAACTACTTATCCTACCAGGAAAGACCAAAGTACAATCGAAGATACTTAGTTAAAACTGGATAAGCTAAACAAGCAGGAAAACTTCAATAAAACCCTTCAAGAACGTATCAGGGAAAAATAAACCAAAATCACTAATGTCAAACTTCTTAAGAATCATGCATGGAACGCGAACGGACTGTACAATCACTTGAATGAGCTAATATAGTATAAGATACAGAAAAAAAAAACATCTGTTTGGTCTCTGAAACTCATCTTTACCACAGTCCACAGTCCAATTCGACAATTGTGCGAGAGGAGGCACTACTTGACACTTAGTGAAACTATTATAGTCCAAGAGGAAAATCCATATCTTTCAAAAAAACCTACAGATTGGATTAGTTTTAAACAGATATTACAAAATAAAGCCAATATTAGGTACACCTATTGCAACAATAGATCAGCTGAAAACGAAGCATATGATCTCGTCCGACTAATCCAATATGCGGCTTGGAGCTGTACTCCTCCATCAACGAGAAAAACAACGGGTAGCAATTATCCAAAAGAAATAAAGGAGCTCATTAGAAATAAAAGAAAACTTCGGCTGAGGTGGCAACAAACTCAGTCTCCCTCCGATCCGATAAAACAAGACTGAACATTGTTATTGAGGACCACCTAGCAAATACCTTTAAGCCTAATGATGCTGTCTGTCATGAATTACTTAATTTCAATGAAAATATCAGCTCTATGATTCCTCTGATCACAATGCGAGAATTAAAATATGAAATAAGTCGCTTAAAAGACAAAAAATCTCAAGGTTTTAATTTGATCACTGCGGAAGTCCTGAACCAACTACCAAACAAAAGGGTTAGTTCAACTCTTAAGAATACTGAATAAAATAATTAGCCTTGAGTACGTACCAAGCATTTGGAAAGAAGGTGATATGATTATGGTCCCTAAACCAGGTAAGGAACCTAATGAGGTATCCTCATATAGGCCTACTGCCCTTGACTTCAAAATTGCGTCTCAAACCAATCGTTGAAGCAAGAAACCTAATCCCAAGTCACCAGGTTGGATTTCGAACCAAGCATTCCACAATAGAATAAGTTCACAGAATAACAACAGAAATCGAAAGAGCTTTAGAGGAAAAAAAGTATGTTCTGCAATCTTATTAGACGTAGCTCAGGCTTTCGACAGAGTATGGCATGAAGGTCTACTAAAGGATTTGCATATGATTCTAGTTTATTTTTAAAAAGCATTCGATAGACAATCAAGAGATCTGATATGGATAGCGCTGAGACAACGAGGAGTTCCTGAAACCTACGTACAGATGATCATGGACATGTACGAGGGAGCAAAGACAAAAGTCGGATGGCCCGCAGAGTCACCGATGAATTTTCAATAAAAGTCGGTGTTCACCAAGAGAGATTATCTGCTTGAGGGAAAAGTGACGGACCCTAAAGTGTATCAGTTATTCTTTGCTGATGATGGAGCCATTATAAATGATAATCAGACTTCCCTGCAACGAGCACTTGATGTTTGGGTAGATGTTTTAGAAGGGAATGAGTATCGTATTATCCAAAAAAAAGACAGAGTATCTGTACTGCCCATTGTCTGACCCAAGCCAAGCCATTCCAGACATTTATTTGAATGGGGTGGTGCTTCTCATGCGTGAAAAGCTAAAATAACTGGGATCAATGATTAACAATGAAGCAACCGTTGACGACGACATCAATCATCGTGTAAGTGTAGGCTGGAGGAAGTGGCAGAAAAACTCTGCCATCTTCTGTGACCAAAAAATGTCCCCTAAGCTGAAAGGAAGGCTCCACACCCAGCTGTGCGTCCGGCGCTCGCATACGGTTCACAATGCAGGACAATGTACAAAAAGCATGAGGGCAAGTTGACAGCAGCTGAGATGAAGATGCTTCGCCTGACAGCAGGAGTAACAAAGCTCCTGGATCACACAAATGCAGAAACATCAGCATTTGATTGGCCTCAATGATGAAGTGATCCAAAATCGGGAGGCCTGCAGATATTTTTTGAACGAACCCCACAAGCGAACCAGTAGGAATGCAGTGAAGTGGGAGGGTTATGATCCCTATAATTTGGATTATAATCTCGTCGTTAAATGGAGAGAAGAAGATGGCATAAAGGTCTACTCAACAGATAAAAAATGCTCCTGCCAAAACAGTACTTCCATCTAATATTTATCATCATATTTAACATTGCGTTACTTTCGTGTAAAACAAGAAAATAATTATTCTAAGCTAGTAGAGATCAACGTCGGAGTTCATCAAGGTAGTGTGCTCGGACCTCTCTTATACCTGTATCTGTTATACTGTACACCAACGATGTACCAACAACATCCTACACTAAGTTGCGACCATTGCCGATGACACGCTAATCCTAGCAGTGGGAACTATGGCTGCCAACTTTGAGGATGTGTCAGCCCAACCAACATTGCAGTCATTCAACGCTTCCAGAACAAAGTCCGCAGAAGTATTTTAAATGCTCAATGGTACATCAAAAACAATGACCTCCATCGTTCTGGAAGAGATAAACTACAGGACCAAAGCACGCGAAAGAAGACTTCAGGAGCATGTTAACGAAGAAGCAACAAGTCTTCTTAACGTACATGGTATGAGACGGCTTTTTTTCGAGGGTAGGTGGAAAATCTTCCATGAGACATTATGAGGACCGGCTGCGCGTGCCCATAATAGTGCTCATGCCTATCATGCAGTTTTAATTTAAATATTTTATTACGCTTGGCAGGAAACCTCCCAGCGGAAGTGCCTGCTTATACCGACAATAACATTCGAATATATATTTTATTGCGCTAGTTGAATAGGTTTTATTCTTTGTAATCGGCGCACAAGATTTCTCTGATCTAGAATCTGTAGTACAGCGTCATTGCTATGGCCAATTAGTCGAATGTGTTGTTTACGCGCGAAATTTCGTATTTCGTCTTTAATGGTAGCTATACTTAGATCGGTTTTAGGGCTTGTTTGTATAAAAGCAGGTTGTTTTGCATGCTGTTTAGAAAATCTTCCAATCAGCCAATGCATTTGATTAAATCTGATAACGAAATCCTTGCGTTTCTTCTAAACATGCGATTTCCATTTCAATTTTGCATCCAACGTCATTCCCAAGTTTTTAGTCCGTTTGCGTACGCAATTTGTACCGAGTCAATATAAATGGGTAAATTTCTTACATTTCTGTAAGTAAAATGAACGTGCGTGGATTTTGTCTCGTTGAGGACAATACGACAAGTTTTTGCCCACAAGCATATTCTGTCGATAGATCGCTGAAGCTTATTTGTCACGGACTGAATCGAATTGTCTACAGCTAGAATAGCTGTATCATCCGCGAAAGTTGCTACGATAGTATCCTCCTCTTGCGGGATATCGCGAGTGTATAATAGGAATAAAATCGGACATAGAACATTTCCTTGTGGAACACCCGCCGGGATTTCTTTGAATTCGGAGTACTCGTTTCCGTGTTTAACGCGAAAGAGTCTGCCATCTAAATAAGAGCTTGGGATCTCATATAATTGCATTGGGAGAGCTTTGTTTAGTTTATATTTTAATCCCGTACGCCATACTTTGTCATACTTTTGTGGCAAATAACAAATAGGTTGTAAACCTGGTCAATTGTAGAGTGCTTAGTTCTGAATCCGAATTGGTGATCCTCTATTAATCGGCGTTCTTCGATGATCGGATGTAATCAGTTCAATATGAATTTTTCAAATATCTTCGACATTATTGGTAGAAGCGATATTTGCTTAAAAGATTTTTTTGTCGTTTTGAGGTTTACCTGGCTTAGGAACTATATCAAGGTGGTGTTCTGTCTCCCCTCCTATGGTTTATAGTGGTAGACTCTTTGCTTACGGCTCACAATTTTCCTGGAAACTACACTCAAGCTTATGTGGATGATGTCGCCGTTCTTTCTGTCAGTTCAAATCTAGGGGCTGTCGCTCTCAAGCGCAGAGATCCCTGGATTTGATCGAGGACTGGTGCACTAGTAATGGGCAGTGAATCCTCTTTAAACCACGGTTGTTCTCTTTACGAAACGGGTCCTTTGGATCTATATCGCCATGATTAGACCGCTACTCTCATACGCATCAGTTGTTTGGTGGAACAGGCTTTCGCGGAAACGTGTTACTGCTTCTTTTGCCAAACTCCAAAGAACGGCATGTCTCGGCTTCTCGGCTTTCCTAGCACCCCGGGCTCTACTCTAGATGCTTTGATGAATTCCCCCCCCTCGTTATTTATATCATGGGGTGGAAGCTAAAAACCATCTTTCGCTTCAAAAGAGGTGGATTTTGGTACCATGCGCACTGGAATTTTGAAGAACATGTCGGAAGACTGAACACAGTGAATCTTGTCTGGGTACTAGGTCACACTGGCATGCAGAGGAATGAGATCTCGGATGAGCTTGCTAGGCAAGGTTCAGAAGAAGTTTTCTCAGGACCCGAACATGTGTTGGGTCTGCCTACATCTTTAGTCATGTCTTCTATTGATTCTTAGGTTTTTCGTGTACACAAGATTCGGTGGCGCGATTGCGGTGGATGTAGACAGACCAAACTACTGCGCCCGGACATTTGCAAAAGGTCAGCATCTTTTCTTCTATCTCTGAGGAGAATCGACTGTAGGCTGCTTGTAGGACGCTTCGGGCCACCAAGCTTTTGCTAAACACTTAAATGTGTTGCGCTTAAGCGATACCACTACCTGTCCTGCTTGCGGTGAGGAGGATGACACAGCAGAACACTTTCTCTGCAGTTGTACGGCCTATGCTCGCATCAGGTGGCGGATTTTCGGGGCTGACGTGGTGAGTGCCGAACATCTAAGTTCTTCATCACTGAAGCTCCATCCCGTTTTTCTTCGAAAGAAAACTAAGTACATTAATGTAAGGTGTCTGAATGGTAGCGCAATGGACCTGTGGTTGTGTCTGAACGCTCCATCAGATAGTAGCAACCCCCGAAAAAAAAACAACATAATCTGTCTACCAATAAGCTTTAAATATTAAAAACAGTTCATATACTGTTTTATATAATTAATCATATAGTCAAACAAACACGTTCATATTTCAAAGATTTTTATGAGTTACAAGATATGAGCTGCATAACCGTTTTAAAAAACGTAGGCAGTAAGCATAAAGTATGATTTTTCTTTCAAATAATAAAACGACTTTATTTCAAACCAACACTCATACCTACGAAACAGAAAAATAATATTTAACATTTTTTTTCCCGAGGGTAGGTGGCTGGTGGTGAGACTCTTACTCACAAAGAAACACAATTCAAAATTTTGAAAAAAGAAATTACAAACAAATATTGAAAGCTGATTTTTGCAGAATTGGAAAATCAAGCACTAAATTTGCTGCTTGTATTTACTGCTCCTATTTATTCCTATTTGAACACAGAAAACCATATAGTTCTAAGTCTTCTAGTTTTTGAGAAAATTTAAATTTACGCAGGTTCAAGGGAATTTTCGAACTTTGGCCTTATTTCATATATAACTGAAATAAGTTCAATTTTTGAAGGTTGGCCTTGTTATACTTCAGCAAAGTGAAATAACACCAAGTTAGGTGCATTCAAATTTTGTTTATAGCCAAAGATGCTCAAATTCGCTTAGCGTTTTTTATAATAAGTTTTACTTGCGCCTCATAGGTTTGTGTGCTATTAAAAACTTAATGTTTCAAATTGGGTGGTCTAAGAGAAAAAGGAGTTTTCTACTTTGATTGCTATAGAATGGCCTTCGGCCTTACTTGCCGGTGCTCAGGTAGCCGCTGCACGTCATATAGGCTAACTAAATACAAATAAGATCAAATTGGTTTTATTTACCAACATAATTTGACATTATTTCACTTTCTCAAAGCCAAAAAATTAAAATTTAATAAAAAGGGGAACACATTTCAAAAACGGGAGCACATACAACAATATGGATTTCTGTGTTCCATTAGGGATTGATAAGGGATGTAAATATGTACAAGGTTAAAATTAAGTGTTTTTTTTTCAATTGTGAATATTTATCTTTAATTCTTTTTTTCAAAATTTTGAGTTTGATGGTCGCTTTTTGAAAAACTATTGACGGCAATAACTGAATTTAAAAACAATTATGAAAGAACGAATATGAAAACTGCTAACGAAATATGAAAACTGATACGGAATTTTTTTGTAAGTGTGGCCATTGTGTTTTCTATTTTATGTATTTTTTTTACATTGCCCCTCCCACCTAAACAAGATAGAGGGCAACATAGACCCCCCCCCCCTTTCCAAACAAAAAATGCTTGTATTTAACCCCTCTACTAAAAACAGTTTTAAATTTTCAGCGACAAAGTTATCGTACTCTCCCCATTATTGAAAAAAAAAGTGTGGATTGAATGGAATTACGTTATGAGAATTACGCGTACCTACGAAAATAAATTTAAGTGTCCCTTAAAGATTTCTAAATTGGCGTCTGTTGCATAACTCAAAAAATAAGCAGTGTTTTAACTACTTTTCATTACGATTTGGTTTTTTCACATTTTTTGTCGTTAACTATTATCAGGTAGTAATTACGGGTTGGGCTCAGCTTCTGTACCTGTTGTAAAGGTATGGTTTAAGTGGCGGGAATTAAGTAAATAGCTTTTAAAAAAAAGTAGTGCATCAACCGAATTTTTGTATAAACTAACTAATTTATGCTTTTATTTAAATAAACTTATTAACTGGGCGCTATGCTTCCTCGATGGCGATGTGGATGCTGCTGCCGGTATGATAACAAACATAATTCACTTGGGTATGAAACATTTTATCCCTAATATGATTAAAAGTAGCAAACCCAAGGTGAACGCATGGTGTGACTTCAGCTGCAAAGAGGCTATCAGGGCTAAAGAGGTAAGTTTTCGGACATTTAAGGCCAACCCAACTGAGGAAAACCGAAAAAAGTTCAAACGAGCCAGAAATGACTGCAATGCCCACATTAATCGTGTCAAATTCTCCTAAGACCAAAAGTTGCAATGACATTCCAGATGTCAGCTCTTTAGATAAAGCCAATCTGCTTGCTGCTCATTTTGCAGCTAGCTTAACGCTCCCAGATTGTGCTTTATCTCGACGTGTACTCGAGCGCGTAGAATATACTATGAGATCAATTCATTTTCGCACTCGTACAGTGGCAAGAGTTCTTCGAGATCTCAACGTACACAAATCCGCTGGTCCAGATGGTATTTCTCCTATCGTTCTGAAGAGGTGTTCTTCCACGCTGGCAAAACCACTGCGTAAGCTTTTCTATCTGTCCTATTCTTGAGGGCTCTTTCCGAGAAGATGGAAAAAGCTCTTTTGTCGAAAATGCGTGAATTTGAAATCGATGATACCTTAATTCAATAGAATTAAATTACCTTACGGACCCTTCAATTCACGTTGTTTTGGACGGTTTCAAGTCTGCAACTTACCAAATAAATGCTGGTGTTCCCCAAGACTCCGTTTTGTCTCCGACTCTCTTTCTCATTTTTATAAATGATCTACTCTCTGTTACTTCTAATCCTATTCATTCGTTCGCCGGTGACAGTACCCTCAGCTTTACGTATTCGTTTCCTATTCGTTCGTATTCGTTTCTTCCAAAACACAATGCTGTCTTCTGTCGGAGCACCAATTACATATTTGGAGCTCCTTGACAGAATTCAAAAACGTGCGATAAAACTTATTGGCGACCAATATATTACGAATTCGTTTGACCCTATTAGTCATCGTCGCAATGTCTCCTGCCTATCGTTACTACCATCACAAGTGCTCAAACGAAATAGCCAGTTCCATTCCTCCCCTTTAACACTTCAACAGTAATACCCGCCATGCCAGGGATGCTCATCAGTTCACCCTAAAGCCTATTTCCGGCCGAACTGTGAAATTTAAAGATTCGTTCCTCTGCCGTACAACACGAATGTGGAATGCTCAACCGCACTATGTTTTTCCTGAGCATTGCAACTTACATACAGTGGGAAGCAAAACTGTCCGGATGTTTTGCATTTCTCTGGTTATGTTAACAAAATTAGTAATGTAATAGAAATATAACATATATTTGTCATTTTTTTATTTAATTAAACGTTTTTCTTAAAATTAAATAACAATAAGTAATAAAATAAAATAATATTCAGAACAAAAATAAACAAAAATAACAGAATTCTTTATTTGGACGCTTTTGCACATTAGTGATTTCTTAGTATTTCTCTCTAATCGCCATCAGTTTAATACTTTGTCCAAAGCCCTTTGTTCTTTAACACACTTTTAATTCTTTAAGGCATACTCTCCACCAATTTTTGGATGATTTTGTGGTCAATATTCTGCCATTCCCTTTCTATTCTTTCCCAAAGTTCATCCATGGTTTTTGGTGGATTTTCATACGCACCCAGCCTACTTTTGACAATAGCCCATACATTTTCTATTGGATTTAGATCCGGGCTTTGTGCAGGCCATTGCATCAGCTGAAAATTCTGATTTTGGAGCCAATTTTTAACAATTTTAGCTGTATGCTTCGGATCTCCGTCTTGCTGGAAGACGACTTCTTCAGCGGGATATGTGCACTCATATACAAAATCAGGAAGATTGGTTTGGAGAATGTTCAAATAGTCTTCTTTCTTCATAATACCTCGGATTCTCACCAATGGACCAACGTGCCACCAAGTAAAACAGACCCAAACCATTATCCCCCCACCACCGTGTTTCATAGTTTCCTTTACCTGGTGCTTTTGGATACGCTCGTGAGGTCGATGCCAGTAGTACTCCTTGCCATCTGATTGGTAACGGTTAGCTTTTGTTTCATCGCTCCAAATGACACGTTTCCAGTCATCTATGGTCCAGTTTTTGTGCTCCTTACAGAACTTTAAGCGTCGTTGAACATTTTTATTTGAAAGAGATGGCTTCTTTTTTTTTACGCTGGCTACCAACCCTACTCTTTTAAGCGCACGTCTAGCTGTTCATGTACTAACATTTTTGTTAATTGCTTTTGCAGCATTTTTGGGTGTCCGAATGTCCTTGTTATGGAGCAACCGCTCCATCAACCGAGCTTCGGCATCAGAAATGAGTCTTGGTCGGCCCCCATGACCGCTTGAACAAACCACATTTCGTCGTTTTTTAATATCACTAACCGTGGTTTTACCTAATTTCAACTGTTTAGCTATTTTACGGCACGAATAGTTCTTTTGCAATAAATTGATCACACTATTTTCAAGATCAATTGGAATTTTCTTCATTTTCTACTCTTTTCTTTTTTATTTAAAAACCAAAAGCACAGAACAACGACAAATTATATACTGAGGTCAAGGAACTGCATAAATATCAAAAAGCTAAATTCTTACGGTACAAAAAAACAGTACAATATGATATTATCTCATTACAACACTAATGTGCAAAAGTGTCCGAATAATGAATTTTGTGTTTTTTGTGCATTTTTGTTTTGAATAAACTTTCTAATAAGTTTTTGTTACTTAATATAAAGAAAAACGTTGAATTGAATAAAAAAAATCACTAATATATGTCAAATTGCTACTACCTTACTCACTTTGTTAATATAACCAGAGAAAGCAAAACATCCGGACAGTTTTGCTTCCCACTGTATATTTTAAATTAATGTGCTCGGTTTCCCATCCTGTCTTCTAATCCCTCATTTACTTAATGCCCGCGCTGTGTTACTAAAACATTATAAGCTTGCTAACAATCCCTTTTGCACGTGCAAATTATAAAAAAATAAAAAAAATAAAATTAGTTGTAACAGCAAATTCAGAATCACGCAAGTGATTAATTAATTAATTTTAATTGAGTGACTGTGATTGCTTCTTTTTAGAACAGTTTTTTTTTGTATACTCTCCGCGATCGCTGCTCATTAAAAATAGCTCTTTAGCACAACACTCAACCATTGATTCAAATGAAATATTTTGTTGGACTACTCGAGCTGCAAACATTTGTTATTTCAGAGAATTTAAGTTTTGCATTATAAACCTGAAAATGAATTTTGCAAGCACGAAGAATGAATTTTGCAAGCTCTTTTTCCAAAGCGGGAATTTTGGGATTTATTTCATTTTATTGGCGCATTAATGTACAAAACACATGTGAGGAAATTCTGAACGCAGTGACGCTTGCAGTACACAGCAAGCAAGATACATGAACAGAACTTTTATTTGACGTAATTGCAGTGGGTGGTAATCACAGTGTTAATGTACAAAACACATTTGAGGAAATTCTGAACGCAGTGACGCTTGCAGTACAGCAAGCAAGATACATGAACAGAACTTTTATTTGACGTAATTGCAGTGGGTGGTAATCACAGTGTTAAGTTTTGTATTATAAACCTGAAAATGAATTTTGCAAGCACGAAAAATGAATTTTGCAAGCTCTTTTTCCAAAGCGGGAATTTTGGGATTTATTTCATTTTATTGGCGCATTAATGTACAAAACACATGTGAGGAAATTCTGAACGCAGTGACGCTTGCAGTACAGCAAGCAAGATACATGAACAGAACTTTTATTTGACGTAATTGCAGTGGGTGGTAATCACAGTGTTGTGATTCTTTGTAAAACTTTGATTTTAAATTTGGTTTATAAAATGAATATTATAAGATATCAAAAAATCCGGGAAATAATTTTGTTGTTATCCGGTTTCCAATCATATAATAATATATAATTTTCCTAATTTTTCTCATTTTCCATATTTAATTAATTTTTCCTCCTTTGTGCCACCTGATGTTGTTTCTTGTGATAAGACTAAAATATTTCAAATAAACGTCAAAACACAATGATGCTAGACTTTCAAAATTTTGCTATTTTAATTTTTATATTCTGATAACATTGTAGGACAGTAACATTGTGGATTTAGAAATAGAGACAAATTGCAGTACTGCAATTAATTCTGAATTTACATGTATCCCCTCCTATTTAAACTCGTGTGTTCTATTTCCACTGCAAGGATAGTTCTGCATATGTGTTTTGGGCATAAGTCTTTTTATTTGTGGAAACGGAAAAACGAATAGAATGTGTTTGTGCCTGGCCGTGGCTAAACACACAAAAAAGTCTCATAAGAATGAAAGCAATTTGAATGGCGGGGAACGCTGAAATCTAAAACAAGAAAAATTTCTCTTGGAAAATCGAATACTTTTGTGCTCTCTAGTACCTGTATTCGGTCTTCACTCTTTCAACACAAATCTTAAATGAGGATTTCTGTCAAAAGTGATATGGTTTGAAACCAAAACGTTCATGCCCACACCGAGAATTCAACTTGAAAGGGGATTTTCGGTGGATTCTTGGTGCAATCTACCATTTTCTTTCTGACTCACATAAAATCTACCTGTCTCGTGCGACATGACGATCATTCCCATTAACGTGTAGCCAGGCACTTAGAAATGAGAAATGAAAGTCAAAACTAAAATATTAAACGCGCTACTGACAGCTCTTTGTGACCTTTCCTAACGCGGCATTTACAACACCGCGTCAAATTAATCATAACGCCGCGTTAAAAACGCGCTTTGTTTGACGTACACCCTCCCCAGTATAAACTTTTCAGTCGCTGAGTGTTAAATTTTCCTGCATGTATGTTGCAACCATGTTTGCGATTCATGATCAAGCCGTCTCTTTCGTTTTCTAATGTTTCTAATGAGTCCGCGATTATATTAATCGAAAAGCTTTTCTTGCCGATAGGCATTGCGAATTTTTCCATCAGCCATCTACCCTCGTCGAGTTTAAATTAAAACTTGTTGAAAAGGGAATAAGTCATTCTGTTTCAAAGAGTGTCCGATTGTTTTTGCTTTTAAGTATTTATATAACTATGTGTAACTTTGCTTTTCGATGAGTATTGTGTATTCCTTGTGTTGTGTTTGGTGTCTTCATTTGATTGTCTACGTGGAATATAAACGTCTGTATGGCTTTTATATTTTAGTTTGTCTGTGATATTTCTAAACTCAGAATTTGCGTGAAACAGTCGTTTCATATTTTGTTACTATTTGAAAAGATTCAATTATTTTTATTATTATTATATATTTATGAACAATGTAACAAATTACAGTTAAATAATTAATTTATCGAGCTAATAGCTGCGAAGGCCTACCGCTCTATGATACTTAGTTTAGTCTTAAAAAACTTTTTTAAAATTTTAATTACCTCTTCTGGGACCACATAACACTGCGTGTTTATACAAAATGGAACATTTTTTTCATTCCAATATGGTACACCAGTCTGGTTCCCTTTCATGGAAGGGTGTGACCGTTCATATAAATTCGTATACTATAATGTACGTTAAGTTAGGTTAATTAGGTCGACGAGGAACTCGAGTTAAGGCACTACCACTTTAGAAAGAAATGCTCTGTCATTATGTAAAAGCTTATTAGTTCTGTTTATTTTCCTATTCTGGCCATAGTTTCCATGTTATTTCAAGGTACCGGAACCCAGCCGGGACAGACGCATGTTGTGCTGTGACCCAAGAGCTGTAAGCTTTTTGCGACAGCGTTGAACCAGCATGGATTTAATTTCAATAGCATTAACTAACTTTGCTCGGGAAGGAAAAGGAGAATCGTATGTAGTTCATATATTGAGTGGAATGGGTGCCTCCATAAGGCAATTCAAAATAATCTTCATAGCAAAGAGTACCTATTGCCTGCGAAGAGAAGGTTAAAATAGCTTAATCCCGCGTAGCGAGTCATTCTGGTACTGTTGGGCTTGGGCTTGAATTTCAGGAAGCACATAGTCCGTTAACATGGCGCGATAAGACGATACGACAGCCAAGCTGCTGAGAACGACGAAGAACCAATTCGTCACGGTCTTCGCGTACCCTCTCAGCTATAGTATCACCACTACGTGCTGCATGAGATCTAACCAGTCGAGTGTATAATGTGAACTGGGACTCAAATTTGCGAATGTAAAGGAAGATCCTCGAATCGCACGAAAACAATTTTCCACAAGTAATTTAAAAGTAGACGTGAGTATTATTCGTGGGTTACGATTTTTTTTTTCATTTTACGCCCACGCGAATCTCAATGAACCAGCTGTTTTAGCACTAGGTGAAACACAGGTCGGCATTGGTTCTGATCTAAAGGAGTTTAGCCTGCCTATAATATAGTATAACTTATTGCCGATATTCTTTTCTCATCGCGATCTCGTCGTTTATATACGTATTGATGTAGGGTACCAACTTCTACCCAATGTTCCAATTCGGAATTTTATTTTATTTGGCTAATATTCCAGTTCCGTAGGCAATTAACTCACTACTATTTATTTACAGAAGCCATAACCAGGACAGGCATTCAACTTATAATGACTTTGATGCACTGTCTGATTCCATCACCGGAATTGTTACAAATTATCCTCATACTCAATTCAAGTTCGCTTCAAACGCCCGAAGGAGGGTATGTCGAGATCTTTGCTGAGGTTAATTATCTGACCCAGCTTGTAAATGAGCCGACACGGATTACGAACATTAGCGATCAAATCATCAATACTGTCAACATGGTTATTTAGGGCCAACCATACAGAGGAAAACCGAAAGAAGTTCAAACGAGCCAGAAATGACTGCTATTGCCACATTAATCTTGCCAAATTCTCCTAAGACCAAAAATTGAGGCAATAAATAATACAAAGTCCCACCGGTAGTAACAACTTTTGGCAACGACATCCCATGCAGCAAGAGTACTTCATGGTTTGATCGAAGTGACATACATAAATGTACTGGTCCAGATGATTGTCACTTCGATCAAACCATGAAGTACTCTTGCGACTGTAAGAGTGCGGAAATGAATTTGTCCCATTGAGTTTTCTACGCGCTGGGAGATAAAGCACAATCTAGCAGTCTAGCATCTAGTCCAGAGATTTCCCCTATCGTTCTGAAGAGGTGTTCTTCCACGCTGGCAAGACCTTTCGGGGGATCCCGTCAAAACTGATCCAGATGTGTCGAATGACACTAGATAACACGCGATGCAATGTGCAGTTTGGCAGCAGCTCATATGAACTCTTTCAAACATGCACCGGATTTCGGCAAGGAGATGCGCTGTCGTGTGATTTCTTCAATCTTGTTCTTGAGCAGATAGTGCGCAGGGCATGTGTCAACACGGAAGGCACTATCTTCAACAGATCAGTCCGACTGCTGGGGTATGCGGACGATATAGATATCATCGGTCGATCCCAGCGTGCCGTGATAGAGGCTTTCACGGCTATTGAAGAACAGGTGAAACTAGTTGGCCTTAAAGTGAATGAGGACAAGACTAAATATATGCTATCAAGAAACAAACAATCATCTGTCCACCGACTAGGACAAAATGTCGATGTTGATAGCAGCAACTTCGAGGTAGTTAAGGAGTTCATCTACCTCGGGGTAAACATCAACTCCACAAATGACATCTTAGTGGAGATCCGTCGAAGAATTGCCCTAGGAAACCGCTGCTACTTCGGTTTGGCAAAACAAATGGGTTCAAAACTCTTAACTCAAAGGACCAAGTGCATGCTCTACAGAACCCTTATCCTGCCAGTTCTGCTATACGGCGCGGAGTTCTGGACGATAAGCAGGAAAGGAGAGTTAATACTGGGATCCTTTGAAAGAAAAATCCTTAGACGGATATTTGGTCCTGTGTGCGAGGAGGGCGAATGGAGGAGAAGATACAACCGCGAACTCTATGAGCTGTACCTAGATGTGGATGTAGTCCGAAAAGCTAAAACTCGTCGACTACATTGGCTCGGCCACATCGAGCGAATGGACAACAACGCTCCAGCCAGGCGGATCTTCAAATTCCAGCCCCCAGTTTCGAGACGACAAGGAAGACCGAACCTCAGTTTTAAAGACCAAGCCATCGCGAATGCCAGAGCGCTTGGTCAGGACAACTGAAAGCAGCGTCCTCGGGATCGCAGAGGGTGGAAGGCAGCCGTATCTCAGGCAGGGACTCTTCACGGTTCGGGAGCCCGTTAAGTAAGTAAGTATAATTAAGCCTAATTTAAGAAGATCAATACTATTTGAAGTAAATAATTAGTGAAATAATTAGTTAGAAGCGAGCAAAAAGTCAATTTTTTTCTCCTCATCAAAGTAAAAAAACCAACTTCCAACAGCATAAAGAAATAAATAAATATGGCTTCACCACAACAAAATAACCCTGTACCAACTAATGTCCTTTCAACTGCCATAGAAGTAGCAGTATAATCTGCGTGTTATGAAGTCAATGGTTCAATTATCTACAGGGAACACTCTTAAACAAAATTAATTAATAGCACAGGTAAACGAACTGGCAGACAGACTAGAAATCCTAGAACCATTAAGTGAAACAATTTGTACTTATAAACCCATTTCTGTTACATCCACTGATGATTGTCCGGTCACTTAGATCTAGTAAAATCACTTCCGGAATTTGCGGGTGAACAATTGCGTTATCTTTCATGGCGTCTAGCAGCTCACACAGCTATTGAATTGTTTAGGCAACATGATGGTACCGAGAAATATTACCAAGCAGTTGCAATCATTAGAAACAAAATAACCGGACCTGCCGAAAATAACCGGACCTGCAGATTTAATAATATCCTCATTTAATACTGTACTAAATTTTGACGCAATTATAGCAAAATTTTCACAAATATTGCGACAAAAGACCTTTGCATGTGCTAGAAAATCAAATGAGCATTTTATATCAGGGACGAATGTGAATTTCTGATTATTATGATCAAATCGAAAAGAATTTAACATTAATTGTAAGCAAACGATCAGCTTATTACTTCCTTAGGAACAAAATACCTAAAAGACGCATGACGCATTTTTATTTCAGGCCTTAACAAGCCACTATGCAATATTCTTTTCTCAGCTGGTTGTGAGGATTTATCCTCTGCATTAGCCAAAGCTCAGGAACTTGAAGCAAATCAACATAGATATGAATTCGCCAGGGCTTTCGATAGTCAATATACTAAACTATCTAATACCCTCGAACCACTCTATATTACAGAAGAATTGTTCACAAGACACCTATGATTACCCAAGCCAAAAATAACTTTCAACTTGAAGATAATCATATGAGCGTACATCCTTCATCTTCTAAATTCCGATACAATTCAAGACGGATTCCACAAGCACATGTAAAAAATCAATACCCACACAACCCTATTAAAGAACCCAGCAATAGATATGTGCAAGAACATGTGCAATCGAATAATTCCAATATACCTCTGAACTCCCTCTTGAATCAGATAGGGCATCCCTGTGAAAAACCCAGCGTATAAATTGCATGCAACAAGAAAGGGTGCACAATAATACCGACAGCGATGACTATGAAACTGAATCCAACCCCGATTACGATGATGAAATTAATTTTTTTAGAGTAACTTCGGCTATACCCTACGTTGAAAAGTTACTCAATTCATCAACTACAATGAGAATCTCAATTGACACGGGTACAGCCAAAAATTATATTAAAAATATGCCTAACTTAAAACAAATCTTGACCTAACCACAGATGCGTCATCACAAGCAATAGGAGTTGTTCTCTCTCAAGGAGGTAGACCTAACACAATGATATCTAGACCTTTGCGTAAAACTGAAGAGAACTATGCTACAAACGAACGCGAAATGTTAGCAATAGTCTGGGCTTTGCGACCGCTAAGAAATTATCTATACGTGGTCTTTACTGACCATCGACCATTGACTTTTGTGATATGTGATAAAAATCCAAAACCAAACTCAAAAGATGGAGAGCATTCATTGAGGAATACTCACCGATTTTAAAGAAGATATAGTGGCAGATGCGCTATTCCGTCAATATATAAACGCTTTGTCCACTTCAGAAGTAACCGTTCATAGTAAAGAATATTTAACGAAAATGATTCCATCAGTAGAAAATCAAATCAATTGTTTAAAGAATCAAATCTTTATTCTTCCAGTAGTTGAGACCAGTAAAAAAATAAAAATACTTTTCCAAAAGCAGGTTAGACATACAGTGTACATCCATTAACGCATCACTGGCATCAAGATGCGCATGATGCTTTGTAAACTGTTCGCATCATTTTCTACGTCAAGTGTTCATTATTGCATACTTAGGTAAACTGATGCGCAAGAAATTGAAATATATCAGAAGAGAAAGAAAAGTGAGTAAATGAAAGATTTTAACTGGTGAAATGTTTTTGCTTAATGTACAAAAATATTTAAATAAATAAATAAATGTTTTTTTGAACGAAAAAACTAAAAAAAAAAATTCACAGGAAATATTTTCCACATATTAAAGAAAATTTAAATAAAAAATGAACTTGATAAAAAAAATGTTTAATGTAAACATTTGCGTTCTAAAACGCCAACGAAATGTTCGATCAACAAACCATCAGCATCGCAAATAAGCAGTGATGCCGCATCACTGAACAAATATTTGACGTTTCTGAATTTGTACACAATAAAATTTGCATCAATACCAGAGCTAATAAAATCACTGAAAAGCGTTCGTAGCTACAGTTTTGCCTTGTTATTGCGGAATATCTCGAGTGTAGATTAAAATAAAATCGGACCCAGAACGCTTCCATGTGGAACTCCTGGCCCAATTTTTTGAATTCTGAATATTCGTTTCCGTTCTTAACACGGAAGAGTCTGTCCGTCCAACCAAAATTGGCAGTACACTCAGTCTTATGGGGCACCTTTTCAAAATCAATAGCATGCCACATTTTTCCACAATACTTTAATTGAAAGAACCCCTTCATAAAAAGTGTTTACCCGCCAGTAAATTTCCAATTGCATCTGACGTAGGTCCAACACGTCTTATTTAGCGCACATCTGAGTGTGCATTGATTGGTCCCATTTAATTGATGTGCATTCAGAGTTACCAATGTCCGTATGGTAACTCGTTCAACTTTTTTCATTGGGTTTCTGTTGAGGAGCTTTAGGTTTTAGAACTTAAAAAAAAAGTTCTTAATAGTAAGTGTTATCGTGGAGGACTTGTTTTGATCTTTGGCAATCCTTTTAATGTGTGGAAAATACGTTAAAAACATAAGGAAAGGCTACAGTCCGCTAGAGGCGAACAGTATGATACCCTATCCTTATCCATATGTACCCCAAAGAAAAAAAGCATTAGGAAGATAATGGATAGCATTTTATTTCATTCTATGAAATTTATAAAAAAAAAATTATTTTTTTCAAAAAACGCCACCAAAAAGTGGGCGTGGCCAAAAACTTCGTATGGGCGATATATTGAGAAAAATATTGGCATAATATATTGTTAAACATTTTTTTTCGATTTCTATGAAAATTTTCGAATAAAACAGCATTTTAGAGAAAAACGCCCACAAAAAGTAGGCGTGGCAAAAAACTTCATATGACAAATTAATAAAGGTGGGCAGTATCTACATATCTTATGAAGGTTGTACAACTTTCTCTCTCTAACTTAAGCCTTAAAACGGTTTTTTCTAAATTGTGGCGTGGCAGTGGGCGTATTTTGAAAATTTTAACACTTTACCATTTCGGAACTCTAGGGACTATATATGTTCCGAATTTCAGCTTCCTAGCATAATTTTAAAGGCCTCAAAAGTTAATACGGACGGACGGACGGACATTGCTAAATAGTCTTAGATTTTGGTCCTGATCATAAATATATATACTTTTAGGGGTCTGCGACGAATATTAAAGGGTGTTAAAAACTATGTGTCAAAATTAAGATACCCTTAGGATAGGGTATAATAAAGTTAACAAATTGTAAGCTGTTTTCTTTAAGAAAAAAGATTATTTTCGTAGGTTTTCGTAGCGCGCGGTCAGTTTTTTGATGTAACATATATCTTTCTAATATATTTTTAACTTTTTAACTTTTGTGCAATTTATTATTTGGCTTCAAAAGCATCCAAATACTTAAGTGCCGAAAAAAAATGTTTGACGCGACAAAAAACAATTCTTTAAAATTTTAAAAATAAAACAGTAGCTGTGCAGCAAGAAGCTGATATTTTTTTTGTGGGTAAATGAACAGTTTACAGACTTCTCAACGAAAAAAATACCAAAGGCGACAATTCGCCACCGTGTGCCATCAGGCAAATTGTGCATCAGTTTTTCTTCTTCAAATAACGCTGGCTAAAATACTGCAAACATGCATACGGTTTAAAAATAAATGGTTTGAAATTTCCACATCGTCAGCGAAAGAAATAAAAACATTAAACCTTTTAAATGAAAATTTCAATCTTAAAAATATAATATTCTTTTAGGTTTTTACGATTACACCGCCATTTAAATGACGCTGTGACGATCACCTTACAATGCAGTTATTTTAACAACATAAAAATAAAATAACATGAAATTTGTGCCACTAAAATGAAAAAAGCAAATGGCCGTGTGATCGCACGTAACTGACTAAACTTTTTGACTGTTGCGTCATTTAAATGGCAGCCTCTAAAAAATGACAAGCCACGAAATTCCAGCCATGCCATTTTCTACGCAAATGATCCAGCATAATATGTCCCAAAGGACATAATAATAAATAAACTGTTTTCTTATTGTTATGGTTGTGTTGTTATGTGACGACATCATCAATTGCAAATGGTTTAATGATTCTTCTTTCCAACACACATAATAAAATCATCCAATTAAATAAAAAGTTTTGAAGAGTAGAATAAGCAAATATTGACATTCTCAATAAATGTCCTTTTTTAAAGGATTCAAGGACCTTTCCGATGTTCCCAGGCACTCCGAGTGAAAATTCATAGCAACAGCAATTTTTTACGTGATTTTATAGACATTTACAAATAAGTTCTTTTTTAAGGCTTCAATGACCTTTGTCGATGATCCAAGGACCTCCGAGTGAAAATTCATAGCAACAGCAATTTGTTACGTGATTCTAAGACATTTTCAATAAAGGTCCTTTGGACATTTTTATACCCCATCCTAAGGGTATATTAATTTTGACACATAGTTTGTAACACCCCTTAATATTCGCAGTAGACCCATAAAGGTATATATATTTATGATCAGGACCAAATCCCAAGACTACATATCTAGCAATGTCCGTCCGTCCGTACGCAATTTTTAGGCCTTTAAAATTAAGCTAGGAAGCTGAAATTTGGACCACATATTCCCTAGGGCACCGAAATGGTTAAGTGTAAGTTTTTTGAATACGCCCACTGCCACGCCCACAATTTAGAAAAAACCGTTTTAAAGCTTAAGTTAGAGAGATAGAGTGTTACAACCTTCACAAGATATGTAGGCACTGCCCTCCTTTATAAGTTTGTCATATAAAGTTTTTTGCCACGCCTACTTTTTGTGGGCGTTTTTGACTAAAATGCTGTTTTCTTCGAAAATTTTCACAGGAAGCGAAAAAAACTGCGACAAAGTTTTTGGCCACGCCCACTTTTTGTGGGACTTTTTTTTTTTAATTAATAGAACTAAATAAAATGCTATCCATCATCTTCTTAATGGTTTTTTCTTTGGGGCATATAGGGATATGGATAGGGTATCATACTGTTCGCCTCAAGCGGACTGTAGCCTTTCCTTATGTTTTATATAGTCGGGATCCCCAATGATCTCGGAACTTAGTACACCACGTGGGTATGTACTAAAATAACCCCGACATTACCCTTCCCATTTCCTTTACCCCTCCCCCGCAGCACCAATGGGGCTGGGTTAGTGGTGTTAACCGTACCGTGCCGATGACCGTCCAGGCTGAGGGCCCCCTTTTTAAAATATCACAGCCGCTAACGGTGTACTCCGGAACCAGGCGACCTCCGGCTTCAATTAGCCTTTTCTGCACATGAGGGGCCCTGTGTGAATGGACAGTATATTTCCCCTAGCTACTCGTGGGAACAAAATTAATCCTTCAACAAAAAACAACAAAAACCAAACTGATGGAGACATGGATAATCTTATCTCTTTCTGTCAGCCTGTGGCTGGACCATCTCAAAGTGATAGACCGTCCTGAACGAGAGATCATCGACAGTGACATTGAATCCGTCGATACAGTGAGCTCCGTGCTCACGGAAGAGGCCTACAGGACTTGCTGTAATGCTCCCGAAACGACGAAACGACTACCGACCTCCAACAAGAAGAAGCCTAAGCGTCTTCTAGCAAATGGTCTCCCTTACAACGCGGCACTGCATAAAGTCCTCAAGGAACCAGCTTCCAACGAGGCGCCCACAGCAAACAAGCGTACTCGGCCTAGTACCAACTCACCTGACGGACCGAACAAGAAAGAAAAACCGAATGCTCCCTTGTTCGCTGATGTGGCAGGATCTTTTAAAGTAGGACTCCTACTAGACAATTTCCCAGATGGTCACCTAAAATCGGTGGAGAATGCCATCAATACGGAGCTACATAAGCTCTCTGAGGCCGGCAGACATTGAGATTGACATAGACAGACATTGTATGGCGCCACTGCCGGAACTTCCAGAGGTTCTGCCCATAGCCTTCTGAGCAGAAATCGACTCGAACAGCTCAGAGGACGAGGCGGAAAAAGAGGGGACTCACACACAAAAGCCCCTCTAAGCAAGAATTCTAAATTAGCATGCCCCTTCGGGTAGGGGAAAGAATATACCCGAGGTAGGCATGCCTAGTAAGAAAATGAGAGCCGGTTCTTCGCCCGAAGTCGAGCCCCTAAAAGAACAAAGGCGTAAAGAACCGCAAAAAACAATTTCGAGCGCAAATTCGCGCACCGCCTCCAATAAACGTTTTTGTGGTAACGGAATATAATAAGTTACATAGTCTCCTTAAATGAACGATAACATCGAAATTTAAGGTTACATCTTTAAGGAATAATGCGTGGAAAATCAACGTCGATAACCACGATTATTACCGGGCAATGTCTCAAAAGCTAAATACCGATAAGATCAAGTGGTATACTTTCGAAATAAAGTCAGAAAGGCCAAATCGTGTTGTAGCAAGGGGACTTCATCCCTCATGCACCAAAGAAGAGGTTATAAACGACCTCCAAGCGAAAGGGTTTAAAATTCTTGATGCCGTTAATATCATCAAGAAGGAGAAGCAACAAACGTAAGCCGATAAGGATGTCATGGTAAGGCGTGGACTTCCGCTCTTTATGCTTACATTCGATAGGTCAGATAGTATCGAAGATATCTACCGAATTAAAACAGTAATAAATATCGTGGTAAGAATCGAACCCTTGCGTAGAAATGTAAGAATAATTCCACAGTGCAAACGTTGGCAAGGATTTAATCATACGCAAATGTATTGCCAAAAAGAACCGCGATATGTGAAATGCACCGGAAATCACATCTCCCAATACTGTGGAGTAAACAAACAATCCTCCCCTACCTGTGCTAATTGCAAGGGAAAGCACCCGGCAAATTATAGAGGCTGTGAAGTAGCTGAGGAGCTACAAAAACGGTGAGATGTCCTCCTTAAGCCCCAAAATGATAAAACAGAACCGCTAACTAAGACAAAGAGTAAGACCGCTCAGGAGAAAGTAGGTAATCTAAGACCTCCGGTTCCTGAACGTAAAAATATCAAAGAAAAAGAGACAGCAGAAAATCCCTCGACCTCTGCTGTCAAAAGAAACTCTATTCAAAAATTACCATCAGGAAAGCCATCGAATAGTAGCCTGCGGACAGCCAGAGTGCAGACCAACGCTCAGGCCGCGGCATTCGAAGAACCAAAAAACGTTGAAACTTCGCCAGACCCTGTTTCACATGTTTTCTCAATTATTCTCGAGAAACTTGAAGAACAAAGCAAAATAAATAAAATTATTCTCGATCGGTTGGTTAAGCTCAACAACAATTCAAGGAAAACGCGTACTTCAAATATAATACGAATGAAAAACCAATGTTAAAAATATGTACTTGGAATGCAAACGGACTTTTGCAAAAACTTGCCGAATTGGAAGTATTCATGAGCTTGCCTCCCGGAATAATACGACTCACTCAAGGAAAACGCCGGCCAAATACGGTTTACGATATCCGCCTGAAATAAAAGAATTGGGCAATGAAAAACGGAAGGCGAGTAAAAAATGGCAACAGAGTCGCGCTCCGCAACATAAAGCACATTCGAATTATTTGTGCAATTTGTTGAAGACAGCTATTAAGGATTTTAAAAATCGTGCGATACGGTCTTACCTTGAAAGTTTAACAGCTAAAAAAGATTCCAATTATTCACTTTGGAAAGCTGTAAAAGGCACCAAAAGGCCCAAAATCCCCGCGCCGCCAATAAAAATAAATCAAAATGAATGGACAAGGGAAGACAAAGAAAAAGCGGGCGTTTTTGCCGCCCATCTCGAAGAAACCTTTAAACCGTACGATAGTCAAGCGGCTTACGACAGTATCAATAGTGGGACAGATTTACTATCTGACGACTTTACACTCACAAATGCAACACTAGGGGAACTTAAACCTGAAATTGAATCTCTAAAACCTAAGAAAGAAAGATTTGATCACCTGAGAAGTTCTCTCAAATGAAGTAAAATCGTATAGACCAATTTCGCTTCTCCTAGTCATATCCAAAGTTTTCGACAGGATATTACTAAGGCGATTACAACCGGTTATAGAAGATAATAATCTCATCCCTGACCACCATTTTGGGTTCAGAACCAAGCATTCGACGATTGACCAAGTGCATTGCATTACTGACGTAGCATTTGAAGAAAAAAAGATATGCTCAAGCGTATTCCTTGACGTCTCACAAGGCTTTAATAAAGTGTGGCACGACGGCTTAAAATTTAAATTACGACAAGATCTCCCCGTAAGTCTATATGATATTTTAGAATCATCGGAGAATCGGAGCTTAAAGAAATTTCGGCTGGCGTACCGCAAGGAAGCGTCCTTGGGCCGCTTCTCGATCTGTTATATACTCGCGATATACCAAGAGAAGATGGCTTTACCCTCGTAACGTTCGCCGACGACACCGCTATCCTTGCAGTAGGTAATACAATCGAAGAAACTACTACAAAACTGCAAACCGCACTGAATAAAGTAAATGAATGGGAGGCAATTGAAGCTGAAACTAGAAGCATCGCGCGAAAGCATAGCATCGGCAGTCTTATCTGAGACCATCACCACCAAAGATCTTAATAAAAATAAAACAAAAGCCCCTCTAAGCCAGAATTTCAAATTAGCATGAAGGTTGTCCAAATCAACCTTCATCACGCTAAGCCTGCATCGGCAGTCTTATCTATGACCATCAACACAAAAAATCTTAATATTGCCCTTGTACAGGAACCCTGGACCAGCACAACGGAAAAATTCTAGGACTCCCAAAACCAGCAGGTAGGATGCTTTATTCTACCACCTCCAGTAGACTTAGAACAGGTTTTTTTTTTAACAATTTTTCCCCATTGACAGAGTTCATCTCCAGTGACCTCACGGTAGCCATTGTGAAGATCACTAACACTAAAAAAGTAACCATGACGTCCGCTTACTTCTCTAGTGACACAGCCGCTTTCCCCCCATTGGAAGTAGAGAATCTTTTGGATTATGCTAAACGGTCAAACACAGATATTATCCTTGGTTGCGACTCAAACGCACATCACACAATATGGGGCAGCTCGGACATTAACAACAGAGGTGAGTCCCTACTTGGGTTTATCATATGCAATAATTTAAATATTTATATGTATCATCTGGAGGGAACCAACCTTTATCAATGCAGTTAGAAGAGATGTACTGGACCTTACCCTATCCACTTCCCTGCCTAACAGTCTTATCTCTAATTGGTATGTGTTACCTGAATCCTCATGTTCAGATCACAGGCACATTCGATTTGATATGGTTGAAGCCAACTCCATCCATATATCATACCGTCCAAAGAGAAATACTGACTGGTTCTCCTACAAAGAGCACCTAAGTCACACTCTCAATGGAAAAACACTTCGAATTGATACGATATACAGAAGAGATCATTCTGCCGACCTGGTCAGATCTTCTATAGTCTCTGCCTTCGAGGAATACTGCCCCCTTAAGACCAAAATAATCAAAAGGGAAACCGTCTGGTGGAGCACTAACCTTAAAAAGCTCAGATCTATAGTAAGGAAACTATTAAAAAAAAACCCAATAATGACTGGCATTCCTACTCTACTGCTCTCACTAGCTATAACAAAGAAATAAAAATGGCAGAAAAAGAATCATTCTATCGGTTCTGTGAAGATATATCTGAAATACCTTCCAGAAAAGTAACAGTCAAATATCTACCCAAGTGGTTAAGTGCGTTCGACTACTTAGCGAGAGGCCGCTGGTTGAAATCCCGACCTGTACCACCTGAAAGTTTATATTCGCTGCCCCACTTCCAAAAGTCAGGCAAACATCCAAGAGTAAGAAATGCCATGAGAAGCTTCTGACAAATAAATTGCCGTTCGGAATCGGTATTAAACTGTAGGTCCCTCCATTCTTGTCAAAAATATAACTTCGCACACACAATGGTTGTAGATCTAGGCTTTAGGTCCGTTTGGGCCGTTTACGCCTAATATTTTTTTTTTATTCGCTCGTGCTTCGACCCGCGATGGCCTATGCTGCTATAGTCTGGTGAACAAAGACTAACGAAGTCACTACAGTCAAAAAGCTAGAACGAGTTCAACGCATACCTGGAAACTGTATGACAGGTTGTATTCGTTCCACCCCTACCTTAGCACTTAATGTCATATTGGGTGTAACACCCATAATAACACATTTTTAAATGAAAGAAAGACTGAGTATTCATCGACTGTTCCATTCAAATAACACTAACCCCTACTCCTACCGTGAAGGTCATCTGTCCTAGCTAGACTTATGGAGCCGAAAAGTTCATTCAGTATGCCCGTTGACGACATGCTACTCAAACACGGCTTCCATAAAAACTTCTCTATCGTTGTCCCTCCAAGGAAGGACTGGGAAAAATATAAACCTAAACCATCACAACATGATCTCGTTTGGTATACGGACGGATCCAAGATGGAGTCAGGCACTGGAACTGAAATCTATGGAGAGTCGCTCAAAGCAAACTTTTCAGTCAGCCTCGGCAAGAACTCATCCATATTCCAAGCAGAAGTCTTTGCCATGAACCAGTGCGATAGAATTAACTTAAGTTCTAATACACGAGGTAAAACTATATTTATCTTTTCAGATAGCCAAGCAGCCATCAAAGCTCTTGACTACTCTGTTATAACATCGAAGCTTGTTCTGGAAACCTTCTTGGCCATCTTTGAACTTGCTACGAAAAACTTAGTCATTCTACACTACATCCCAGCCCACAGTGAGGTTTGCTGGCAACGAAGCGGCTGACTCGCTGGCTAAAGTCGGCGCAACAACACCACTTGTCGGCCTTTAACCATTTTGTTGGGTTAGCAAAAATCACTTCAGGAACTATGTTAAAAGCCTATCCCTGGTCGAATACAATGAAGTCTGGCTCAATTCACATGGTCAGAACTGTACCAAACAATTCTTCCCTAAATTCTATCCCAGGAAATCAAAATTCCTAATTAACCTGGACAGGAATAGTCTAAAAATCCTGACAGGAATATTCAGTGGTAATTGTCTCCTGAAAAAACACCTTCACCGCATTGGCCTCTCACCGACCCTGCATGTAGACTTTGTTCACTCATGGATTACCCGGCTCTCTTTCGTCTCAGGAAGGACATCCTCGGTGAGGAAATCATCTCACCAACAAACCTTGCTACCCTGCATTCAGAGAAGATTCGTGTCTTCCTCCGGAGTTAAACATTTTCTCTAGGACCCCTCCAGTGAAGGCACAATAGGGTCCATAAGGAGCAGTGCCAGAACCCTTTTAGGCTCTCCCGACTTTGTATCTATCTAACCTGGTCGATCAATTAATTAATCGGCGCTCTTCAAAAATCGAATGAAATCGCATCAATAATTTCTTTTTATTAATACCTTTGATATTATTGGTAAAAGCGAAATTGGTCTATACGATTTCTTGTCAGAAAGAAATCTTTCCGGGGTCTTTCCGGGCTTTGCAACCATAATGACTTCAGCTACCATCCATTCTGGTGGAACGAACAAAGTCTAAAAGCATTGATTAAATATACGAGCAGGGGTAGGACTTTCCTAGGGAGCTCTTTCGGCGGTCAAAAAGATGGTGAATTCGATTTCACGAGAACACAAGCGTTCTCAATTTAGCATAACACCATTAACTCCTACTTCCCAGCTCCCCGTGGTGACTGCTGGGTGCCTACGACCTCGACTGGACGAACTCTACGGATGGATCAACGGCGGCGTCCACAAGCCCAGGGACCTCCAATACTAAGCCAGGGTGTTGGAAAAGCGTTGGTGGCGGATGAGCGCTTGATGGGCCAACGGCAGCACTCACATCCCCCAAGTGGGTTACCGGCACCGGAATTGCCGGCCTGCTGCCTTACGGTCAAAACCATGGACTTCAAGTCATAAGTGATCGCCTAGC
The DNA here is from genome assembly GCA_963576555.1 of Ferdinandea cuprea. Lineage (NCBI taxonomy): Eukaryota > Metazoa > Arthropoda > Insecta > Diptera > Syrphidae > Ferdinandea > Ferdinandea cuprea. The sequence continues at coordinate 63,880,532 of OY754960.1, read as the reverse complement.
TGTGATCCGCATCAGAGCTACATTCCAAAACATTAGCCTAATATATGCACACGCCCCTACCGACGAGGCTGAGGACCTTATCAAGGAAGAATTCTATGACCTTTTGGACGGAGCCTAAGGAGCCAGTCCGGAGTACGAGATGTCAAAATTGTACTCGAGGACTTCAATGCTAAAGTCGGCAAGGAAAACACAGCCTCCACGAGACGACAACAGTAATACAGTGATAAGTAGCACTAGGTTTCCGAGAAAAGCTGCGAACTGCCCAGAAGAATAAATTCGACGTTCTACGCCTTAGCACATCTGGAGTTGCCAAAGCGCCAATAACCAGTGGTCTCAGTATCGCGACATCATCAAGGAGGTAGCCGAAACCACCTTAGGATACCAGCCACCCCAGAGATGAAGATCCTGCGTAGGAAGAAAAGAGAGCACGAAAGTCTCCCAGCTAAAGGAGATCGAAGACTCTCGCGACCGAAACAACATCCGAAAGTTTTATAAGAAAGCCAAGCACCTGGCTGCTGGTTTTAAGACCGGAACGCAGGCTCTTCACGATAGCGATGGAAACCTTTGTCGCAGAAGGATTTCTGGTGTCATTGCATCAGACGGAATATCCATAAGACAGGGGTTATAGGACAATTCTCGAGCATGTTCTTCAAAATTCCACAGAGCATGTTACCAAAAGCCACCTCTCTTTAAGCGAAAAATGGTTTCACCCTTTTATATATAAATTATACCCCATTATATATAAATCGAGGGGGAGAGATTCATCAAAGCATTATAGAATTTTACTTCATTCTATGAAATTTAAAATATATACATATTTTGAACAACCCCCCCCCCCCCCCCCCCAAAAAGTGGGCGCGCAAAAACTTTGTATGGGCAATATATTGGAAAAAATATAGGCTAAATAACTTAAAAAAAAAAATTTCGAAAAACAGCATTTTAGTGACAAACGCGTTAGGCGTGGCAACAAAAAGTTATATGACAAACTTATAGAGGAGGGCAGTGCCTACATATCTTGTCAAGGATGTAACACTCTATCTCTCCAAACTTAAATTGTGGGCGTGGCAAAGGGCGTATTCAAAAAATGTTTACACTTAACCATTTCGATGCCCTAGAAAATATGTGGTCCAAATTTCAGCTTCCTAGCTTAATTTTAAAAGCCTCAAAATTTCGTACGGACGGACAGACATTGCTAAATAGTCTTAGGTTTCGGTCCTGATCATAAAAATATAAACTCTTAGGGGTCTACGCTTTGCTTTTTTGTTGCTTTCCGGCGAGAAAGACCATTTTTGTGGTAGTTGACTACCAACTCCCGCTGTTCGATTGTTGTACGTTTTCCCATTGTGGTAACACGTGTTCCGCTAACGATATTAAACTATAAATGCTATACTCTGTTCAACATAAATTGGCAGTACAGGGAAGATAGGCATGTTTGCCTTTCATTTGCACTCTTTTGTTTTCCGTAAGGTGCTATTCTAACAAAAGCTCTTACAAGGTTTCCGAACTAAGGATTTTTAATCAGCAAATACCTGAAAGAATTTTATGTTCCATTACCATTCTTTTTTTAGATTGAAATTTTCATTTTAATTGTTTTATTTATAAGAAATAAAACAAATTTATATTTATGTTATGATGTCAGTTTATCCAAAAGAACACTCTTTCACTAGCGATTGGCAAATTTAAAACACAGTTTAATTTTTAAGACCGTGTGCAGAGAATAACTGTTAATTTTGGTGATGTTTGCATTGCGTCCTACCTTATGCAATATTTTATCCAGCGTCGTAAGTTCGCTATTTGGAAAAAACTGTTGCACAATTTGCCTGATCGCACACTTATCGAAATCATCTACTTTTCTTTTAAATAAGTTTGGTTTTTCTTCTTTGGTGCTCGCCACCATTTTCGTTAAGAAGTCTATAAACTGTTCGTTTACCCGGAAAAAATATCACCTACTTGATTCGCAGTTACTGTTTTATTTTTCAAATTTTGATGAATTTTTTTTGTCGCGTCAATAATTTCTTTTTTTTTCGGCACTCTTTGGATGAATTTAAAGCCATTTCTAACAAACAAAACAAACGCAAATAATCTTTTTTCTTAAAGAAAACAGATAAGAATTTTGTAATTGCATTTTAACGTATTCTCCACACATTAAAAGAAATGTCAGAGAGTAGAACAAGACTTCCACGATAACACTTATCATTAAGAACTTTTTTTCAAAGCTCTAAAATCTAAGCTTCTCAACAAGAACCCGAGGAAAAAAAGGTGAACGAGTTACCAAACGGACATTGGTAACTCTGTATGCACATCATGGGCGTTAAATAGCAGCGGCCACAGCCGATCAGTGAACATTCATATGTGCGCTGAATAAGACGTGACGGCCCTACGTCAGATGCAATTGGAAATTCACTGGAGGGTAACCACTTTATGAGGGGTTTCATTCAATTTAGTATGGTAGAAAAATATGGCACGCTACTGATTTTGAAAAAGCTTCCCCATAAGACGTGTACTGCCAATTTATGTTGGACAGAGTATAGCTCTTATTGCGAATAGAGTGACTGAAGCATAGGCAAAACAAGTACTATTATCATGCAGATCGAGCGAAGGCAGCTGTTCAATAAACGTCGTGAGTCAAATAAGCTGTAGCACTCAATTGTTGAATATTTTTTGTTTTGTTTTGTTAATTATTAAATCATATACGAATATAAATAAATGAAGTTATTTTGTTTAAGTTTAAACTTTGATTAAGAATTGCGCGTCTAAATTTTGTTGATATTTTATTCCGTTTAAAAGTTCTGCGTATTTCAAATTTGTAATATGTGGTGTGGTGGGTTGAATAAGCTGTGATCCACTGTATCTATGTGTCAAAATTAATATACCCTAAGGATAGGATATAAAAATTAAGGTTATCAGTTGAGATATATTTTTCAAAATATCATTCGATGGTTGATTAAGTTATCAGTTGAGATATATTTCTCAAAATATCTCTCGATGGTGAGTTTTTTAGGAAAAATACATAAGGAAAGGCTACAGCCGCTTCGGGCGAACAGTATCCATATCCCTATATGCCCCAAAGAAAAAAGCATTAGGAAGATGATGTATAGCATTTAATTCATTCTATTAAATTTTTAAAATCCAATATATATTATTTAAAAAACGCCCCAAGAAGTGGGCGTGTCCAAAAACTTTGTATGGACGATATATTGGAATAAGTATTGGCTAAACATCTTGTTAACCATTTTTTTTCGATTTCTATAAAAATTTTCGAAGAAAACAGAATTTTTGTGAAAAACTCCCACAAAAAGTAGGCGTGGTAAAAAACTTTATAAGACAAACTTATAAAAGAGGGCAGTGCCTGCATATCTTGTGAATGTTGTAATACTCTATCTCTCTAACTTCACCTTATAAACGGTTTTTTCTAAACACTGCCCAAAGTGTGTCGAATACATGTTTGTATATCGCGCGTGGAGTGACACCTTGGTGTGGTACGTGGGCTTAAGCCGACTTAGAACCTCGCGTCGGGATCAACACTGTTAGCGGCCTGCCGATACAGGCCCTGACAGAGTTGCTTCAGATGAATGTCTTCTGAGGTAGGTGACTTTGTCTTTCAAGCTCTTATTAAGAGTGCTCCAGGGAGTAAACCCGCAGAACAAAATCAAACAAACCCTGATTTAGGGTGCCTCAGGGAGTAAACCCGTAGAACCAAATCACACTTTTAAGCATAGGTGTTGAGGTACCCGTGCCCAGAGCAGCATGGTCAGTAAGTGGTTAAAGAGAACTTGGCCGCGAACGGTCCTCTTCGATGCCGAGGAAAGGTCGGTTGTATAAATGCCTTATCCCGGTAAGTCGGCTATTCCGGGATGAACTTCCACTTCCGGACATACACATGGGTCCAAAAAATATACGCAATAAATACAAAAAATTCAGAACAAGAAACAAAAAAATTTAAAAAACCAAAAAAAAACAAAACTTAAATGGAGGAGGATGACGGAAGACTGCCGTGTCTTGGCAGGTCTTCGGAAGAGGATCTGTTGACCTCCAGTCAGGACACAATAGTGAAAGCCTCTGGTCCAACTAGTACTGGGCATAGTACCATGGACGATCAACCCTCTACGTCCAAAAGGTCGGAAGCTAGGGACACCAGCCATAGCGACAACAAGCCCACAACATCATTCATCATGAAAAGGACCAGGCGGTGGTGGACGAGTTCGTCAAACACCAGGCTACCACCCCTCGGCAATCCAAACCTTAAGAGATTTTTTTTTCCGAGGGTAGGTGGAACATTTTCCATAAGACACTACGAGGACCGACCGCACGTGCTCATAATAGTGTGAGATTCTTACTCACTTAAAATACCTCACTACAAAATACTTTTCATACTACAACTAGGCTTATGCATATCAAGCAGTTTTAATTTAAATATTTAATTACGTTTGGCAGGAAACCTCCCAGCGGAAGCATCTGCCTATACCGACAATAACATGCGGTTACATTTTATTGCGCTAATTCAAAGGGTTTTATTCTTTGTAATCGGCGCACAAGATTTCTCTGATCCAGAATCTGTAGTACAGCGTCATTGCAATGGCCAATTAGGCGAGTGTGTTGTTGACGCGCGAAATTTCGTATTTCGTCTTCAACGGTAGTTATACTTAGATCTCTGTGGATATCGGCGTTTCTGATATACCACGGAGCATTTACGATTTGTTTTAGGACTTTATTTTGGAAAGTTTGCAAAATGTTAACATTACTTGGTTTTGTACAACCCCTAAGTTGTTTTGGATGAGTTTAGAAAATCTTCCAATCAGCCAATGCATTTGATTTAATCTGATAACGCAATCTTTGCGGTTCTTCTTAACATGCGATTTCCATTTCAATTTAGCATCCAACGTCATTCCCAAGTTTTTAGCCTCGTTTGCGTACGGAATTTGTACCGAGTCAATATAAATGGGTATATTGCTTACATTTCTGTAAGTAAAATAAACGTGCGTGGATTTTGTCTCGTTGAGGACGCCAAGTTTTTGTCCACAAGCATATTCTGTCGATAGACCGTTGAAGCTTATTTGTCGCGGACTGAATCGAATTGTCTACAGCTAGAATAGCCGTATCATCCGCGAAAGTTGCTACGATAGTATCCTCTTCTTGCGGGATATCGCGAGTGTATAATAGGAATAAAATCGGGCCCAAAACACTTCCTTGTGGAATTCCCGCCGCGATTTCTTTGAATTCGGAGTACTCGTTCCCGTGTTTAACACGAAAGAGTCTGTCATCTAAATAAGAGCTTAGAATCTCATATAATTGCTTTGGGAGAGCTTTGTTTAGTTTATATTTTAATCCCGTATGCCATACTTAGTCGAAGGCCTGAGAGACGTCAAAGAAAACGCTAGAACAAACTAGCGCAGAATAGTGCTTTTTCAATTTCGTTGGTAATTCTGTAAACCTGGTCAATTGTAGAGTGCTTCGTTCTGAATCCGAATTGGTGATCCCGTATTAATCGGCGTTCTTCGATGATCGGATGTAATCGCTTCAATATGAGTTTTTCAAATACCTTCGATATTATTGGCAGAAGCGATATTGGTCTATTGGATTTTTTGTCATTTACAGGTTTGCCTGGCTTAGGAATCACCTCAGCTATCTTCCATTGCCGGGGAACGTACAAGTCGAATAGAAGAAGCTTTTATGAGATAAACAAATTTAAGTAGTGCTTTTCTGGGCAGCTCTTTAAGGACCTGTCCCGTAATTAGGAAGTTTTTGTATTTCAAAACAGAGTTCGACCAGCGATTCTCGTCTAATTTGAAAATTGTCAGATACCGTGGTAGGAACAGTATCTTCTACCAACGCTTCAACGTCAAATGGTTTAAACGTCTCTTCAAGGTGTTCGGCCTTTCCTTGTCTCCTTTCGCCCATTCCCCGTTATTTTTCCGGATGGGTGGCGCTTGCATCTTTGGCTTTTTCATGCCTTTCATAGCTTTTCAAAGCGAATAGTTAGAAGTTTTATCCGCCATTAGGCTTTCGAGATACATAGAGATTTCACGATTTTTAAAGTCCCGAATGTCTCTTATGAGTTTGCTGGAAAGATTATTTTAAATTGTTTTATCCTGCGGAGCGCGAGATTGCTGCCACCTTTTACGCGCTCTTCGTTTTTCCTTTACTAAACCAGTGATTTCGCGGGAATATTTTAATTCGTTCCTTGTAGTTACTCTCTTTTTATGAGGAGTATTGTTCCACGCTAAAGTTTGCAAGGCATGATTCACTTCGTCTTCGAGTTCATATGGTGTTCGAAGAGATGCTTTCAGATCGATTTTATTTATGCAGTCTTTTCTAAAGGAGTCACAGTTAGTTCTTTTGCTAGTAAGTTTTGGTGGACAGTCCTTTTCGCGTAAACCTCCGCTGGTAGTTATCAGAATGACCGGCTAATGGTCAGAAGAGAGATCAAAACTTTCTTCAATTTTGACTGAGTTTTCAGATACTCCTTTTGCAATAAAAAAAGTATGTGAGGTCTGGTGTTTTTGCCATATCCGAGGGCCAAACGAGTAATAGTCGACCTCAGACTCCATACCGGTTTCGAATAGAACTCGACCTTTTCGTGAGATACATCTGGAGCCCCAGAAGGTGTGTTTTGCGTTGAAATGCCCGCCAATTACAAAGTTCTTTCCAAGTGAGTCAAATATGCCTCTAAAATCATTTTTTCCTAACGTCGCTCGTGGAGGACAATAAATAGACGCAAAGTTATATGTAATGCGTTTAATGCTTGCGCTAACCGAGCATATTTGCATTTCATCAAGCTCAATTTTTTCACCCGGGGAGTGATCAGTGGTGGATTTTATAAAGAGGACGCTCCTCATCTAGTCCTTTCTGATAGGTGATATGCATGATAACCGCTGTAACCTCTAATTTTTATACCTGATTCTTTCCTCAAATGCGTTTCCGATCATCAATATCGTTTTTGTGAAGGAATGCTTCTAACTCGTCGATTTTATGCAGATGGCGTTCCATGTTACTACTTTTATAAAGTTTCACATAATTTAAACGGGAGTTGGTGAGCCTCGAAGTTTATTTCCGAGCTTGTCCAGTTTCGCAAACATACGTTTGCTAATTTGGCTTTGCTCTTCAAGTCTCGCAAGTATTTCGGAAAAAACTTGATGGACTGGATCAGGCGCCGTATTAACAACTCGATTGTTTGCTTGTATCGCGGCTTCAGCGTACGTTTGCGGGCCGCGATTCGTTGATTTTTGTACATCAATATTCCGTACTGTCGTCTGCGGTGGTTTGGACATTTCCTTAGTCCTTGTTTTTCTTTCTTTAGAAGGTTTTCCGTTTTCTTTTTTAAATTTATCTTTGGATCGACTTTCGATCGGTAAAGGCTTTTTCTTTACCAAGTCGCGCCTTTTCTGCAGCTCTTTAGCTACTTCACAGCCGCGATAGTTGGCCGGGTGTTTTCCCTTGCAATTAATTCAAGTAGGCGAGTCTTTTTTTTTTAGAACACACTCTTCCGATAAGTGTTTACCCGCGCATTTAACGCAACGCGATTCCTTTTGGCAGTATGCGTGCGTATGGTTATAGCCTTGGCAGCGTTTACACTGAGGGACAAGCCTTCTACTTTTGCGCGTGGGTTCAATTCTTACGACTATATTAAGTATAGATTTAATTTTGTATATTTTATCTAAGTTTTCGGATTTCTCGAAGCTTAGCATGAATAACGGAAGTCCGCGCTAAATAGTTCCATCATAAAATTGTTGATCGGTTGGCTAATTCCTGATTCTTCATAAAGTCTTCTTGTGTGATAGTACTTCAATGTTGGGGGGTTCCGATATAGTCCTGGCCAGGATCTTAGTATCTTTATCTCTAATAGCTGGATCTTCTTCATGGTTGCTGGCGATACGGTGAACCAGATGGGACAACCGTATGTTGTCACTGGACGGATGAGCTGCATGTAGACAAGCAGCTTGGTCTGTTTGCTTAACCCACTGCGCCTCTTGAGCAACGGGTGTACCAGATAAAGCGCAAAATTCGCCTTTTTGAGGCTGATGTCTGCATGCGGGTGGAACTTCAATCTCTCAGTGAAGTTGATCCCCAAGTACTTCGTTGTTTTCTTGGTGAGTACCGCGGTGTTGTCCGGGAGTTTGATTTTGATGTTGCTGCAGAAGAGGATCGGACCGAGTCTGGATCCCTGATGTACTTCTGCCTTTATTCTCCTTACCGAAGACTTATAGGAAGGACCGTATACTCCCAATCCAACTCCGTCATTTGTTTTGGATCCGTATGTATACGTAGGAATTCTTGGCAAATGTTGGTTTGTTCTGTTCTCAGTTTTGGCGTTCTGGGAATGTAACCTTGAAGTTGTGTTGGAAGTTGTAACGTGGCAAACATTTGTCCGTTATATGTATTCCGAGTAGTTCGTGTTTTTTGAGTTCCTGTAATGTTGCAGGATGAACTAGATTGGAATTAGTTTCATCTTCTGTGATGAGCGTGTAGGCATTTACCATAGCTTATTTGATGAGTTCTAGATGAGTTGGTGGGATGTTTAGGATAATCTCAAATGCAGCAGTCGGTGTTGTCTTCATTGCACCAGTTGTACATACACAGGCTAGTCTTTGTATTTTGTTTAGTTTTGTCTGTGCAGACCTCTGCGTAGCTTTATACCACCAAAATGGCGGCGGCATACGTGATAAGTTATTGCCATATACATCCATAATGTCATTTTGGGGTTGGGTCCCCAGTTTTTACCAAGTAGACTTTTGCTGGTCATCAGTGAGATCCTGGCTTTGTCAATAGTCTTGGAATGGTGAAAGTTCCATGTAAGTTTTTTTTATCCAGTGTGCCTCCGAGGTATTTAACTTCCGATGAGATCTTCACGATTCACCGAATAGTAAGCAGCATTAGTGGTTGATTTGCCGGGTTGATATGCATATTGATACTTATGAAGAGGATTCGTTTGAAGTGCCTCGGCTCTGATATGTCTATCAATTTTTTTTCCGAGATAAAATAGGTACGAAAGGTACATCATCAATACCCAACCTGGATGCAGTGGCCACTGGATCTACAGCTGCGGATAGGGAAGGATGGTGGGGAGTAGGATGTGAGAGATGGCGAGGAAAGGGGCTATGAAGGCGAGTAGAGTAGCCAATGTAGGGTAGGGTAGAGGTAAAATTCTCGCAGCGTCAACATCACCTTAACGGGGAGCTTGCATGCCAGAAATGACCCGATGTACAGAACAGTCCAAGTAACAGACTAATATTAATTTGCACTATATTCATGGTGTCCCAAAAATATTCTGGACCTCATAAGCATACTTCCATGTGGCATACCATTGATTGGTGTTATTAACCCATATGTAACGGCTCGAAAACTGTCCATTCAAAATTGTTGAAAGTTTGTGTGCAAGCCAATTTTGGGTCAGAATACCCGCAAAAAAAAAATTGGGGTCGTACCTGACCAGGGGTACCGTGGAGGTGGTGGTCGAGATGTCGACCAATAGTACCATACGATATACAAAAATGCAAAAGTGAACCAAAAATTCAGAAATTATTTTTTTTAATATTTTATTTGATAAATAGATTCGATTATAAATAGAATAAATAAATAAATATGGTAATGGAAAATCGTTATTTAATATGCTGTGGAATAAATTAAAACATTTTGTGTGTAATGCGACATCGCATTTGCTGCACTTGAATGAGGCATGTTTGTGGCAGACACGACAACGAAGTTTTTTTGCGCTGTGAATGATTCCATGGTCGGTTCTATCGCGGCGAATATCGTTCAACGCGACCTTTTCGCTTATTTTGGTTGCATTCGGAGTCTTCGGGATTCCACTTCTCTATTGGCGCAGCAAGCATTCGGTTACGTTAACACGGAAGTCTAGTTGGCTCATGATGACACATTTTTTCTTCTTCGTGTCTTGATTTATGTGGTCTTCGTGTCTGCGCAGCACACAATTAATTTTCCATGCATTTACCATTGCTGCATCAAATGCATTGGTCAACAATGGCCAGTACCATTTCTTGCCACGAACGCGGATGCGATAATTATTCATTGCATTGTCGAAAAGATCGACACCACCCATGCGCTTGTTGTATGCCTTGAGAATTTGAGGCATTTCCACGGTCGTCATTTTTCGAGTTTTTCGGTCCCAACGCTTTACTTTTTGCATTGGCTCGATCGCTTCGTGGTTGGATGCGACAGTGACGACAGAGTTGTCGTTCCATCGAGCCATCAAAATCTCATTCGTATTATCGAAGGAGTAGTCCAATGAACCGCGGTTTTTCTTTTTCATTGTTCGAACTACATAACAATGTGTTATCGCGGAATCCCTTTCCGAACGGTCGGACGTTTTATTCATTTAGGACCACTGTCCATATCCCTACCGTCACTCAAAATGGTATATTTATGAGTTTATGACCTAAACCCTTTTCTTGTATGAAATAGGCAATAAAGCAAAACAATAGCTAATGACGTCGCGCCGTAACATATACTTATCTGTTGACGCAGCTGCAGTTAACGCGTAAAAATTATCTTAGGATACTTATTTGAATTGACCTGATGTTGTTTGTCTTACAAGTGTCCCTATGATTTGGAGGGGGTTTCGTGGCATCAACCATCGGAAGCTGAAATAGCGGAAATGTCTTGGCTATAAGTTTGATCCGATTACAACCCGAAATAAATTTACAGTGCATTTTTGTATATCGCATAGTACTATTGGTCGATATCTCGACCAGCTACCTTCTCCGCCCAACTAGCCCATGACGAAAGATCGCGATTCGGGCCCAAACATTTTTTTTTTTAAAACAGGCATGGAATAGCTATTGTTTACGGGCGGTCATTCCGCTGCTGCAATTTTCCTATTTTTCCGGAATATTTCTTTTTATTGTCCAAAAAGGTGATTTGCAGTTTTCCGGAAAAGACCACGCAAAAATCTAAATCGAGAAAAACGCAAAACCAGGTCGATTAGATATTAAACCAAACTATCGAAACTCATATTCTACCAGGTAGATCGATTTTCCCCCTCGCCTACGGAAAATGACAAAATTGCTGGTCGATATATCGACCAGCCGTTACATATGGGTTAAAGACATTATTGAGGAAATATTGTATATGACTAAAGAGTCATAGAACAATCTCAGATTTCAATTAAACTTGGGATAACTCGCAAGTGCGTTGAAAATGTCAACAAGATTGACCACAACGAATATATTAAAAAATAAAAGAAATTTTAATTTTTACGTTTGGGCTGAGCTAACTTTGTTTTTCAAGCTAACCATAGAGATATGGTTTACAAAACTTTTATGAATTGTTAAGGGATCAAAAAAAATCAAATTTTAAGACTCGTAGAGTTCATCGTCGAAACGTCTCCTTTAAACTCGTCAACGCATACGGGTCCATGCTTCGGAACCACATTCAATCCATAAAAGAAATACTTGTAAGTATTTAGTGGTACAATTATAACACGTTTCAAATACGATAAGCTGCACGTTCAAGAGTTAACCTCATGTGACAATTATTGGATATACTTCGTGGAGTACAGCTGTCACGAGCAAAATTTTGCCGGCACAAACTAGCACAGATTTATTTAGTGCTGGTGTTATTATATACATAAATAAAACAAACATATCTAGATAACACAAATACAAAAGATATAAAATGATTAAAGAAACCAGAACATAATTATTCAAACACATTTTTATTTCAAATTTAGTCAATCATATGTATGTTATTTATACCGAGTTGTAAAGGGTGTTGTTTTTAGAGGTATATAACTTTAAAATGGATTTTTTTAATTGACATGAAATTTACTTTATTCAAAAGATAATATCGGGCATTCTGGCACCACGGCTAGCTCGGACGTAGTCTAATCTGGAGGTTCAATTTTCGATGACTTTTTGTAACATCTGTGGCCGTATATCGGCAATAACGCGGCGAATGTTGTCCTTCAAGTGGTCAATCGTTTCAGGCTTAACGGCGAAGAATAGCGACTTAAAACATCCCCACAGAAAATAGGCAAGCGACGTTTAATCCCACGATTTTGTAGGCCAGTTCATGGGTCCGTAACTTAAAACTATGCGGTTACCGTTCTGGCCTGCGTGGCCAGTTAAGAAGTACGGACCAATTATTCCACCAACCCATAAAGCACACCACACAGTAATTTTTTTGTGGATGTAGCGGTGTCTCAACTTACACTTGAGGATTATCATCACTCTAAATACGGCAGTCTTGTTTATTGGCGTATCCATTCAACCAAAAGTTAGCTTCATCGCTAAACAAAATTCAGTTATGAAAATTGGGATCAACGGCAATCTTGTTTTGGGCCCATTTTTTTCAGCAGCACAAGTCGAAGCAGCAGCAATGTGTGAGCTTTTGCAAGTTGAGAGCAGACACGCTTTATTGCTTCCTGCTTCTGCTGTTTGTGTCCCCATATTCTTATAGCCTGCACAATTTTGTTTGTATGTGTGTGTATGAGTGCAGGCTATATAAGAATATGTTGATACAAACAGCAAAAGCAGAAAGCAATAAACCGTGTCTGCCACAGATGAGTAATTATACAGATAGTCGACTTAGAGGATTTTTGGCTCTCCTGCCTATCGTTTTTTATTTGCTTCAAAAGGCGCAGTACTGTGTTCGTATATGTTTTTACATGCAAATCAAATTGAGCCAGCTCACGCCCACAATAGCAATTCTGCGCCTAAGAATCCATTTTGGAAAAGATCTCATGTTGACATATTAAAAGTCAAAACTGGGCTGTGTCCAATAACATCGTAATAATATGCGACGATTTTTAATGAATTTGCAACAGAATAAAATGTTGGTGCATGTTTTTATTTATTATGTAAACTAAAATAATAGTTTTACCAAACAAGCATATTTACACATTTTTAAGCAGTTTCGTAAACATTTTGGCAGTTGCGCAAGTTAAACATAAAATAAGGATTATCAATATGTTGCCAGTAGTTAAACTAATTTAGCAGTTTTAAATTGTCAGTAATAATAAAATAATTTTGGTTGTTGACTTATCGAATGTCGAGTAAACTAATTAAAATCAAATAATTTTTAAACGGAAGGTTTAATAAATATTTCAGCAGTGAATTAATGAAATATTCTGTAAAATTACTAAAATTGTAGGTAAAATAAATAAAAGCTCAATGAATGAAATTAATGAGTAACGCTTGATCAGTTAACTAACCATTTCAATAATTTAACATAGTCTTTCATAAATTCACTGCTATTTTATTCACAGCTATTCACTATTCTAATTCAAAGATAATAACGTTATTTAATTTGTTAAACATGATGAAATAAATTTAATAACGTTATCTTGGAATTGGAATAGTCAAGTCTACATTTTGTGTTTAAAAATGCATTTAAAGTTATTTTGTCGCATATGTCTCATATGAACGTTCCGAATATGTAGGTATGTAAATATATTAAACTTTCATATGTTCAATAAAAACATAATAAAACAACCAAAGAAATTAATACACATAAAAAACTAATCCAAAACTATTAACTATAAATATTTTGCACCCAAACATTTCTAATTTAGTAATATTCATGCAATAATAAAATAATATATACATTTTATCTCACTCTAATAACCTAAATGGAAAAAATATAACAACCCAAGTATGTTTATTTTAAGGCAGATACAAAAATGAGAACTATTTCTTATAAACACAAAAAATATTCGCATTTAATTGCAAAAACTTCATTATTTATTATATACCTAACAATTTTCGATTAAAAATTTTGATTAAAATATCTATTAAACTTGAACTACCTCAACTCAATACTTCGCAGTACTTTCCCAACACATCCGCTATAATCAGCTGTTTTTTGTTGCCATTTGGAATTCTTGCAAAACTGCCTGCGCTAATGACATATTTTAGACATATCAACCCCTCCATACTTTATTTGACTGGCTCACGGGTATTCACAGATAGAACATTTGAGAGAGGAATTTTTCTCCATTTTTAAAAATTTTTTGCGGGTTCAAAGGGACAGAGGTATGCTGAGTCATACCCATACCCACACCCACTGCTGAAGCTGCACGCCGATGTTAGTATTGGGTTAAATAATTAGAGACCACCGTTGCTTGTCTACTTGACATTGAAAAGGCATTTGATTCCGTTTGGATTGAAGGCTTAGTCTTCAAACTCAAATCCCTTAACTTCCCAACACATACCATAAGAATCATTCACAGCTTTCTGACCAACCGTAAGTTCTATGTGCGAATAGGGAACTCCAAATCCAGTATCAGGGATATCAAAGCAGGGGTAGCCCAGGGCTCACGCCTCGGCCCAACCTTGGTTAATCTCTATACTTGTGATCAACCACAAAATGATTCTCGAACAGAGACTCTGCTTTACGCAGATGACTCTATCACCTACTCTTCTTCCCCTTGCCCTAACATTGCATTACGCAGAGTCAAGACACACATCCTCAACCTTTGGGAATACTACCAAAAATGGGGAATCAAAAGAAACTCCGCTAAAATGGAGCTTATAACATTTCGAAATCCCTACGGCACTGCTCGCAACAACACCGTAGCGAAATGTAAAAAGCTAACTTCTTACCCTGCCCGACAACTCCATAATACTGCCAAAACAACAGGTCAGATATTTAGGGGTGAACTTTTTAGAACGTTTCAAGTTCAACCGTCACGTAGCCCTTACCCTTCAAAAGGCAAACTTTGCCTTATCGTTAGTCCTGCCACTTATGCGAATAAGAGGTGGACTCGAGACAAGGACCAAACTTCTTCTCTACAAGCAGTTGATACGTCCAATAATAACCTACTGCTTTCCCATCTGGTACACTATAAAAAAATACAAATCTTCGAGCGAAAAGTGCTTCAGCACTGTACTTCGCTCTACCGAAACCCTCACAACAACCACTATTATAGAACAGAAGTCCTATATGAAGCCGCCAATCTTATCCCCATTGACCAATATCTGTGCTCGCTTTCAACGAAAATGACGCGCAATATCCTATCCCATCCCAACCCTTTGATTCATATCATTTCAGAGACTCCATCAATACAGGATTACTATCCCCACGTGATGGCTTTAATTGAACCAGATCTTGGAATAGTGCAAGAAGATTCATTCGAAGACTTCTACGTGGTTGCTGGAACGCGATACAACCGTGGTTGACAATCTGCCGGAAAGCAATGGAAACACAGACACGCCATCTAACACCAAGAAGAATACAAGCCAACGAACTAAATCTTCAACCCACCCCAACAAACCACACCAATGACCGTCGGCGCCGCTCACGCTGTACGACAAATACTCAATAATGAATGTAAATAAATTTCATAAATAATTTTTTAAATAAAAATGTAATAATAAAACATCATTTGCACAACGCAGAGCCCCATCAGTACTCGCAGAATATTAGATTTATCCTAGACTTAAGAAAAACAATTGTATAAATATTGTAAACACACATTTTAAAAAAAAAGAGTAATAAATTGTAGATAGATATCTTTATAATTACTCATCTGTGGTGTCTGCAAAGCAACAGCAAAGAGCTGCTTCGACTTGTGCTGCTGACCGAAAGCAACAGTCATAGAGTGAAGCAAAACAGAGCAAATGAAACTCATAGCAGTTTTTCAAACACTGGGAAATTCCATTCATCTGAACTTTACATTAAGCATGTATACTACAAACGCAATCAATTTTCTGATTGATATCACAATTTATCAACAAAATTGATATAACTATATTGAGCTAAGTATATTTTTAAAACAATTTAATATTTAGAAATATTAAATTCAACAACTGTTATCATTTTAGCAAAGCAAAATATTTCCATATAAGCTTTCGCGATTTACATTAGTTAACTCGACATACGATTTTAAGATATTTAAAACGGATCAGTTTCAGGGTACAATATTTTCTTGCTCTCCAATCACAATACTTACCAAAAATAGGAGGAATTTAAACCGCAGTTATGGCATTTAAACCAATTGTGTATACCCTATCCCAAGGATATATTAATTTAGACGCATAGTTTGTAACACCCCTTAATATTCGTCGTAGACCTCTACAAGTACATACGTGTATTTATTTATTATCAGAATCAAAACTTAGGAAGATTTAACAATCGTTTCTTTATGTTTATTATATTATTTAAATGAAATTTCAAACATTCAATACTATCTATATTATTTGTTATTAAGTATCCATAATATTCTAACAAAAATAACACTTTTTTAGATTTTCTTATTTTATTATAAATATCATATCAGCATATCAATTCTGCCGCATTGCTATGGCATTATTCGTTAACTTCATTATTGGATCATCATTCCATAATGATAATGTGAATAATGAAATTTAAAAAATAAGATAAAACACAGCATGTGCAGAACTTATTAGACACCTAATATATATACATACATTTTGGGAACCCGCAACTCTAAATTGCGTTACTATACGAGTAGGTATCTATGTATATAAATTAGTTGCTAATAATCATTTTGAATGTTTACTACGGGATAAATATTCCGTATTATGGCTTTTGCCATTAGAAAACCACTAATCAAATACTAATAATATGCATACATATATAACACACAATAGATGATGGGAAAGAAATAAACCAGACAATGATAACGATGTTGACAAAAGTTATTTCTGTGCACCAAAATTATACGACTGGTTTTAACATTTTATACTTTTTCGTAAAATTTATATTAAACGTTTGACTGCTTGTGCCTCCATAAAGATCTAGAGAGATTATAAACACGTGAATTTTACACAACAAGAATCTTACTAACACATAGCCTGCTGCAGCCTATTTAATGCTCAGCCCACACGTGCAAACCCATTGCTGCAAGTATTTACGGCTGCTCAGACGAGCGTGTTTATATATCTCGTAATTACATACATACTACAATGTTTTATATATTTCGTTATTACATAATATAGTTTAACAAAATGTGCAAAATATTTTTGTTATTCATACACAGTAGCTTGTCACGTCAATCGAACACACAAGACATCTGGACTGGAATAAATAGCACACAACGATATATACTGCGACATAACGACAACCATTTACTGAACTGTCCTACTACATCACCAACAAAGGCACAAAACACCCGCGGAAACGCAACGTTTTCCTCGCAATTGTTCAGTGGACTGCTTAATCAGTCTCGCCCCACATCGCGATTAGGAAAGGTCGCTTGACAAGGAACTTTTTTCTAATTTAGTTGTTTGTAGACTCTATAGAGTCGAGTAAAAGCAGTTTTTCTCTGAAATATTTTTTATTTTCTCTACTGTTTTCTAATAACTCAAAATGAATCGCTCAATTGCGGTTGTGAGAAATTCAACAACCGGTTGTCCAATAAACAGTTCTCTAGTTAGTGCGACAGATGCATTTAAAATGCATAACCCTAAAATGTCTCATTATACCGAAAGCCAAGTGAAAAGACCAGAAATTGCGGCAAACATAATAAAACAATCTAATATAGTGTGCCTTGACGTTGATTCTACAGTCATTCAAGAAGAGGGTATTGATGAATTAGCTGAATTCTGCGGTAAAGGTTGTGAGGTTTCACGCGTAACCAAAGAGGCTATGGGAGGGAAAATGACATTTGAAGAAGCCCTTAAAGTTAGATTAAATGTAATACAGCCAAACTATAGTCAAATCACTGATTTTCTAAAGTTCCGCCCTAGTACTTTATCAAAAGGTGTGAAACATTTTGTAAGCCACCTAAAAGCAAGTGGAAAAGAAGTATTTCTGATCTCCGGCGGATTTGATTGTCTTATTGAACCCGTGGCGAATAAATTAAAAATACCGATGAGCAACGTATTCGCCAATAAACTAAGTTTTTACAAAGATGGTGATTACGCTAATTTTGATACAACGCAACCCACTTCAAGATCCGGCGGCAAGAGTGAAGCTGTGTCGATAATAAAAAAACAATATCCATCTGCAGTTATAACTATGATTGGAGACGGTGCGACTGACTTAGAAGCAGTACCCCCAGCTAATTTTTTCATTGGATTTGGAGGCAATGTTGTGCGCACTGAGGTATTCAACAAAGCACAGTATTTCGTTACAGACTTTGATCAGTTGTGGTTTAAGAACGAGTGAAATATATGATAAAATAATGTAGAAGAATAAATACAATTTTCATAAAAGTTTAACCAGTATATAAAAAATAGGGTAATCAAATCTAAATGTATAAGTAAAGATAAGAATTGTATTTGTAATGTCATAGTGACTTTAATGTTTACACATAAATATATAAAATAAATAAAACACACCAATTCATTCCGTTAAAACGGTGCATTTTGTTGCTATATTCGAACGTATAACCACCGCTTTTTGCAAATTGTTGTTAACCACAATGGGTAAAATCTTTCAAATTAAAAAATAGCGATTTTAATTAGCAAACCACCAACATAGTTAACAAACGCGTTTAAACGCGTTGCTGCATTTCGATGAACGCAACCATACATCCACATTTTCAAGTAATTTTAGTGCAAAAAATGTAAATTTTAAACCAATAATTTTATTATAAATATACATCATCCATTCAGATTTTGTATTTATTATTTTTAACAGTTTTTCTATCGAATAAATGTATTCGTATGTACAAATTTGTGCTACCTCTTTGGAAAGTTGAGTCGTAATCTATCATATTAGGCCAACATCTTCTTTGGTAACGCTTCTCAAAGAAATTAGAATAGCATTCTGCTTGTTTCGCTTTAACTGAACCCACATTTTCAGGAAAAAACTCATATATGAGTGAAGGAAATTTTCTATTTAAGTGACTTATTGCATCCGCCAACTTATTAAAGTAATGCAGGAAAAGTACTATTAACCTTTCTTTCTTCATTTATTTTTTTAATATCCGAACCTCTTTGATTTTTGCTTGACTAAGCTTCGAAAACTTAAGGGGTTACATGGGTTTCACAGTTCAAATAATTGTCTTATTAATATCTACAACATCTCGAGAATATTATCGCAAATTTTCAAGTAATTCATAAAAAAAGTTTCAGAAATACCACCTTGGGAAGGTAGGCACTCAATCGAATCACTAGGTTTATTTAAGGTTATCCAAAATTTAAACGCGTTTTTCTCGAAACTGTGTTTTCAAAGTCGGTTGTCAAAGTTCTCGTAAACTACTCAACCGATCTTGATGAAATTTTACACAGGTCTTCGAGATACAATTCACGAGGACTTGGGCGAAGGATTTCTTTTTCAATCACAATTATTTACAAAAAAAATATTTGAGCAAATTTTACAAGAACTAGCATTTTTTTGTAAAAAGGTCTGCAAAAATGCATTTTTCACTTTTTTCCCCTTCGTCCAAATTATTGTTTGGACTTAACTGAAACACGAATTTTTTTTCACTTCTGATGATTCTGTCACGAGTTCTACTTTCAACGCGGACGTACCTTTCTTCCGAGGGATCACCGGAAATGACGTCACAATGACGGAGTTTTGAATATTTTACTTTAAAAATTTCCGAAATTCTTTTTCAAATGTATATCTTTAAGACAGTAAAAAGTTTAAATAATATATTTCATTTTTTATATAAAAAAAAACAATTGTTGAAAATTTAACTTTTTTCCCCGAATAAACCCATGTAACCCCTTAAGCTTGAGAAATTAAAGAGAGAAACCATTTTTATACCCTATCCTAAGCGTATATTAATTTTGACACATAGTTTGTAACACACCTTAATATTCCTAGTAGACCCATAAAAGTATACATATTTATGAGGTTTTATATGTTTATTTAGTCAGGACCAAATCCTAAGACTATTTAGTAATGTCCGTCCGTCAGTACGCAATTTGTAGGCCTTTAAGCTAGGAGGCTGAAATATGGACCACATATTCCCTAGGGCTCCGAAATGGTTAGTGTATTTTTTTTTTAAATACGCCCACTGCCACGCCCACAATTTAGAAAAAAACATTTTAAAGCTAAAGTTTGAGAGGTAGAGTATTACAACCTTCACAAGATATGTAGACACTACCATCCTTTATAAGTTTTTCATATAAATTTTTTTGCCACGCCTACCTTTTGTGGGAGTTTTTCACTGAAATACTGTTTTCTTCGAAAATTTTCATAGAAACCGGAAAAAAAATGTTTAACATGATATTTAGCCAATATTTTTTCCAATATATCACCCATACAAATTTCTTGCCCACGCAAACTTTTTTTTCCAAAAATGTTTTTTTTTACAAATTTTATAGAATGAAATAAAACGCTATACATCATTTTCTTTGGGGTATATAGGGATATGGCTAGGGTATCATACTGTTCGCCCCAAGCGGCGAAAATTGTTTTATAAAATTGTGCATGCGTCCTAATATGATATGAAATTGAGCAAAACTTATTTTATTTGACTTAACTGAAGGTTCAAATTTAAAATGTTGTTATGTTTCGCACAAAAGAGTAGCATTTAAAGTTCTCGTTATCGAATTATATATGTTTTTTAAGTAAAATAACGATTAGCTGTGAGAGCATCTGAACATATTTTATTAAAAATTAATTACAAAAAGTTTTGTTTTTATTTTTATAAAAATAGCAAACCGAAATGTTAACATATTATATAAAAACGATTAGAGCAAAGAGTAGGTATACGTTTGTGCATGTATACCTACATACGTTTAGTTTGCAACATTAATATATGTTGCCACTTTTCACTCAATTTCTTTAACAAAAAATAGTCACAATATGGATGCTAGTTTTACACAGACCAATCTATTCTTTTGTTTACACACTATACCCAATGTACATAAATAGCTTTACAGTCACCCTTTTATCGCGTTAGGACATCTTCATTTGTGATAACATTTTCATTCCGCAGGCAATTAAAGCAACTGTTCACGTTGTCGAAAGGTTTGTATTCACGTCACTGAATAGCTAATGAAAAAATGTACATTCTACTCGTCAAACTCTTTCATTTAATCCCCATATCATGAAGGCCGTGTATCAAGGACTATATTATGTATGTATGTATTATTTATACAGTGACTGAGTGTAAAATGGCTTTTACTTGAAAGTTTTTTTTTTTTTAATGTACGCGCACTAAAGGGATTTTGGATACCTTTATAATGAAGTAACACAGTGCGGGCATTAGGGAAGTGAAGGATTAGAAAAAAGGAGATACCGATGCACGTTGGTTTTAAATGTGTGTAAACTATAATGCGTAGGAAAAACAGAGCGGGGTAGAGCATTCCACATTCGTATTGTACGGTTAAGAAACGAATCCGTGTATTTCACTGTACGTCCGAATACAGGCTTGAGGGTAAACTTATGTGCATTTCTAGCATGGCGGGTATTGCGGTTGAATTGCTGTAGGGGTGGAATGCAACTGACTATTTCATTTGAGCAATTGTGGTAGAAATACCGATAAAACAATGACAGGCAGGAGACATCACGACGATGACTAAGAGCGTCGAGTGATTTCGTGATGTCTCGATCGCCAATAAGTTTTACCGCACGTTTTTCAATCCTGTCAAGTAGCTCCAAATATGTAATTGGAGCACAGGACCTGATATAAGCGTTATACTCAAGTTTGGGGCGAATAAACGCCGCTTAAGGAAGCCTAGACATTTCGCAGCGTTCTTGGCGACATCGAATATGTGGTCATTCAAGTTTCAGCGATGCAAGTGCCATCCATGGGTAATGGCAGAGAATTACGGTTTCGCATCAAAGACAGCAGACAGCATAGCGTTTTGGAAGCATTAAATTCCACTCTGTTGGTTTTACCCCATTTAATTATGCTGTCGAGATCGGAATTTAATGAGCTTAACATACGTTGCCGTTCCAGTTCAACGCCTGAAGATGCCCAGCAAACGAATATGTAAAGCTGAGGGTACTGTCATCGGCGAAGGAATGAATAGGATTAGAAATAACAGAGAGGAGATCATTTAAAAAATGAGAAAGAGAGTCGGACACAAAACGGAGCCTTGGGGAACACCAGTCCAAAACAACTTGAATTGAACGTTCCGAAAGGAAATTTTTAATCCATTGAAGAAGGGCAACATCGATCTCAAATGCACTCACTTTCGACAATAGAGCTTGATGCCCAACTCCGTCAAATGCCTTTGAAATGTGAAGCGCAACGAGTTGGCTTTCATCACCATGGTTGTTGCGAAAGCCGTACTGCCGGTCATTAAGAAGTTTTCGGGATTCGAGATATTTCATAAGCTGACGATTTGTCAGCGTTTCAATGACCTTGGAAAGAAGGATCGTAAGTGCAATTGGTCGGAAGAGGAGGGAGAGGAAGATTCGCCTTTTTTTGGGACGGACTGGACAAATGCTGTTTTCCACCTTCTCAGAAAGAGCCCTGAAGAATAGGACAGATAGTAAAGCTTACGCAGTGGTTTTGCCAGCGTAGAAGAACACCTCTTCAGAACGATAGGCGAAATACCATCTGGACCAGCGGATTTATGTATGTTGAGATCTTGAAGTACTCTTGCCACTGTACGAGTTCGAAAATGGATGGGTCCCATAGAATATTCTACGCGCTCGGGTACAGGGGAAAATAAAGCACAATCTGGCAGAGTTGAGCTAGCTGCAAAATGAGCAGGGAGCAGATTGGCTTTATCCGAAGAGCTGACAGCTGGGATGTCATTGTAAATGAGTGTCGGGATAGATGACGAGGCCGAATTTTTAATATTCGTTTGAACTTTTTTCGGTTTTCCTCAGTTGGGTTGGCCTTAAATGACCGAAAACTTACCTATTTAGCCCTGATAGCTTCTTTACAGCTCAAGTCACACAACGCGTTTTCCTTAGGTCTGATACACTTTATCCTGTTAGGGATAAAGCGTTTCATACCCAGGTGAATTAAATCTGTAATCATATCGGCAGCGGCATCCACGTCGTTGTTGAGGAAGCACAACGACCAGTTAAAACTTATAAAGAAACCGTTTAAAGCTTCCTAATTGGATTTCTCGTATTGCCATACGGTTATTTAAGAAGTTTGTTCTTTAACTGTGTGGCTGGAGTACGAGAAATTCGCTGATATTATACAGTGGTCTGACGAACCTAGAGTCGATAATACATTTAAAGTTTATTTATCAGGGTGAGAGGTAAGCAACAAGTCCATAGTGTTGGCGTTTTGACGACTGATGTCCGGTATCTGTGTCGGCTCATTTATTAACCTCAGCAAAGATCTCGACGTACCTTCCTTCGGGTGTTGTTTGTCCAGAATGTCGAAGCTAACTTGAATTGTGTATATTTAAATTCAATTCTGGTTATAGAATCAGACAGTGCAACAAAATCATTATAAGTTAAATGCCTGTCCTGGTTAGGGCTTCTGTAAATAAAACAGTAGTGAATTAATTGCCTATGGACATGGAATTTTAGCCAAATAAAATTAAATTCCGGATTGGAACATTGGCCGTATTGAGGTAGAAGTTGGTAGGCTACACCACTACGTATATTAACGGCGAAACCGCGATAAGAAAAGAATAATGGCACTAAGTTTTACACAGGCAGGCTAAACTCCGTTAGATCAGAATCAATGCTGACCTGTGTTTAACCTAGTGCCAAAAACAGCTTAAATATGTAATGAGTAATATTAATATTATCCAATCCGGAATTTAATTGCTGAGATTAATAAATAAGCCGACACAGATACCGGACATCAGTCGTCAAAACGCCAACACTCTGGACTTGTGGCTTACCTCTCACCCTGATAAATAAACTTTAAATGTATTATCGCCCCTAAGTTCGTCAGACCACTGTATAATATCAGCGAATTTCTCGTACTCCAGCCACACAGTTAAAGAACAAACTTCTAAAATAACCGTATGGCAATACGAGAAATCCAATTAGGAAGCTTTAAACGGTTTCTTTAAAAGTTTTAACTGGTCGTTGTGCTTCCTCAACAACGACGTGGATGCCGCTGCCGATATGATTACAGATTTAATTCACCTGGGTATGAAACGCTTTATCCCTAACAGGATAAAGTGTATCAGACCTAAAGAAAACGCGTTGTGTGACTTGAGCTGTAAAGAAGCTATCAGGGCTAAATAGGTAAGTTTTCGGTCATTTAAGGCCAACCCAACTGAGGAAAACCGAAAAAAGTTCAAACGAATATTAAAAATTCGGCCTCGTCATCTATCCCGACACTCATTTACAATGACATCCCAGCTGGCAGCTCTTCGGATAAAGCCAATCTGCTCCCTGCTCATTTTGCAGCTAGCTCAACTCTGCCAGATTGTGCTTTATTTCCCCCTGTACCCGAGCGCGTAGAATATTCTATGGGACCCATCCATTTTCGAACTCGTACAGTGGCAAGAGTACTTCAAGATCTCAACATACATAAATCCGCTAGTCCAGATGGTATTTCGCCTATCGTTCTGAAGAGGTGTTCTTCTACGCTGGCAAAACCACTGCGTAAGCTTTACTATCTGTCCTATTCTTCTGGGCTCTTTCTGAGAAGGTGGAAAACAGCATTTGTCCAGCCCGTCCCAAAAAAAAGGCGAATCTTCCTCTCCCTCCTCTTCCGACCAATTGCACTTACAATCCTTCTTTCCAAGGTCATTGAAACGCTGACAAATCGTCAGCTTATGAAATATCTCGAATCCCGAAAACTTCTTAATGACCGGCAGTACGGCTTTCGCAACAACCATGGTGGTGAAAGCCAACTCGTTGCGCTTGACATTTCAAAGGCATTTGACAGAGTTGGGCATCAAGCTCTATTGTCGAAAGTGAGTGCATTTGAGATCGATGTTGCCCTTCTTCAATGGATTAAAAATATCCTTTCGGAATGTTCAATTCAAATTGTTGTGGACTGGTGTTCCCCAAGGCTCCGTTTTGTTTCCGACTCTCTTTCTCATTTTTATATATGATCTCCTCTCTGTTAATTCTAATCCTATTTATTCCTTCGCCGATGACAGTACCCTCAGCTTTACATATTCGTTTCCTGGGCATCTTCAGGCGTTGAACTGGAACGGCAAAGTATGTTAAGCTCATTAAATTCCGATCTCGACAGCATAATTAAATGGGGTAAAACCAACAGAGTGGAATTTAATGCTTCCAAAACGCTATGCTGTCTGCCGTCTTTGATGCGAAACCGTAATTCTCTGCCATTATCCATGGATGGCACTTGCATCGCTGAAACTTGAATGACCACATATTCGATGTCGCCAAGAACGCTGCGAAATGTCTAGGCTTCCTTAAGCGGCGTTTATTCGCCCCAAACTTGAGTATAACGCTTATATCAGGTCCTGTGCTCCAATTACATATTTGGAGCTACTTGGCAGGATTCAAAAACGTCCGGTAAAACATATTGGCGATCGAGCGATAGCGAAATCACTTGACTTTCTTAGTAATCGTCGTAATGTCTCCTGCTTATCATTGTTTTATCGGTATTTCCACCACAAGTGCTCAAATGAAATAGCCAGTTGCATTCCACCCCTACAGCAATTCAACCGCAATACTCGCCATGCTAGGAATGCACATCAGTTTAACCTTAAGCCTGTATTCGGACGTAAAGTGAAATACAAGGATTCGTATCGTAACCGTACAACGCGAATGTGGAATGTTCTGCCACGCTCTGTTTTTCCCTCACATTACAGTTTACAGACATTTAAAACCAACAGGCATCGTATCTCCCTTTTTCTAATCCTCCACTTTCCTAATGCCCGCACAGTGTTACTTCATTATAAGAATATCCAAAATCCCTTTAGTGCGCGGATATTATACAAAAAAAAAGCCGGACACGTACAAACGGTAGAGGACGTAATCTGCTCGAAAGTTTTGCAGCTCTTAACATAGGCATTGCAAACCAAGGTCGTGCAAATACATATCGTAAGACAGGAACGGGCTCGATTATTGACATCACGTTCGCAAGCAACTCCCTCTTGCGAAGTATAAAATGGCAAGTCAGCGAGGAATACACGCACAGTGACCACCAAGCAATAATTTTTGAGACGAAGGAGAAGAGTACCGTGCAACGCACTAAACGAACGGGCCCAAAATGGAAGGACACACACTTCCATCTGGACGCATTTATTGAAATGATAAATACCGGCAACATAATTCGAAGCGGAACAGCTGAAGCCAGTATGCAACAACTTGTCCGTATTGTGACTATTGCATGAATGCCCAGAAGAACGGGTCCTCGAGGAGGAACACCATGCTACTGGTGGAATGAGGAAATAAAAATGCTTAGAGCAAAGTGGTTAAAAGCCCGACGCAAAGTCCAAAGATCTAGGGGAAGAGATCGCTTTGAGGAACACCTTAGTGGTTTTAAAAGAGCAAGACGCGACCTAAAAAGGGCAATCAAGGAGAGCAAGACAATGTGTTTTAAAAAACTTTGTGAAGAAGCCGACACAAACATACAGGATCGTCATGACTAAGATAAAGGGCAGCAGGTCGCCGCAAATAACTTGTCCAGCAATCTTTAGCCACATAGTTGAGCACCTTTTAATATTCTCAGCGGATGAACTCAAAAGCGTATGCCAGAAGATAGGCGACAGTAAAGCGCCCGGACCTGATCGCATACCATATAAAGCACTGGAAGCAGCTATCCATAAGGGGCCAGATATGTTTATGGAAATAGTCCAAAAATGTCTTAAAGAATGAGTTTTCCCGGATGCTTGGAAACTACAACACCTAGTCCTGCTTCCAAAGGCAAACAAGCCACCTGGGGAAGCGTCCTCGTGTCGCCCAATATGCCTTCTAGATACAATGGGAAAGATACTGGAACTGATAATAAATGCTAGATTGCTCGCTGTATCAGAAGAAAGAGGAGCAATATGAGACTATAAGTTTAGGTTCAGAAAATCCCGGTCTACGGGATACGGCCGAAGCGATACAAGGAGAAAGTACAAAAAAATACTGTGTAGTGGCGACTTTGGACATCAAGAATGCCTTTAACTCGGCAAACTGGGGGTTTATCAGAAGATGGATACGCCATATTTCTTGCTGAGGATAGTAGAAAACTACTTTACCAGCAGAAAACTGAGGTATGAAACTGATGAAGGGTTGAAATACTACAGCGTTTTAGCTGGGGTTCCACAAGAAAAACCAAAAAACATTTGTGGACCTGGATGTGCTAGAAGACTCAGTGTATTAAGAGCGATCTGTGGATTTCGAAAAATCTCGGATGGAGCATCCTTTGTGATAGTAGGAATGGTTCCGATCGACATTCTCGTGGACGAGATGTTGAGAATTTATAATAGAAGAACTCCAGGGCGACAAGATGCAGGTGAATTTGCAAGAATAAAAGGAAAGGAGCGAGCAGCAGCCCTCTGGCAAGCAAGGAAGGATAATAGTACAAAAGGCAGATGGACCTCTATAAGTTGATCCCGACCTGAACAAAACGAGCACATGGGAATAACAACTACCACCTTACCCAGTTCCTATCTGGTCACGGCGGCTATCGCAAATACCTGCACCGATTCGGACACGATAGCTCCCCTTTGTGTCCAGAATGCTCAAACGAGGAGAAAAATACGGAGCACGCCATATTTCTTTGCCGGCGTTTTTCGCAGTGGAGAATTAATCTGCCCAATCCAAGACTACTCATAGACTGAATGTTGCAGTCGAAATAGGATTGGATGGAAATCGGCACACTTGCGATAATTGTGCAAAACGAGGCAAAACATGGAAAGTCTTACGAACGAGCAACGATTGCAAATTATTGAAATTTATTATCAAAATTCGTGCTCTGTGAAAAATGTGCACCGTTTGTTACGACCATATTATGGTCGTCATAATTGACCTGGTGAATCAACAGTTCGTGCTGTTATCACCAAATTCACTTTGTTGGACATTAAACCATCAACTCGCTTGCGTTCAGTGCGTACCGAAGAGAATATTGCAACGGATACGTAAATAAACAAAACTGTGGCATCTGGAGTGATGAACAGCCACATGCCATACAAGAATTACCGATGTATCCCGAAAAAACGACAGTTTGGAGTGGTTTATGGGATGGTGGCATCATCGGTCTATTTTTCTTCAAAGACTACAGTGAGAGAAACGTTACCGTCAACGGCGAACGATATCGAGCGACTTTTTTTTGCCCCAGTTGGCTGAGTTCAACTCACTTTGTTGACATGTGGTTTCATCAAGACGGTGCCACATGACGTGAAACAATGGAAATGTTGAAGGATACATTTGGTGAGCAGCTTATCTCTCGAAATGACCCTTTCAGTTGGCCGCCAAGATTATGCGGTTTAACGCATCTTGATTATTTCTTGTGGGGTTATGTAAAGTCGTTAGTCTATGTGGACAAGCTGAACACGATTGAAGCCCTTACAGGATAACATAACACGCGTAATTCGTGAAATACAGGCCAAAATGCTCGAAAAAGTGACGCAAATTGGACCTTCCGAATGGACCATTTGAAACGGAGCCGCGGACAACATTTACATGAAGTTGTTTTTAAAACGTAAATGGCAAATGCCTATTTATCGATTACAATAAAAATTTTAAATATTTGATGCAAATTTGAGTATTTTATTCGATTTTAAAAAAAAAACTACGCTATAAAAATCACCCTTTACAAGAAGAATAGCATAAATTGCTAACCAGCCTCGGGAAGTAATACCTAACGGCAGTCCGGCGGGGAGAGGGGTTGAAGGACGTAGTGATTTGGAATAGTACGTAGGCGCACTCCTGGCACCGAATATTCGGGTGTTGCGAATCGTGTATGTTGTTAGTCTATGTGGACAAGCTGAACATGCTTGCGCATCTTTAGCTACCACATCCATTGGCGCAACCAAGAAAAAAAAAAGTGGCGAGTGGAGTGTAATAGTGACCCCTTAGGTGGCCAGATAGATGGTCGTTTCGGGATCGATGATCCTGATCCCGACCTCAAACCAAAAAAAAAACCCAAAACATAATACTGGCTTTGATTTACAAAGAGAAAGTTATTTTTTTAGGGATGTTAGTCTTTAGGGGATAGCTATGTTTGCACCAAAATGAATGGCACGAATGATTACGAAGCAGCTGATTACGATATTTTTAGAGTTACCTTTTTATATTAGGAAATGGATTATATTGGATTGGAATCAATTGGCTCTATTTGTCTGGTATTTAAATTGAGGAGTGACAAGCTTAACTGAAGAAGTAATAGAGAAGTCACTTTCGTGCAAATCTGCGAGTACTTTCAAGGATGTGTTCGCTACAAATTGGGGGATATAAGGGTTAAGTCAATGTGAGTTAGCGATTTATAGATGGAAAAGTGAGTTGGGCTGTAATCGGTATTTATTTATTTATTTTTAAGGATCAATGACAAATTATTAATTTATTACTAATAGATTACAGGAGCGCTAGCAGCACAGGCTTTCCGCTCTACTTTAAAATGATACTATTTAGAAGTCCGATTATAGCTTAATAGTTATAACATGTGGTTAATCATTTATTTACTAAATCTATGTTTCGATGGGAGGGTTCACCGAGTATTTTTATAAGATTTAGGTTTGAAGCAAGTCCCGATGACAGGAAGCATGGGTCGAGAAGGTGAGCCAGTGAGAAGTTCTTGCTGCATGTGGGGCATATTAGTGGTGCATCTTTTTTGGGGAGGTGTTGATGTCTTTTCGATGTGTGTACAATTCGGAAGCGAATAAAATTGGTTATATGAGATTTTGATGTGGCGGGAACGATGGAGGGTTTGTTTGAGGATTTACAAGTGAGTAGTGATGTGAATACTCCTTCCATGTTTTAAGTCGTTCAGATTGAATTATTGCCTCTATTGACTTTAGTAAAGTCGCGTATAATTGTTGATGGTGAAAGTAGCTGCCGTTCGAGCAGAGTTTGCAGGCTTGTCAGCGAGTTCATTTCCGATTATACCTACATGACCCGGGATCTACATTATTTTGAGTTTAGATTTCTTTGTCATAAGAATATCCCGTATCTTTGAAATAAGTAAGGAATCATGTTTTCATTTTCCGATGGCTTTTGAGGACATTTTAACGGCTTCAAGTAGGGCTACGGCTTCGGCTGTGAAGACAGAATCAATGTTGGGAAGAATTCCTTAAATTAGTAAGCGATTTTCTGACACAACTGCAATGTTGGCAGTGTTGCATGCTGTTGTCGAACCATCGGTAAATAGTAGCTGCCATCCTTTGGAGCGAAAACTTGATGGTAATTCCAAAAAATGCGCTTTAAATATTTTGTTGTTTGTGGTCGCCTTTTGGAAGTTGTGGAGTTATATTAGTAGAATTGTTGTTTAAACACCAATGTGGAAAAGATAGTTTGTGTTTACTGAACCTTCTGTATTGTATGTCAAACTTAATTATTATGTCCAAAACGTTATTGATTGCGGAGGGAATTCTTTTCTGTCGTAATAAAGCAATTGCCATTTATTTTATCCTGGTCAATGATTGACATAGTTTCAAAAAACATTTTTACTAAGAGTTTTAACGTTGCCTCCATGTATCGGTCCTCAAATGTTGGTAATCCTGCTTCCATTAACATAATCTTTATTGGACTGGTGGGGTAAGCGTTGATGCTCCTTCTTGGGGCTTGGTGGTATGTTGGCTTCAAAATATTCCCTGTTGCTTTTGGGAAGATCCGTGAATTGATAAAGCATAATCAATTTTACTAAGAATAATCATTTTAGTTACATAACAAAGTGTGTTAATGTGGGCGCTACTTTTTTTTTTTGAAGCTAAAAATTTAATTATATTAAGCCCTACTACTAGAGATTTTTTTGTGTCTCACAATGAGTTTTCCAATTATATCTACTGTTGATTACAAGTCCAAGAATACTTAAGGTATTTACATTTTCAATATTTGTTGAGTTAATCTTAACGTCTGGTGGCTGCTGGGTACCTAAGACCTCGACTGGAGATGGGTAACCAATCACTGTGGAGGGTCGTTGGTGGCAGCTGACGAGAGAGGGCGGGAGGAGTGCCAGCTCACTAAGGGGCTTCTCCTGTTTCCGGACGGCGGCGTCCACAGTTCCAGTTAGGTGGAACAAGTGATCTCATAAATATGAGCTCCCTATATGAGCTGCTTCGACTTATTTGAATCCCAGGTCTATAGGGACCTCCAATACTAAGCCAGGGTGTTGGAAAAGAGTTGGTGGCGGATGAGCCCTTGATTGGCCAACGGCAGCACTCACATCCCCGAAGTGGGTTACTGGCACCGGACTTATCGGGCCTGGCCCTCCAGGTTGGGGGTTATGCCGTCGGTGTAACTTCTAGACCATGTGAAAAAAATATAGTTATGAGAGAGACAGGGATAGCCTCGGATAACAATTTCTCTCAAACGGAAACCAGACCCGGAACGTTAACGGACATGCGAGTATGTACCTGGAATGTGCGGACACTCTACACTCCAGGTGCTACTCAAAAGCTTGAGTCTGTCCTCTCGCGGCACAAAGCCGACATTACCGCGCTCCAGGAGATACGCTGGATAGGATCAGGAATTATGAAAATGCGACATTTATTACAGTTAGGATGCGGATTCGTCATGGGAAATTGGCTTAGATCCAAGTAATGGACTTCAAGCCGATAAGTGATCGCCTGGCTGTGATCCGCATCAGAGCTACATTCGAAAACATTAGCCTAATATGTGCACGCGCCCCTACCGGCGAGGCTGTGGACCCTATCAAGGAGGAAATCTATGACCTCTTGGACGGAGCCTGTCCGGAGTACGATGTCAAAATTATATTCGGGGACTTCAATGCTGAAGTCGGCAAGGAAAACATCTTCGGCGGATTAGTTGGTAAGCACAGCCTCTCCAGCGCTCTTCAGACGGTCGAACCGCCAACCAAATCGGCATGTGCTAATCGATGCGAGGCACGCATCCAACATCTTGAACGTGCACACTTACCGAGAGGCAAACGTCGACTCTGACCATTTTCTTGGTGCAGCTATATTAAGAGCTCGACTGTCCAACGCGAAGAAGCTGCGAACTACCCAAAAGAAGAAATTCGACGTTGGACGCCCTAGCACATCTGGAGTTGCCAGAGCCTACAAAGAGCCCATGAGTGAGAAACTCTCCATTGTGCATTCACCTACCACAGACGCCAACAACCAGTGGTCTCAGTATCGCGAAATCATCAAGGAGGAAGCCGGAACCACCCTAGGATACCAGCCACCACAGAGAAAAAGCCCGTGGTATGATGTATGCGTATACCGGAAAAAGGTGACAGAAAATGCACACATTAGAACGCTCAGAGGAAAACAAGGGCAGCAAGGGATGAGTACCGAGCCAGGAGAAGGGAGGAGAAGAAGATCCTGCGTAGGAAGAAAAGAGAGCACGCAGTCTCATAGCTCAAGGAGATGTAAGAGTCCCGCGACTGAAACAACATCCGGAAGTTTTATAAGAAAGCCAAGCAACTGGTTGCTGGCTTTAAGGTTCCGGTCGTAAAGCTCTTCGCAACAGCAACAGCGATGGACACTTAGTCACCGACGCGCAGGGAATAAATAGATGTATTTAATCAGAATTTCCAGCTGCTGCTAACAGGACAAAATGTAGAGAGAGTGATGGGGCAAGTAGAGAACCCACGTCCAGTCAATGAAGAACCAGTCCCTCCGCCCAATATAGAAGAGTTTGGCTTAGCTATTAAAAAGCTAAAGAACAACAAGGCCGCCGGCTCTAATGGTCTACCTGCAGAGCTTTTCAAATACGGAGGTTATGTTATGGTAGGACGCATGCACCAAGTCATCTACAAGAAAGGCGATCCTATGTCTAGCAAGAACTATCGAGGCATATCCCTGCTTAATTTCGCATATAAGATCCTATACAACGTACTGTGTGAACATCTCAAACCTTTCTGCAACACACTAATCGGCACATACCAGTGTGGCTTTCGGCCCGACAGATCAACTGTAGACCAAATCTTCACACTAAGGCAAATCCTGGAAAGAAAACGAGTTTCAAGTCGAAACACACCACATCTTCATCGACTTTAAAGCCGCATATGACAGCATTCATCGTCAGGAGCTTTTTGGGGCGATGGCCGAATTCGGGATCCCATCAAAACTGATCCAGATGTGTCGCATGACACTAGATAACACGCGATGCAATGTGCAGTTTGGCAGCAGCTCATCTGAACTCTTTCAAACATCCACCGGATTTCGGCAATATTATTGATGCGGTTAAGAAAAAGCATTCCGCCATTTTGAATTGATGATGACGTCACATATAGCATTTGGTTTTACTCGTCATTAAGGCCCATATCATGCGGGTTGGGAAGAAAATTACAATCGACAATATTAATAATTTGTAATGGTTAAACACAGCAATAGAGGCAGGCTGATATGCTTATTAATGTATGAACCTCTGTCACTAAACCTCGGTACGAAATTGTGCGAACTGGAGAAACTCTTCACTGTAATTGCGACATCATCAAAGAGTTCCATGGAAATTATGTCTCCTTCAAATGACCATAAAGTCGTTACGTTATGTTATTTAAATAATGGACATTATATCCATGTGAAATCAAATCTGCTGCACAGAGGATTTTCCAATAAAAAACATAAGGAAAGGCTACAGTCTGATACCCTATCCATATCGCTATATGCCCCAAAGAAAAAAGCATTTAGAAGATGATGGCTAGCATTTTATTTCATTCTATTAAATAAAAAAATAAAAAAGTTTGTTTTTTGAAAAAACGCCTGCAAAAAGTGGGCTTGGCCAAAAACTTTATATGACAAACTTATAAAGCAGGGCAGTGCCTACATATCTTGTGAAGGTTGTAACACTCTGTCTCTCTAACTTTAGCTTTAAAACGGTTTTTTCTAAATTGTGGGGGTGGCAGTGGGCGTATTCAAAAAACGTTTACACTTAACCATTCCGGAGGGAATATGTGGGCCAAATTTCAGCTTCCTAGCCTAATTTTAAAGGCATTTGCTAGATAGTCTTAGGATTTGGTACTGATCATAAATATATATACTTTTATGGGTCTACGAAGAATATTAAGGGGTGTTACAAACTATGTGTCAAAACTAATATACCCTTAGGATAGAGTATACAAAATTTGTTTTAACTTCGAAGCAAAGTTATGAAAGCTGTTGTCAAAGGCGACAGCCTGATGAAAAGCCCATACCCCGAGCGGAGCAACGGAGTTACGTACATGAGCAGGTACCGAGGTTACATAAATAGACATAATGTCCATGGACTTAAAAATTATATTCACATTCATTAAGTCTGTTGTAAGTCTCCTATTCTAATCGGTAAACCCTTTTATATAATGGGGTCGGGAAAAAGAAACAATTATCTTAAAAATTAATTTATTTCTATGGCATTAGTGCTTAAGTACAAAGAAAACTGAAAACTTCAAGTTATACTACTGAAAAGTAGTCAAAAAACTGAATTTGAATGCAGCGTATGAATTACTGACTGCAGAGAAGAATTCCAAAATACAGTCGGCTTACAACTTACTTAATGAACGGAAGCAGTCACAAAGTACTAAAGTATTACAATTAAAAAATCTAGTAGAATGAAAAATCCTGAATGCAGTACTAACCCAGTGAAAAAGCCTGTGGTATGATTATGCATGCGTATACCAGACAAATTGACCACATCATAAGATGACCACAACAAAAAGCTATAGCAGAAAACAAGCGCAGCAAGGCAGCATTTCTTGCTGCTAAACGGGCATGAAGTAGAGAGAGTGATAGGGCAAAAGGGAACCCACGTGCAGTCAATGAAGGACCACATAATAAGAAGAGGTTAGCTTAGCTATTCAAAATGACACTTGCCCTTGTACTTAAAAGTATAAGCTAGCTGGATAGCCAGGCCAGTGCAACAAAAACCTTGAGATATTGATCTATATTAAGTCTTGGATTAGGTTGTATAAATAACATATTTTAAGCTTTACTATTTTTTAGAATGGGGTCGAAAATGTGTTCTTTGGGATTGTTTTGAGGAAAGATTCTTAGTCTATGGGAGTGGTACGGTAATTTCTTTATGTAGTGTGTGTTTTGCGTGCCCTTATGCTAATTATTTTATTTATTTCCATACGGGACATTTAAAAAGGTACTACATTGCTTGCGTAGTCCTTGACGATGACGCTTCCAACGTGTCGTAAAAGAGGCTTTCACGGCTTTTGAAGAAGATGCTAAGTTAGATTTAATGCAAATAAGGATAAGAATAAGGATGTGTTTTTTTAGAGGTCGGGTTTTCGAATAAAGATAAAAGTGACATTTTGTGGTCAAATCTGGCAACCCTAATGTCATTTATGTTCAGTTTGGTTTGTATTTCATCATGAACAGGTTGATAAATGAACAACGCTTGCAAATCGTGCAAATTTATTTCGAAAATAATGGTTCAGTTCGCGAAGTTCCATCGCAAATTTTGTTCAGTGATAAGGCTCATTTTGGGTTTAATGGCTACGTTACCAAGCAAAATTGCAAAATTTGGAGTGAAGAGAATTCACATGAGACCCTTGAAACACCATTACATCTACAAAAACTGACTGTTTGGTGTGCTCTATGGGCTGGTGGAGTCATTGGGCCATACTTCTTCCGAAATGATGCTGGAGAGTCAGTTACCGTTAATGGAGACCGGTATAGAGCCATGATAACCGTTATTTTGTTCCCGAATTGGATGGCATGAATGTGGATGAGATGTAGTTCCAACAAGACGGCGCTACATGCCGCACAGCGCACGTCACAATCGATTTACTGAAGGAAACATTCGATGAGCGCATAATTTCACGGAATGGACCTGTCAATTACCCACCAAGATCGTGTGATTTGACACCATTAGATTATTTTCTTTGAGGATATGTAAAGTCTCTCGCCTACGCCAACAAACCAAAAACGCTAGGGAAGCTAACTTTCGTGGCGTTATTGCCAGCCCCAAATGCTTGAAAAAGTGGTTGACAATTGGACCTCTAGACTTGTCTTTATACGAACCAGCCGCGGTGGCCACATGCCCGAAATCATATTTAAACATTAATGGCAAAAAATTATCCTTCCAATAAAGCCAATGGGCATTAAAACGATTTTCTTGTGTTTTATTTCAATTCGACGTTCTATACCTCTAAAAATAACAAAGGACAAAGGTGGCTACCTTTCGGAAACCGGATAAAACATCTGTACATTTGGATTGTACATCAATTTACATCAATTTTCACAATTTGCTTTTTTTTTCTTAATAACTTTAAATCAATTTAAGAAGCGAAGAGTGAATGCCAAAATCTTGCAATTTATCAGTGTGACATCAACTTGTAATCCTGATTGACCCATGCTGACATACAGTGGTGGGCACGAAAATAGAGCCACACTATGTGATGCATAATATCCTTCCAGGAAAAATAATTTAAGAACAGGGTTGTAACTAAAGCATAGTATATTTCATTGGTGCTTAACAGAATGTAAATTATTAACGAAAAAACAATGTTAAGAAAAAAATTAACAAAAATTGAATACTAGGCGTAAAATCGGTTGGCCATTGAAATAGAGCCACTTTCCTTCATTGTTTCAAAAACTCACAAAACATGGTAAAAACATTAAAAAAATTATGTCATTTAAGCTGTGAGGACTAATACTTAGTTGCAAGTCAATTATTTCTTATTGCTGCTTCCCAGCGTTTCGGCATTGAAGTAATGTTAGCTTGGCATCGCTGGACAGGTATGGATAACCATTCCTTCTGCACAATTTCCCACAATTTTGTTGCATTTTTGACTTGGTGCTTACCTACTGCCGTTTTGAGTTCCTTTCATAAATTGTCAATCGGATTTAGGTCCGGCGATTGAGCTGGCCAAGGTAATACTGTCGCGTTATGGTCCTGGAAGAATTATTTGGCCTTCTTTGAGGTATACTTTGGTTCATTGTCCTGTTGGAATATCCTTTTTAAGGACAAATGATCATCGGCAAACGGCACCATAACGTTGCCAAGAATATTTACAAATTCGTATTGGTCCATATTTTGTTATATCCAGTATTTTGGACCAACACCATACCAAGAAAATGAGGCCCATGTTTGACAGTTTTCTTCTTCTTCTTCTTTATTTTATTTTTTATTTTATTTATTTTCATCAAATGAGAACATTCACTGTTCTCGTTAGATTACCTAATTACAAAATTAGGTTCCTCTCCGCTGCGGAGGTTGGAAATCATCGTTCTTAGTGTTTGTTTGTTTGTGACACCTCTTGTTAATTCTGTGATGGAGAGATTGAGACACTCCTGCATATTTGTCATCCATAACATTCTTTGTGCGCCCACCGTTCGTCTTCCTTCTATCCTTCCTTGTAATATAAGTTGGAGAAATTTGTACTTGTTGTTGCGTAAGACATGTCCTAGGTATTCGAGTTTTCTCTTTTTAATTATGTATACAAGTTCTCTTTTCCTCTTTATCCGCCGCAGAACTTCTTCGTTTGTTATTCTGTCTGTCCAGGAGATGCGTAATATTCTTCGATATATCCACATTTCGAAAGCTTCAAGTTTTCGTATCATATTTCTTTTTAACGAATTTAACCATTCTCGTTTTAATGTTCAAGTTAATTTCTCTACTGAAAAAAAGTTCTTTCATTTTACAGAAGACTGCCCTTGCTTATTCTATCCTACACTATATTTCTTTGCTAGGGTAAGCAGCATTTAACCATGCATTGTTCCCAAATATTTGAACTTGCTGACTCTTTCGATGTTCTTGTTATTTACTTTTAGCTCGAGATTTATTATATCTCGTTTTTGAGATAGTATCATAAACTTTGTTTTAGCGACGTTTATGCTTAGTTCGTAGTCGTCACTAGCACTATTAAGCTTATTCATCGTATTACTCAATGTATTGATATTGCTTGATATTATGATAGCATCATCCGCATATCTGAGGTTATTGATATTTTTTCCATTTAACCTTTATTCCACGATCACTTTCTTTTATAGCTTCTTTAAATATTTCTTCAGAGTACATATTAAAAAGTAATGGTGATAAAATGCATCCTTGTCTTACTCCCCTGCGAATCTCTATTTCCTCTGATTTTTCTTTTTCCATTCCTATTTTTGCTTTCTGGCCCCAATATAGGTTTCTTATCACTCTACTATCATTCATATCAATCCCTTTACTTTCTAGGATTTCCATCATTTTTTTGTGTTTTACTCTATCAAAAGCTTTTTCATATTCTACGAAACAAACAAAAACATCTCGGTTCATCTCCATGATCCGTTGAACTAATATGTTGAAAGCGAACAGCGCCTCTCGGGTACCAAAGGCGTTTCTAAATCCAAATTGAGACGAGCTAATGCCATTTTCAAGCTTATTATATATTCATTAGGCTCATTGTTCTGTAATCAGCGCACTGTATTGCTTTAGTTTTCTTTGGAAGTCTTATGAATGTGGATTGTAACCAGTCACTTGAGTCTTTCCGTAGATATATATTGCGTTGAACAAATTGACTAGTACTGGAATACTTTCTTCATCGATAAGATTCAGTAGTTTATTAGGAACCCCATCGGGGCCTGTTGCTTTATTATTCTTTGACTCTTTTATTACCTTCATGACTTCTTCTTTTATGATAGTAAGTTAAAGCTATCGTGACTTCTAACGTGTGTCTCTAGTTCCTTGCATTGCTCTTTTAGATGTCTATTCTTTGCTTCTCTAACCTAGTTTCTTATTAATCTTTGTATTTATTTATATTCGCCTTGTTTTTCCTTCTTTCTTCCATTAGTACAAGAATTTCACTTGTCATCCACTCCTGCCTTGGCCTTTGTTGTCTGTTTTTCAGATGCCCTTTTCCAGTTTCCAATAGAATTTGATTGAACTCGGTCCATTTCTCGTTAATATTTTCTTCGACGGTTTGAACTGGACCCATGATTCTAAGATTATCTTTTATCTCTCTTTTAACTTGATCTTGTATTTCTCGATTTTTAATAAGATTAAGTTCATTTCTTTCTTGTTTTGTCTTTTTCTGTATTTTTTTTAGTTGAATATTGACTTTTGCAATAATGGGATTATGATCTGACCCTATGTCTGCACCTGTGTAGGTTTTAACTGATTTAATAACATTTCTGAAAATCTTATTAATAATAATATAGTCTATCTGGTTTCTTATTATTGTTTGCGCTGTATGTCTTGGCGAGATCCACGTATAAAGCCTTCTCGGGGGTTGTTTGAACCACGTATTTGTGATGACTAGTTCATTAATTTGACAAAATTCAACTAACTTTTGCCCTCTTTCATTTTAATTGCCTAGGCCATAGTCACCCACTACCTCTGTAATTCTTCCTTTTCCAACTTTTGCATTCAGATCTCCTATTATTAAAGTTACATCTTTCTTTTTTGTTAATTTAATGGCTTGATCGAGTTGTTTGTAGAATTCATAACTACACC
Organism: Ferdinandea cuprea; assembly: GCA_963576555.1. Taxonomy (NCBI): domain Eukaryota; kingdom Metazoa; phylum Arthropoda; class Insecta; order Diptera; family Syrphidae; genus Ferdinandea; species Ferdinandea cuprea. The sequence goes on along the minus strand of OY754960.1, from coordinate 63,841,328 downwards.
TGTGACGGATTTTTTAAGTTTTGTTGCAATTATAATTGCTACTCCGTATCTGTTTTGGTTTTTGTCATCGCATGCATAGTGCAAGTGTAATCGTTGTTGGATGTACTTCAGTTTCCAAACCATTGTACGTCGGCTATTCCCAAAATGTCTTTTTTGAGTCTTTACTTCTTTTATGACGTTATCTAATTTTCCTGTTTGATATAGGCTTCTTACATTCCATGTTCCTATATTTAAATTCCCACCGGGAATTCTAAGCACCGTCTGACCACTTAAGGTCTGCCGGGGACTGAGGGCAGTTGTGTTTGTTTGTGTGTTCATGAAGATTGTTACTGGGGATGGTATTTATATGTATACATATATTCAATATAATAACTTGAGGGGTGGTTTCCCTTGCCTTCCTATCTTTCTTTCCAATTTTCTTTATCTAATCCATAATTTTTGTTTTTGCATTTTATTTTATTTTTTATACTTTTTCCTTATATTAAAATTATCGCTTTTTCCTTTTTCCATAGCTGTGCTCTTTACCATTATTTACATTGTTTTCCTATTGCAATATTTTAAACTGTTATTGGTGGTGGGGTTCGTGATATTCCTTCTTGTTGCTTTTTTCTTTACTATACGACCTCTTTTGTTTATTTTTGCTTAACATTTGTTCTATTAAGCCTCCCTTTATCTTTTTGGTGTTTTTTTGCGTCTCTTTCGGTGATCTTATTCGCTTTTGGTATTTTTCATTATCTATTGTTGCTCTGTTTGTTAAATCTACTTCCTTTCCGTCGGAAAATAATTTGTTCTTTCGTATGGTAACAGTCATCCCTTTTTCTTCTAATTCATGTGCAAGTTTAATAATATTTTTCTTTGTTTCACGCTCTGACCTCATTAGATCATTAGTAATGTATAGATTCGTGCCTTTCAACTCTCTTTTTTTTCGCATAATTTCAGCTTTTTTTTAATTGTGATACGAAACCCACTAAAATGGGGCTTGTTTTATTGTCACTGTTAGGTTTTCCTATTCTTTTTATAATGTTTATTTCAGATTCTGATAAGTTTACATTTATCTTAGTTTTCATCATTTGACCAGGTTATCCATTTTCTCTATATCTTCTTCTATTTCTTTAACATTAAATATTTAAATATTGTTCCGTCGATTACTTCTTTCATATCTTTCACTTTGCCTAGCGATTATTTCTTTTAGGTTTTTTATTTCATCTTCCAATATTTCCGTTTTTTTGTCTAATTTCTTTTTCATACTTTTTACATTTTGATTTACTTCATCATATTGTTTAAAAATTTCTTCTTTTATATCTTCCCTCAATACAGCTTGGGCTGTCTCTAATTCTTTTTTAAAATCTTCTTTCAGTTCAGTTGAAGAAAATTCTTGGTTTTGTGGGCATCTTACGTACTTTCTTTTCTGCTGTCAGTACCAATCGAATTAATCTTCGTCTCATCACTTCAAAGGATATTTCTCCATTTTTTTACCCCTACTGAGCCGTTCCAGATAGTACGTAAGACGCTATCAAAACCAAGAATTTTCTTCAATGTACAGCAAGAAAACCGTGAAACATGGGCCTCATTTTCTTGGTATGGTGTTGGTCCAATATACTGGATAAAACAAAATACGGACCAATACGAATTTGTAAATATTCTTGGCAACGTTATGGTGCTGTTTGCCGAGAATCATCCTTTTTTAAGAAGGATATTCCAACAGGACAACGAACCAAAACATACCTCAAAGAAGGCCAAACAATTCTTCCAGGACCATAACGCGACAGTGTTACCTTGGCCAGCTCAATCACCGGGCCTAAATTGAGAATTTATAAAAGGAACTCAAAACGGTAGTAGGTAAGCATCAAGTCAAAAATACAACAAAATTGTGCAGAAGGAATCCACACCTGTTCAGCTGCAATAAGAAATAATAGACATGCAACTAAGTATTAGTCCTCACAGCATAAATAACATAAATATTTTAATGTATTTACCATGTTTTGCGAATTTTTGAAACAAAGAAGGAAAGTGGGTCAATTTCAACGGAAAACCGATTTTACGCCAAGTACTCAACTTTTGTTAATTTTTTTCTTTACATTTTTTATCGTTAATAATTTACATTCTGTTTAAGCACCAATGAAATATACTATGCTTTAGTTACAATTATGTTCTTAATTTATGTTTTCGTGACCACCACTGTATGCTCCTTTACCTACATGAAAATAAAGTTTTAGTTGACACAATTCAGGAATAACTGATAACTTAGATATTCCGCAATAATTTTAAACCTAATGTTTATGCCCAAATTGGTAAATATGAACTACAAATGAAGTCTTCCAATCATCCAGGAAAACTCCCGATGATAAAGATAAATTAAAAATTATTCGAAGCGGCAATAACGATCCGCTGCATTGCTTAAGAACAAAAGATGGGATAAGGTCAGTGCCAGATTTTAAATAGACTCAAGGATTGAAATGCCTTCTGCAATATCTTGAAGCGAAAGATTCGTTACAAATACTAGGACTGGGAGCAGGCAAATTAAGTTAGTCATCCTTGTATACTGATTCAAAATAATGGCCTTATTAAATGCAGTTTGAAGCATTATCATCCGATTAGGACAAAATGTCACTATAAATAGCATCAACTTCGAGGTAGTACATCGGTGTAAACATCAACTCCACCAATGACAATTTAGTGGAGATCCGCCGAGGTAGAACATCGGTGTAAACATCAACTCTACCAATGACAATAAAGTGGAGATCCGGCGAATTATTACTCTTGGAAACCGCTGATACTTCGATTTGGCGAAACAATTGGTTTAAAAACTAAAGTGCTCCACAGCAACCTTATCCTACCAGTTCTGCTATACGACGCCAAACTCAAAAGGAGAGTTAGCCCTCTGCCCGGGTGCTGTAAAATTTTGAGCTATCGGGTACTTGGGCAATCGTTGCCCAAGTTTTTTATGAGATCAAAGGTAAACCAATTTTTTTTTTATGTAAATTCAAATTATGTATACCTACTTTAAAAATTAGTAATAGAAATGTTGGTACACTTGGGCATTATATGCCCTAACAAATTATATTTTGCTTGCATGTCATAGACCAATATGTACGTTAAGTCTCGATTTGAAAATGCATTTGGGCACTCAGTACACGGGCAGTGGGCTATTATAAGAATTCGTCGAAAGAAATCCTGTCAACAGCATTTTCAGATCATGTCGCCTCGAAAACAATACCATCTCAATTTTCAAAAACCGAGAGACCTCTAACGCCCAAACGTCGACGAAAATTTGCTTTGATTAAAGCGCATCAAAATCGACATGATAACAAAATAATTCGTGATTTGCGGGAGAAAACAGTTGAGAAAAATACAGCCCATAATGTACACCATAATTGATAGTTCATATAATTTTAGGATGGATTAAAATGCTGTTATATTATAAATCGATGATATCATCAGAAAATATTATATTTTAACACACGATAAAAGAGTTACTTACCTCAGTTTTTTCTTTATTTAGCTTGTATTCTTTGAAACTCAGTTTAGTATATTAACTACCAACTTAAGCTTCAAATGTTGTTTTTGAGTATGTATACAGTATAAATACACTTCACTTCATGTAAGTGGCGTTATTTTTCTAGTATTGATTAGTCCATAAACGAAATTATTGTATCGTGTATTTAGAAAGTATGTATACTCATAATAAAGAAACTGAAAATATAAATATTACAAGTCGTATATAATTCAAAAACTGTTTACTTTCAACTTTATTGTCATATTATTTAAATGCAGTTTACATACAATTACAAACCACAAACTTAAACATCCAAAAATTTTATAAATTAAAGCCAACTGTGAGCAAATTAAAATATATGAGGAATGAACTTTTATTTGCGAGTGTGGGCAGCACGCATGAATTAAAATCAAGTACAGCGTTGCCACTTGCGCTACATGTGTACTACCTTACTATATATTTGCATAGTTTTTTTTAAAAATCGTACTACATTCTAAAGTATAACATTCTAACATTCGTCAAGTTTGGATCCCCTGGCCTAAAATAAACAATACAAATCTTGTTGCGAGAATGTATTTTTTGACAGTTCAATGCTTATATTAATTTATGTCGTTTTCGTTTTCATGTGGATTTGAGGTGTATTTGGCGTTGTATTTGTGTATATGTATTTCCAACCGCCTCACTACCAATCTGGTGACGATAAATGGGATGGTAGGCAAAAAGTATTAGTCATTGTAATATGTGTATATTACATCCATTATTATTTTATTATTTGTTCAGTTAAATTTGGTAATAACTTTCATCTAATCTAGTAAAAATTAAAGAATTATTAAATGCATCAGCAAAAAATCTGACAAAGGACGTTTATTGTGTTTGTGCCTGTCGTGGCTACACACACAAAAAAGTCTCATAAGAATGAAAGCAATTTGAATGGCGGGGAACGCTGAAATCTGAAACAAAACAAAATTTCTCTTGGAAAATCGAATACTTTTGTGGTCTCTAGTACCTGTATTCGGCCTTCACTCTTCCAACACAAATCTTAAATGAGGACTTCTGTCAAAAGTGATATGGTTTGGAACCGAAACTTTCATGCCCACGCCGAGAATTCAAATCGAAAGAGTATTTTCGGTGGAACGTGTAGCCAGGCACATGGGAATGATCGTCATGTCGCACGAGACAAGTAGATTTTATGTGAGTCAGAAAGAAAAGGGTAGATTGTACCATGAATCCACCGAAAATCCTCTTTCGATTTGAATTCTCGGCGTGGGCATGAACGTTTCGGTTCCAAACCATATCACTTTTGACAGAAATCCTCATTTGAGATTTGTGTTAGAAGAGTGAAGACCGAATACAGGTACTAGAAAGCACAAAAGTATTCGATTTTCCAAGAGAAATTTTGTTTTGTTTCAGATTTCAGCGCTCCCCGCCATTTAAATTGCTTTCATTCTTATGAGACTTTTTTGTGTATGTAGCCAGGTACTTATGAGACTCTTTTGTGTGTGTAGCCATGACGTTCCACGATGTGTAGCCAGGCACTTAAAGATCATTCACATGAGAGCGAACTGCGAATAGGCGAATCGCGAACAAATCAATTTTATTGTATTTATGATGTATTTTAATGTATTTAGTGCTTCTGGTTTTGATTCTGAATAGGAGTGGTCGCGAAATATTTTAACGTCAGTGGTAGAATTCGTAGAATAAAATATATGTGAAAGTTGAAATAAAGGGTGATCCATTCGAGGTTTCCAACTTTTTTAAAGAAAAAAACACAGAAAATTCAAATTTAATGGAGAATGATTATTATCATTTGAAAGAACATTCTTTGGCATTTATTTTTTTAAGATTATGTCTATCAAATGTTGGCCGTTGCTACGTCGCAGATGGTCCATCCGTTGAGTCCAATTTTCGATCACTCGTTCGAGCATTTCGACTGGTAACTGGCGAATGACATGCGTGATGTTTTCCTCCAAGGCCTGAATCGAAGCGGATTTGTCGGCATAAGCTTTTGACTTTACATATCCCCACAGGAAAAAGTCTAACGGTGTGATATCACACGATCTTGGTGGCCAATCGACCGGCCCAAAACGTGAAATTATGTGCTCACCGAAATGTTCTCTCAATAAGTCCATTGATTGATGCGATATGTGGGAAGTGGCGTCGTCTTGCTGAAACCAAATGTCGCCGAGATCACGAGCTTCAATTTCAGGTATCAAATAGTCGGTTATCATGGCACGATAACGGTCGCCATTGACGGTTACGTTCACACCGGCATAATTTTTAAACAACCGGCCCACAAACCACACCAAACCGTTGTTTTTTCTGGATGAAGTGGCAGTTCTTCAATCTCTTCAGGTTGCTCTCCGTCCCAAATTCGGCAATTTTGTTTGTTTACATACCCATTGAGCCAGAAATGGGCCTCATCGCTAAACAAAATTTGCCTCGAAAACGTCGGATCTTCTTGGAACTTTTCAAGAGCCCATAGAGCGAAGCGATGTCGCTTGGGAAGGTCGAGCGGCTTCAGTTGTTGCACAAGCTGCATTTTGTACGCTTTCAATTTAAGATCTTGACGTAAAATACGTCAGTCCGAATTGCTGCGAACGGCGCCAAATCGACTCTATACGGTCTTCGTGTACACTCTCAGCTACGGCCGCTATATTTTCTTCAAAGCGTGCTGGACGTGGTCTATTCGGTCGAATATTATCCAATAATGAATGCTGGGTCTCAAAATGGGTGATGGTGTTGCGAATAGTACGCTCGGTAGGCCGATTATGTTGACCATAAGTTGAGCGAAGTGCACAAAACATATACCTCACAGAACGTGAATTTTCATAATAAAGTAATATTATATCATAAAAATTTGTAAACGTTGTTCACGCGTAAGTCTTTCCATTATGAAATGCCAAGCAATACTAAACAAAAATAACATGACAGCATGACACGACTCACACGTGATCTGTCAAAAAAGGCTATTGAAAAAAGTATCTCTACTTTTATCACCCGTTAGAATGGTATTAATTATTGTTATTTAGTATTCAGCCTTGAACTAAAACGCATGTAACTTCCGAACCACTTATCTGATTAAGGAAGTTCTTCAGGTCACTCTTAAGTTTTTTTTTTGCACGCGTATGCTCCGTCAGCAAATAAAATACCATTATAGAATTGCGCTGAAAATCTATTATCAATCATGATTAAAGCCGATATATATCTGTATTATCTGGCCAGCTACCCTAAACAGCAATAGAAATGCGTAAATATCGCATCATATTTTTATTTATAACACCAGACAACGTATGTGTATAAATCACAGCCATTGGTGGTTCTATTGTAGATGAGATGGTATGGTAATATTGTCTTCTTTAAAACATTGCGCTTTTATGAGTTTTGCTAAGGCCTCGCGAGATTGTTTAAAAAATAATTTCCTAAAATGCACCTGAAGCAATTTCTTTAAGAACCTACTTAGGCTAAACGCAGAGCCCTAGCAAAACCAATAACCTTTCACATGTATTAAAATCTCCAATCGAGCCAAAAATGGTTGTAATTCTTCTGATCTATCTTCTGGCGCACAAATAAAATCTTAAACACGCACATTCATTTTAAATTTTTTTTTTTTTTTTTATTCCCATAAAGATTCCGAGATTCATAGAGATTCTAGAGTGAACAAATAATTTTTTCGCATATTCGGATTAGCACAGCCCTATTATTGGTTGGTGAATACGTACCAAAAATTTAAAACTATGAGCTACTTAAATTTAAAATCCATTTAAGAGTGGTTGGTGAATACCGGCCTTAGTTTGTGGACTACTGCCACACAATCTTGCAAAGTTTTATTTTCACTCCAACGTTTTGGTAAAATTTTACAAGACTGCACCATCTTCGAAAACGTTCAAATTTTTTATTCCAGTTCCATTTGATGTCCTAAACCCAAATCTGCAAACAAATTTTGGCGCTCTCTTACCGTTTGGGCGTGACACGCCCCCAAAGTTTCAAAAATGACCTATGAAATCTTATAAAATTAATTTTATTTTACTCGTGAAATGTGTAGTTAATTAATAAAAAAAGTTTCATCAAAATCGGTTCATAAAAACGGAAGTTATCGAACAAAGAAAAAATATTTTTTTTTGGTTCGGTTCGCTGAAAGGAAAAATTGTTGAAAAATCGCTTTTCTCATTTGACACTGACATGTCAAGCGAATTTTGAGTTTTCTTTATTTAGATTAAAAGCCATTATAAAATAATTTTACACTTAACATTACATTTGTTATATATTTACATTTGTCTTTATACACTCCACTAAGCTACATTTTCATTAGTGATATAATTCATCGTTTAAAATTATTTAAGTCGGTTGAATTTTTGATGTCAGTTGGTAGATTGATATACACCGAAACCAATGTTGTTTAGTGTACAATGTCTTCTACTCGTTCGCATTTTTTGGATGTTGAAATCATTTCTGGTTCTAAGTGAATACATTTAATATTATAAATAATCGCTGGTTAATGTTCAATCAGTTTAATGCATTCAGCATAACACCGATATTAGTAATTTAATTAAATATAAATCACATTGCATTATTTTGAAGTTTTTGCATTTTCACCTTACAAAAATATAACACACTGGGGCAGTATTCGAAATGGGACTTAATAACTAATATATATGTCTTTATTACACTGTTTATGGATACATCTTTTCTATTTTTTTTTAAGACATTGATCTTCTTAGACACTTTTTTACATAAATAGTCAACATGATCTCTAAGTTTAAGCCTAGTGCTATTCTTTAAAACAGAGGTTCAGTCTACCTTGTCGTCTCGATCCTGGGGGCTGGGATTCGAAGATCCTCTTGGTCGAAGATCCGCTTGGTCTTTGAAACGGAGGTTCGGTCTTCCTTGTCGTTTTGAACCTGGGGGCTGGGGTTCGAAGATCCTCGATCCTCTTAACTGTAGCGTTGTTACCCATTCGCACAATGTGGCCGAGCCAATGCAGTCGACGAGTTTTGGGTTTTCGGACTACATCTACATCTTGGTACAGCTCATAGAGTTCGCGGTTGTGTCTTCTCCTCCATTCACCCTCCTCGCACACAGGACCAAATATTCGTCGAAGGATCCCAGTGTTAACTCTCCTTTCCTGCTTATCATCCAGCACTCGGCGCCATATAGCAGAACTGGCAGGATAAGGGTTCTGTAGAGCATGCACTTTGTCCTTCGAGTTAGGAGTTTTGAACCCTTTTGTTTTGCCAAACCGAAGTAGCAGCGGTTTCCTAGGGTAATTCTTCGACGGATCTCCACTAAGATGTCATTTGTGGGGTTGATGTTTACCCCGAGGTAGATGAACTCCTTAACTACCCCGAAGTTACTGCTATCAACAGTGACATTTTGTCCAAGTCGGTGGACAGATGATTGTTTGTTTGTTGATAGCATATATTTAATCTTGTCCTCATTCACTTCAAACTAGTTTCAACTAGTTTCGCCTGTTCTTCAATAGCCGTGAAAGCCTCTATCACGGCACGCTGGGATCGACCGATGATATCTATATCGTCCGCATACCCCAGCAGTTGCAATGATCTGTTGAATATAGTGCCTTCCGTGTTGACACCTGCCCTGCGCACTATCTGCTCAAGAACAAGATTAAGGAAATTACACGACAGCGCATCTCCTTGCCGAAATCCGGTGCATGTTTGCAAGAGTTCAGATGAGCTGCTGCCAAACTGCACATTGCATCGCGTGTTATCTAGTGTCATGCGACACATCTGGATCTGCTTTGACGGGATCCTGAATGCGGCCATCACCACAAAAAGCTTCTGACGATGAATGTTGTCATATGCGGCTTTAAAGTCGATGAAGAGAAGGTGTGTCTCGACTTGAAACTCGTTGGTCTTTTCCAGTATTTGCCTTTGTGTGAAGATTTGGTCTACAGTTGATCTACCGGGCCGGAAGCCACACTGGTATGTTCCGGTTAATTTTTTTTTTCCCCCCGAGGGTAGGTGGAAAATCGTCCATGAGACATTATGAGACCGGCTGCACGTGCTCATAATAGTTTGAGATTCTTACTCACTAAAAACACCTCCCTAGAAAATACCTTTATACTACAACTAGGCTAATGCCTATCAAACCTCCCAGCGGAAGCACATGCTTATACCGACAATAACATACGGTTACATTTTATTGCGCTAATTCAAAAGGTTTTATTCTTTGTAATCGGCGCACAAGATTTCTCTGATCTAGAATCTGTAGTACAGCGTCATTGTAGTGGCCAATTAGGCGAGTGTGTTGTTTATGCGCGAAATTTCGTATTTCGTCTTCAACAGTAGTTATACTTAGATCTCTGTGGATATCGATGTTTCTGATACACCACGGAGCATTTACGATTTGTCTTAAGACTTTATCTTGGAAAGTCTGCAAAATGTTAATATTACTTGGTTTGGTACAACCCCAAAGTTGTATGCCGTACGACAAAACCGGTTTCAGACTTGCTTGTATAAAAGCAGCTTGTTTTGCATGCTGAGTTTAGAAAATCTTCCAATCAGCCAATGCATTTGATTTAATCTGATAACGAAATCCTTGCGTTTCTTCTTAACATGCGATTTCCATTTCAATTTTGCATCCAACGTCATTCCCAAGTATTTAGCCTCGTTTGCGTATGCAATTTGTACCGAGTTAATATAAATGGGTAGATTGCTATCATTTCTGTAAGTAAAATTAACGTGCGTGGGTTTTGTCTCGTTGAGGACAATGCACCAAGTTCTTGTCCACAAGCATATTCTGTCGATAGATCGTTGAAGCTTATTTGTCGCGGACTGAATCGAATTGTCTACAGCTAGAATAGCCGCATCATCCGCGAAAGTTGCTACAATAGTATCCTCTTCTTCGGGATATCGCGAGTGTATAATAGGAATCAAATCGGGCTCGAAACACTTCCTTGTGGCACTCCCGCCGCGATTTCTTTGAATTTTTTATTTAATTGCTTTGGGAGAGCTTTCTTTTGTTTATATTTCAATCCCGTATGCCATACTTTGTCGAAGGCTTGAGAGACGTCAAGGAAAGCGCTCGAGCAAACTAGAGGAGAATAGTGCTTTTTCAATTTCGTTGGTAATTCTGTAAAACCTGGTCAATTGTAGAGTGCTTCGTTCTGACTCCGAATTGGTGATCCGGTATTAATCGGCGTTTTTCGATGATCGGATGTAATCGCCTCATATAGTCTATAGGATTTTTTGTCATTTGGAGGTTTACCTGACTTAGGAATTATTATCACCTCACCTATCTTCCATTGCCGGGGAACGTGCAAAAGTCTAATAGGAGCGTTTATGAGATAAACAAATTAAAGTAGTGCTTTTCTGGGCAGCTTTTTAAGAAACTGTCCCGTAATTAGGTCATATCCAGGAGCTTTGTTTAATTTAAGTTTTTTTTATTTCAAAACAGAGTTCAACCAGCGATACTCGTCTAATTTGAAAATTGTCAGATACCGTGGTAGGAAGAGTATCTTCTATCAACGCTTCACCGTCAAATGGTTTAAACGTCTCTTCAAGGTGTTCGGCAAATATTTCGGCCTTTTCCTTGTCTCCTTTCGCCTATTCCCCGTTATTTTTCCGGATGGGTGGCGCTTGCATCTTTGGCTTTTTCATGCCTTTCATAGCTTTTCAAAGCGAATAGTTAGAAGTTTTATCCGCCATTAGGCTTTCGAGATACATAGAGATTTCACGATTTTTAAAGTCCCGAATGTCTCTTATGAGTTTGCTGGAAAGATTATTTTAAATTGTTAGTTACTCTCTTTTTATGAGGAGTATTGTTCCACGCTGAAGTTTGCAAGGCATGATTCCCTTCGTCTTCGAGTTCATATAGTGTTCGATCGATTTTATTTATGCAGTCTTTTCTAAAGGAGTCCCAGTTAGTTCTTTTAGTTTTGGTGGACAGTCCTTTTCGCGTAAACCTCCGCTGGTAATTATCAGCATGACCGGCTAATGGTCAGAAGAGAGATCAAAACTTTCTTCAATTTTGACTGAGTTTTCAGATACTCCTTTTGCAATAAAAAAAGTATGTGAGGTCTGGTGTTTTTGCCATATCCGAGGGCCAAACGAGTAATAGTCGACCTCAGACTCCATACCGGCTTCGAATAGAACTCGACCTTTTCGTGAGATACATCTGGAGCCCCAGAAGGTGTGTTTTGCGTTGAAATGCCCGCCAATTACAAAGTTCTGTCCAAGTGAGTCAAATATGAATCTAAAATCATTTTCTCCTAACGTCGCTCGTGGAGGACAATAAATAGACGCAAAGTTATATGTAATGCGTTTAATGCTTACGCTAACCGAGCTTATTTGCATTTCATCAAGCTCAATTTTTTCACCCGGGGAGTGATCAGTGGTGGATTTTATAAAGAGGACTCTCCTCATCTAGTCCTTTCTGATAGGTGATATGCGTGATAACCGCTGTAACCTCTAATTTGTATACCTGATTCTTTCCTCAAATGTGTTTCCGATCATCAATATCGTTTTTGTGAAGGAATGCTTCTAACTCATCGATTTTATGCAGATGGCGTTCCATGTTACTACTTTTTTAAAGTTTCACATAATTTAAACGGGAGTTGGTGAGCCTCGAAGTTTATTTCCGAGCTTGTCCAGTTTCGCAAACATACGTTTGCTAATTTGGCTTTGCTCTTCAAGTCTCGCAAGTATTTCGGAAAAAACTTGATGGACTGGATCAGGCGCCGTATTAACAACTCGATTGTTTGCTTGTATCGCGGCTTCAGCGTACGTTTGCGGGCCGCGATTCGTTGACTTTTGTACATCAATATTCCGTACTGTCGTCTGCGGTGGTTTGGACATTTCCTTAGTCCTTGTTTTTCTTTCTTTAGAAGGTTTTCCGTTTTCTTTTTAAATTTATCTTTGGATCGACTTTCGATCGGTAAAGGCTTTTTCTTTACCAAGTCGCGCCTTTTCTGCAGCTCTTTAGCTACTTCACAGCCGCGATAGTTTGCCGGGTGTTTTCCCTTGCAATTAATTCAAGTAGGCGAGTCTTGTTTTTTTAGAACACACTCTTCCGATAATTGTTTACCCGCGCATTTAACGCAACGCGATTTCTTTTGGCAGTATGCGTGTGTATGGTTATAGCCTTGGCAGCGTTTACACTGAGGGACAAGCCTTCTACTTTTGCGCGTAGGTTCAATTCTTACGACTATATTAAGTATAGATTTAATTTTGTATATTTTATGTAAGTTTTCAGATTTCTTGAAGATTAGCATGAATAACGGAAGTCCGCACTTTACACGAAGAATGAAGTCTTCTGGCCACAACTTGGTGTGGCGTTTCAGACTTATTTTCATAAGGATTCCTTCTGATTTTAGTCTTTCTGAAACTGCGCGATAGCTGTCCGGATCGCTAATATTAATTTTCCAAATATTGTTATTTACAGATGTTACTTTAAATGTTGTTTTTAGGACAGCTTTTAGAATATCATAAATGTTGGTATAAACTGAAATTCCAACAACCATTATTTGAGGCGGAAGGTGTGTCTTGTTTTGACTTTTTTTCGACCTCGGTTCATTTTCATCGTAGCCGAAAGCACCGTTTTAGAATTTCCTTTTTTTTGGAACCTCAATATCTGGTGAAGAACCGGCTTTTCGTTTTTTGCTCGGTCGCCTCTTCGTGACCCAATCAATTTCACGCGCGAGATCCTCCTCGTCAGTACAATAATCATGGATGACTGGGTGGCACGATTTCTCTTCGACTGTTTTTTGGAGTGAGACTCCCTAAGAGATTTATTTTCTGTTTTAATTAGATCTAGATCTTTCTTTAATTCTTCTTAGAGCTGTTCTATTTTATTAAGCTTTGCACGAAGTACAATATTTTCGTCCTCAAAGCTTTTAGGTTGCTCTGAATCCCAAATAACGCGCACTTATACATTCGGCGTCGTTAGGTTTCCTTTAGGGTTTTCATTAATTACAGTTCCGGATGGTGGTGATCTGGAGACTTTTTTGCTATTTTTAAAAGGGTCGATAGATTGCAATATGTGGCTCTCCCCAGAGAGCCTGCCTGCCAAGAGTGTGGATTTTCCAGTAGAACTGGACTGCTACCATTTTTTTTGTATACGGTTTACACTCGGCACACGGAGAGTGGATTTTAGTCGCCTCTCACGACAGACATGCCTACCTCGGGTATATTCTAACTCCTACCGAAGGGGTATTAGTGTGTTCCAGAAAGGTTTGAGACGTTCACACAGTACGTTGGATAGGATCTTATATGCGAAATTAAGCAGGGATATGCCTTGATAGTTCTTGCTAGACATAGGATCGCCTTACTTGTAGATGGGACATATGGAGCTGATGGTCCAGTCATCGGGCATGCTTTCCTACATCACCACCGTATTTAAAAAGCTCTGCAGGTAGACCATCAGAGCCGGCGGCCTCGTTGTTCTTTAGCTTTTTAATAGCTAAGCCAACCTCTTCTATACTGGGTGGAGGGACTGGTTCATCATTGACTGGACGTGGGTTCTCTTCTTGCCCCATTTGTCTCTCTACATTTTGTCCGTTTAGCAGCTGCTGTAAATGCGGCTTAAATACATCTACTATTCCCTGCGCGTCGGTGACTAGGTTTCCATCGCTGTTACGAAGAGCCCGTGTTCCGGTCTTAAAGCCAGCAGCCAGTTGCTTGGATTTCTTATAGAACTTCCGTATGTTGTTTCGGACGCGGGACTCTTCGATCTCCTTGAGCTGCGAGACTGCGTGCTCTCTTTTCTTTCTACGCAGGATCTTCTTCCCCTTCCGTCTCCTGGCTCGGTACTCATCCCTTGCTGCCCTTGTTTTCCTTTGCAGCATTTTAATGTGTGCATCTTCTGTCACCTTTTTCCGATATACGCATACATCATCATACCACGGGATTTTTCTCTGGGGTGGGTGGTATCCTAGGGTGGTTTCGGCTACCTCCTTGATGATATCGCGATACTGATACCACTGGTTGTTGGCGTTTGTGGTAGGTGAATGCACGGTGGGGAGTTTCTCACTTAAGCACTCTTTATAGGCTCTGGCGACTCTAGATGTGCTTAGGCGTCCAGCGTCGAATTTCTTCTTTTAGGCAGTACGCAGCTTCTCATAGGACAGTCGAGCTCTGAATCTAGCTCCAACAAGAAAATGGTCAGAGTCGACGTTTGCCCCTCGGTAAACGTGCACGTGCAAGATGTGGCATGCGTAAAGACTTGACTTGCTTAAAAGAAAAAAGATATTATAAGTATAGTATTAACATAGTAATATAAATAGTATTCTGATTAAATAAGTAATACGAGCAAAAAATATTCTTCAATGGAGTAAGACATGTTATTTTTTGCATTTTTTTAAATCTACACTCAAAAACGGTTATTGGCAGCCAAAAAGTATAACTAAAGGTTGTTTTTTTTAAAGGTATAGAACTTCGAATTGAAACAAAATACAACAAAATCGTTTTAATGTCCACCAATTTGACTTTATTGGAAGGATAATTTGATGCCATTAATTTTTAAATATGACTTCGGGCATGTGGCCGCCGCTCCTGTTTCGAATAAAGACAAGTCTAGACGTCCAATTTTCAACCACTTCTTCAAGCATTTGGGGCTGTATGTCGGCAATAACGCCACGAATTTTGGTTTCCAAGTCCCCTAACGTTTCTGGTTTTTTGGCGTAGGCGAGCGACTTCACATATCCCCAAAGAAAATAATTCAATGGTGTCAAATCACACGATCTGAGTGCCCAATTGACAGGTCCATTCCGCGAATTTATGCGCTCATCGAATGTTTCCTTCAATGAATCGATTGTGACGTGCGCTGTGTGGCATTTAGCGCCGTCTTGTTGGAACCGCATCTCATCCACATCCATGCCACCCAAATCGGGAACAAAATAGTCGGTTATCATGGCTCTATACCGGTCTCCATTTACGGTAACTGACTCTCCAGCATCATCTCGGAAGAAGTATGGCCCAATGACTTCACCAGCGAATAGAGCAAACCAATCAGTCAGTTTTTGTGGATGTAGTGGCTTTTCAAGGGTCTCATGTGAATTCTCTTCACTCCAAATGCGCCAATTTTGCTTGCTGTCGTAGCCATTCATCCCAAAATGGGCCTCATCCCTGAACAAAATTTTGCGGTAAACTTCGCGAACTGAACCATTATTTTCGAAATAAATTTGCACGATTTGCAAGCGTTGTTTATTTGTAAACCTGTTCATGATGAAATGGCAAACCGAACTGAATATAAATGACATTAGAGTTGCAAGATTTGACCACAAAATGTCAGTTTTATCTCTATTCGAAAAACCAACCAAAAACAACAAAAAATTCCCTTTAGCAATAGTAAAATGTTCTTCAGTACAACTATTGGCAGTGCTAATAATGGTATCTACATAGGATATAATTATTGACACACTCTGCCAATATTAATAAAAAAAAAACTATTTTAAAAATACGTATTAACAAAGTTGTTATTTAATGCATTACTGTAGCAAATAAAAAAGGTTTCATTAAAAAATATAAAAGGAATTAGTGTAAACGAACTTATTATTAACCAAACAATCGAAATTTCGAATATTTTGTTTTATCATCGCACGTGCTTTTACTTTCACTTATAAAACAAAACGAAAAAGGAATGTCTTCGATCTAAAAACACAGAAATGTGAGAAAAATATACAAGTTTAAAATAAAATAAAATTACTGAGAAATTCACTGTCAATAATTGAGTAAAAAATTTGGGTTGTCAATAATTGTAGTCTTTACAATTTTCCCTGTAGCTTGAAGCCTGACAGTTTTGCATGTTCAACACAAATTTATTTTGTTAAGTAAGGTACTTTTGGTTCGTATTGAGCGATTTCCTTTTGGAATATTTTAAATGCGAATGTTTGTTGTTTAATTATTGTTTGACTTTTTTTGTATTAACGAAAAAAACATAATAGAAAATGTACGGATTTTGTCTTTAAGTTTAATAAATACTGCGAAATTAAATTTTAAAGAAATGTCATGAAAAGCTTCTCAAAAATAAAACTGCCGTTCGGAATCGGCATCAAACTGTTGGGGGGACCAATAAAAATATATCTACGCACACACAATGGCTGGAGAAGCTAGGCTTTAGGTCCTGCTTACGTCTAATATTTATTTATTTTTAAGAAACTTTTCTTTTATTTTTTTTTTTATTTTTTTTTTTAAGACTTTTCCATCGGCTAATGTAGGTTATATATCCCATCCCGCATGGCAAAAGCAACCAAATTCAGTTTTTTTCTTTGCAGTAAATTTAAGTAATAAGACACATGTTTTCTTTTAGTTTTGTCCCAACTAAAACACGCGCACAGTTTAATGCGCGTAAGCATAAAATCTAAGGGAAAATACGAAGCTGAGCTTGCAGAATAGATCTACAATAGAAAGGATTAAGTATCAGAAGATATAATGTTGAAACCACGGGTGTGTTTTGGTCAGTAGGTCGTTTGGGTGGTGGGAAGGCTTTCAATTTAGCTTACCTTTAAGCTAAGTCGAGCTGAAAATACCCACATATTTTGCACTTATATGGGGTTTTAAAAGTAAATCAAATGGGGACCATGCACATATGTATCGAATTATATCGCTCATTTACTTGAAGACTGTCATAACTCAAAAAAAGGGATTTTTGAGTAAAGGATGTAGTATTATCTGTTTTACCATCTTTTATATTGTGGAAAACATTCCTATTATTAATCTTGTCTACCTTCCCTGTTATTAGAGAATATGCAGTTATTTTATTGATCATGTACCAATTTCTTAACTCATAATAGTGACATATCTCAGTTGTACTACAGCCGTCATCGCGTGTTAGTTGGTTTGTCTTTCTTTAAAAACAGCATATTCTGTTGACATTATTCTTGAAAAGGTAATTATATTTTTAATGTGGATAAATCTCATGTACAGTGAATTATTTCGTGTTGTGATTGAGTTTTTGAAATATTTTACTTGAATCCAATCGGTATAGTGCAACATGTGACGTTCTTGTTGAGAAAAAAACTATCCTCAACTGAAGTGTTTCTTCTTAGTGCCAGGCTACACGTTCATGGGAATGATCGTCATGTCACACGAGATAGGTAGATTTTATGTGGGTCAGAAAGAAAAGGGTACATTGCAACAAGAATCCACCGGAAGTTCTCTTTCGATTTGAATTCTCGGCGTGGGCATGAACGTTTCGGTTCCAAACCATATCACTTTTGACAGAAATCCTCATTTGAAAATTGTGTTGGAAGAGTGAAGACCGAATACAGGTACTAGAGAGCAAAAAAAGTATTCAGTTCCTAGAGAAATTTTGTTTTGTTTCAGATTTCAGCGTTCCCCGCCATTCAAATTGCTTTCATTCTTATGAGACTCTTTTGTGCGTGTAGCCACGACGTGTAGCCAGGCACTTATGACGTTATTTTTGATAAAATATTTACTGTTTTCAAGTCTGCCATTTATATTAAAAGACAATGTGTCGTTATTAAATAAATTTTATAGCTGGAAACGCCTAATAGCTCTCAACAACTCAAAATAAGACTTTTAGTGCATTTTTAAACACAAAATGTAAACTTTATTATGGATAACGTTATTATCTTTTAATTGGAATAGTGAATAGCAGTGAATAATTGAAATAATATGTTAAATTTCATGCCTTGAGCGTTTATTTATTTTACATACAATTTTAATAATTTTACAGAATATGTCATTAATTCACTGCTCAAATATTTTTTTTTTATAAAATACGCGCACTAAAGGGTTTTTGGATACTCTTATAATGAAATAACACGGTGCGGGCATTAAGAAAAGGGAGATACCGATGCACGTTGGTTTTAAATGTCTGTAAACTGTAATGTGAGGGAAAACAGAGTGTGGTAGAGCATTCCACATTCGCGTTGTACGGTTAAGAAATGAATCCTTGTATTCCACAATACGTCCGAATACAGGCTTAAAAGTAAACTGATGTGCATGTGCATTCCTAGCATGGCGAGTATTGCGGTTGGATTGCTGTAGGGGTGGAATGCAACTGGCAATTTCATTTGAGCACTTGTGGTGGAAATACCGATAAAACAATGTCAAGCAGGAGACATTACGACGACGGCTAAGAGAGTCAAGTGATTTCGCGATGTCTCGATCCCAAATAAGTTTTACCGCACGTTTTTAAATCCTGTCAAGTAGCTCCAAATATTTAATTGGAGCACCGGACCAGATATGAGCGTTATAATCAAGTTTGGGGCGAATAAACGCCTTATCCAGATCGGAAGGGGTGAAATATTTCTTGCATCGCTTAAGCAAGCCTAGACATTTCGCAGCGTTCTTAGCGACATCGAATGTGGTCATTCCAACGAAGGTTGTCATTAACACACATACCAAGAATGGAAAGTCGTTCTGTTTCAGCGAGCTTAACATACGTTGCTGTTCCAGTTCAACGCCCGAAGATGAGGGGCGTTGCACATTAAACGAATATGTATAGCTGAGGGTACTGTCATCGGCGAAGGAATGAATAGGATTAGAAGTAACAGAGAGGAGATCATTTATAAAAATGAGAAAGAGAGTCGGAGACACAACGCAGCCTTGGGAAACACCAGCATTTATTTGGAAATTTCCTAGTAAAAAAACAACTTGAATTGAACTTTCCGAAAGGAAATTTGTAATCCATTGAAGAAGAGTAATATATCGATATCAAATACATTGATATCGATATCAAATACGATACCAAATACACGCATTTTCGACAGAGAGCTTGATGCCAAACTCTGTCAAAAGCCTTTGAAATATCAAGTACAACGACCTTGTGTTCACCACCATGGTGAATACCACCACCATGGTGAATTAGATTCAGTACGACAGGGGAAATACCACCTGGACCAGCGGATTTATGTATGTTCTTGAAGTACTCTTGCCACTATACGATTACGAAATGGTATATAGCCGCAAAATGAGCAGCAAGCAGATTGGCTTTGTCTGAAGGGGAAACCTACATTTGCCTGCAAATCGATTGCCCGTGCTACATTTGCCCGCAGACCACTTTTCGACTTTGCCCGGTGGACGTTTGTCCGAGGTACACTTGCCCGCAGAATCATTGTTCGAATTTTGCCTGCTAAATCTGCGGGCAAAATTTGTTGTTGTTGTTTTATGGGCGGGACTTCAAAAATGTCCCGCTTTTTAATTAAAAGTTACGCAATTTTCTTTTTTACATCTTAATATTTTCTTTTTTGTACAAAGTACCGTTAGTTTTAATTTATGTTTTAACGAGTAACCACTTATAATACCATTTTCTCATCCTGAAGAGAGGGTTTCTTTCTTTTTACATTCTCGGAACCCCGCAACATTGACATCCTATCCCACAAGGAGACTCTACGAAGAATGGGGAATTAGCCAACCAATCAACAATTTTATGATGGAACTTCGTTGTTTTCTTGGTGAGTGCCGCGGTATTGTCCGGGAGTTCTGTTTTGATGTTGCTGCAGAAGAGGATCGGACTGAGTCTGGATCCCTGAGGTACTACTTTGAACTATGTACCTGAATAAAGAAGGATCTATTTGTTAAGAAATCTAAGATTAACCTCACCATACAGTTAGGAAATCCAAATTCCTTTTACTTATAAATAAGTCCCTTGATCCATACACTTTCAAGGGCCTTTTTAGCAAAAGGTTAGAAATTTGTTCCATTCCAGATGACTTTTTTGAATTTCCGCTGTGGATGATGTCGAAAACTTCCTCTGTGTTTATGAAGATTTCATCACTAGTTGCATCATTGGATGGATATTCACTGTTGAAAATTGTGATGACGCTTCTTGATGAAGTAGCCTCTTGCACCTGTTCTTCCACTGTTTCCAGGAACTCAGGCATATGAGATGGTGGTCGATCCGTGAAGTTGGCTTCGAAGTGGGTGGCTTCGGCCTTTTCAATTGCGGTGGTTGCAATATCCTGTCCATGTCTTATACTATCTGGCATAGACTTTGGTTTCCCAATCAGTGAGTTTATCTTTTTGAAAGCGTCTAGTTTATTTCTCCCAACCTCTGCCTGAAATTATTCTCCTTGTGATAATTTATTGCTCTCCGAAACATCACGTTGGTGTACTCCAGTTGAGATTGCAGACTTCTGTACTCGCTGTTGTTTGTGTTCCATGTCCTATGGAGAATCCATTGCAGTCTCTTCCTCAGTCGTTTCCTGTGGGCATATATTGTCTGGATGTGCTGGGGTAGGTGTCTGTCTCTGCTAGTCCTGTCTGTAGCTGCGTTCACTATAGCTTCGAAGTGGTTAATGACTCCATTAATATCCATATTGCTGAAATTTTTTTCCGCTGCTGGCAGTGTAATGCTGTCCTCAATGTCCGATAGTGGTTCCAATTGATTCGGTTGAATCTGATGTGCATCTCTGGGGTGGGCAGTTCCAGCAAAAGTCGTTGGTTCAGCCGAACTCGAAGCTCCTCAACCAGATGCTCACAATCACTAGTATGCGCAAGACAAGAGTAATTCCGAAAAAAGAGGATGTTAACGAGGTTCGACGAAACCAAGAAAAAGTCCAGCATCGATGGTGTCCTCTTAAAGGTCTTTTGGGCTTTGGAAATATCTACTTAAGAGTGCAGGTGTGCATTCTCATGCAGCCACTCTACAATAGTTGGTCCTTGTGGTGATACAACATCATCCCCCATAGCTGGGGGAGGAGCCTAATTTAGAAAAATATTGCTATTGTTCTGTGCGATTCTCATGATTTACCAAAAGTAAAATAACGCTTAAAATAAATAAAATAAATACATTTAAATAGAACTAAATAACAGAAGAGTACACAAAAAACACGTGTAAAAAGCATTTAATTTTTGGATATAAAATTGAAAATGTATTTCCTTGATGATGCGTACTGATATTATGCTTGGAATATTACATATTATTAAAGCATTTACTAGCGAGTATTGCTTATGCATTGCGGATTTGGAGGAGTTGCAAAGGCCAATTTTTAAGACTGGGTTTTATTTCATTTCCCAATGGGTGATTGATTGTATTAAATATTTAAAACGCATACAGGAATATTTCTTTGCTGTTAATACAGATATTATGTTTGGAATCTTACAAATTATTAAAGCGTTTACCAGCGAGCAATGTTTATGCGTTGTGGACTAACTTATATTAATATGGAGGAATGAAATAAGGCTAACTTTCAAAAAGTCTTATGAGTTTTAAAGGTTATAAATTGTATTGCATATTTAAAAGGCACACAGGAATATTTCGCTGCTGCTAGTAACGAAATTATGTTTGGAATATTACACAATATTAAAGCGTTTACAAGAAAGCATGGCTAATGAATTGTGGACTAACATATATAAATATGGAAGTTAACTTGAGGCTAACTTTTAGCCTATAAATTGGCCTTTTTTCACTACTGATTGGTGATAAGTCGATTATATATCTGAATCGCTTGCATAAATACTACTCGCTTTAAAAATTTACTGTTATAATAGTTAGGTTAGGTTCTCACTTATACCTAAGTAAGGTCCCTTGTGATACCACGTGGGTCTACAGTTCCTGCCTACTAGTTGAAACAATTTTAGCTTTTTATAATGCGTGAGAGTCATTTTGGGTCGGTCGAATATAATATATCGGTATAATATATCCCAGATCACTGCGGCCTCATATGGGCCTATTGGGATGTTCGCCATTTACAGCTCATCAATGATGCCGCAGTTACTTATAACGGTGGCTATCTTTTTGAGTGAGCTGGCAGCTAAGTTCGCTGATTCAAGGTAGAACTAATTAAAATAAAGTGACGGATTTGTATAAGGCAGTTGTAATCACATAATATGTGTTCTGCTGTTTCCTCGTCCTCGTTGCACAATCTACAGGTATTGTTTTGTGCTATTCGTATAATCATCATGTGTTTCTTGAAACGGCAGTGTGCCGTAAGGAACAGTTAATATCCATACTGGTGCATAGATCATTCGTACTAGGACCGTATACTCCCAATCCAACTCCGTCATTTGTTTTGGATTCGTCTGTATACGTAGGAATTCTTGGCAAATGTTGGTTTATTCTGTTCCCAGTTTTGGCGTTCTGGGAATGTAACCTTGAAGTTGTAACGTGGCAAACATTTGTCAGTTATATGTATTCCGAGTAGATCGTGTTTTTTGAGTTCCTGTAATATTGCAGGATGAACTAGATTGGAATTAGTTTCATCTTCTGTGATGAGCGTGTAGGCATTTACCACAGCTTCTTTCATGAGTTCTAGATGAGTTGGTGGATAAACTCAAATGCAACAGTCAGTGTTGTCTTCAATGCACCAGTTGTACATACGCAGGCTAGTCTTTGTATTTTGTTTAGTTTAGTCTGTGCAGACCTCTGCGTAGCCTTATACCAGCAAAATGGCGGCTGCATACGTGATAATAGGTCTAGTTATTGCCATATACATCCATCCAACAACGGTGCGTTTCCTTGTATTGACCCGGAGGCCAACCTTTGTGCACCAATTGGCGACTAGGTTTACAGCCCTCTGGAGGCGGTTCGAGATTGTGTCTTCGAACTTGCCTCTGATTAAGATAGCTATGTCACCTGCATAT
The DNA here is from genome assembly GCA_963576555.1 of Ferdinandea cuprea. Classification (NCBI taxonomy): domain Eukaryota; kingdom Metazoa; phylum Arthropoda; class Insecta; order Diptera; family Syrphidae; genus Ferdinandea; species Ferdinandea cuprea. Next base: position 63,818,327 of record OY754960.1, on the reverse strand, counting down.
CCTTGGACATAAAAACCGTCGCTGCTGAGGATAATCAGTAATTCATTAACTACGATGGACCAGAGAACTACTCTCTGAGGGCAACCTTTTGTAGCTAGAACACTGAGTTTATTGCTGTCTAGTGCGGTAATTATTGTTTTTTCCTCTAGCAAGCATTTCATCCATTTCATCATTCAGCATCTGTGCTTTTATGTGGCTCTGGATGTGGTTTATGTTTTTTTGGATCTTTAGGGGAGTTTTCGGCAGATCTACTTCTTTTGGAGATGCAGGGTTCATTACTATCCTTTGCTTGCCCCTGTGCTCTTTCAAGCATGAGCTCTTCCCGCATTGTGCGTCTTGCCTCCTCTGGTGTCATGCCCTAATTTATCCAGCACTGCACCGCTAGGTATTTTAATATCCTGAGCATTGTGGGTGTCTTTGGATGTGTATGCGCTGGTTTAGGGTTTCTCTGGAGATGATATTGTGGAATGCGACACAGGCGAAAGGAGTAGAGCTTTTTCATCTGACTCCGTAATTTTGGTTATTTGTTTGTGTTTTTTTACTGTTGTTTCGATTAAGTTCCCCCGAGTAAAGAGAGAAATGTTGGCTCATATCCGCAGAGCTCCTATACGGGTGTAAGGCTACTTAGTACCAAAAGGCGCTCGGTATCTGGACCCAGCATCCGCGACTAAGCTATTTTTTGGCCCCCAGCCAGGTTGATTCTTGGCACAGTACGAGTAACACTGTAATCCAGCCCATAATTGGATCTTAGTTTTCAAGTCGCATTTGGCCCGACTAGTGAAGTTTTGACACTTGCATAATCTAACCTCATTGTGTAAAAAAGCGCAACTAAAACTCCGAACGTAAGCGAGAAGAAAGACCAAGATAAGGTTATGTATAACGGGTGATCCAAGTAGAGATACTTTTTTCAATAGCCTTTTTTGACAGATCACGTGTGAGTCGTTATTTTTGTTTAGTATTGTTTGGTATTTCATAATGGAAAGACTTACGCGTGAACAACGTTTACAAATTGTTCAACTTTATTATGAAAATTCACGTTCTGTGAGGAATGTGTTTCGTGCACTTCGCTCAACTTATGGTCAACATAATCGGCCATCTGAGCGTACTTTTTGCAACACCATCACTCATTTTGAGACCCAGCATTCATTATTGGATAATATTCGACCGAATAGACCACGTCCAGCACGCTGTGAAGAAAATATAGCGGCCGTAATGGATTGCTGGAAGATAGCGCTTTTTTGCAAGAAAAGAGGGCTACCGTAGCCTTCCGAACCCTTTCTTGTATATCCGATTTCCAGCTGAGCTTTCTATTGAAGATGAGACCTAAGTATTTGGGTTCATCTGAAAAAACTAAGTTGGTACTTCTAAATGAGGGCGGGTCGACAGGTGGGATTTTTCATTTCCTAGTAAAGAGGATGAGATCAGTTTTCTGGGGGTTGACGCCTAGGCCACAACTGTCAGCCCACCATGCTTGTTAAGAGCATTTTGAAGGAGTTCTTTTAAAGTGTTTAGGTGTTTCCCCGATACGGCAATAGCAACGTCATCTGCATAGGCGATCACTTTACAGCCCTCTCCTTCCAGGCTATCAAGCAGTTTGTTCACCACTAGATTCCAAAGAAGTGGGGATAAGACTCCTCCTTGCGGAGTTCCTCTGCTGACAGAGGTCACACCCAGTTTTGAGTATATAATTTTACTGGTTAGTAGTAGATTAATGAACTCGCTTAGTGTGGCATCTACTTTTAGATCCGACAGTGCAGTTGAGATCGCGGATGTGTTGACGTTGTTAAAGGCGCCTTCTATATTGAGGAAAGCTACTATTGGATACTCCTTGTGGTGAAGGGAATGTTCAATCGAACGCACTTACGTGTGAAGGGCTGTTTCTACAGATTTGCCTTTGCAATAAGCATATTGGGTCGTAGACGGCAGCCTTTTTATCAATGTTGGTACGCATATGGATATCCATCAATCTTTTTAAAGTTTTTAGGAGAAATCATGATAGACTAATGGGTCTGAGATCTTTTGGAGTAATATGGTAATAACGGGTGATCCAAGTAGAGATACTTTTTTCAATAGCCTTTTTTGACAGATCACGTGTGAGTCGTGTCATGCTGTCATGTTATTTTTGTTTAGTATTGTTTGGCATTTCATAATGGAAAGACTTACGCGTGAACAACGTTTACAAATTGTTCAACTTTATTATGAAAATTCACGTTCTGTGAGGAATGTGTTTCGTGCACTTCGCTCAAATTATGGTCAACATAATCGGCCAACTGAGCGTACTATTCGCAACACCATCACCCATTTTGAGACCCAGCATTCATTTTTGGATAATATTCGACCGAATAGACCACGTCCAGAACGCTGTGAAGAAAATATAGCGGCCGTAGCTGAGAGTGTACACGAAGACCGTAGAGAGTCGATCCGGCGCAGTTCGCAGCAACTCGGACTGACGTATGGAACGACTTGGCGCATTTTACGTCAAGATCTTAAATTGAGAGCGTACAAAATACAGCTTGTGCAACAACTGAAGCCGCTCGAGCTTCCCAAGCGACATCGCTTCGCTCTATGGGCTCTTGAAAAGTTCCAAGAAGATCCGACGTTTTCGAGGCAAATTTTGTTTAGCGATGAGGACCATTTCTGGCTCAATGGGTATGTAAACAAACAAAATTGCCGCATTTGGGACGAAGAGCAACCTGAAGAGATTGAAGAACTGCCACTTCATCCAGAAAAAAACAACGGTTTGGTGTGGTTTGTGAGCCGGTGGAATCATCGGTCCATATTTCTTTAAAAATTATGCCGGTGCGAACGTAACCATCAATGGCGACCGTTATCGTGCCATGATAACCGACTATTTGATGCCTGAAATAGAATCTCGTGATCTCGGCGACATTTGGTTTCAGCAAGACGGCGCCACTTCCCACACATCGCATCAATCAATGGACTTATTGAGAGAACATTTCGGTGAGCACATAATTTCGCGTTTTGGGCCGGTCGATTGGCTTTTTCCTGTGGGGATATGTAAAGTCAAAAGCTTATGCCGACAAACCCGCTTCGATTCAGACCTTGGAGGAAAACATCACGCGTGTCATTCGCCAGTTACCAGTCGAAATGCTCGAACGAGTGATCGAAAATTGGACTCAACGGATGGACCATCTGCGACGTAGCAACGACCAACATTTGATAGACATAATCTTAAAAAATAAATGCCAAAGAATGTTCTTTCAAATGATAATAAACATTCTCGAAATTTCCATTTCGTATGTTCCCTACTTTTTTAAAGGAAAAAACACAGAAAATTCAAATTTAATGGAGAATGTTTATTATCATTTGAAAGAACATTCTTTGGCATTTATTTTGCATATATTTAAATTTGCCTCGAAAACGTCGGATCTTCTTGGAACTTTTCAAGAGCCCATAGAGCGAAGCGATGTCGCTTGGGAAGCTCGAGCGGCTTCAGTTGTTGCACAAGCTGTATTTTGTACGCTCTCAATTTAAGATCTTGACGTAAAATGCGCCAAGTCGTTCCATACGTCAGTCCGAGTTGCTGCGAACTGCGCCGGATCGACTCTCTACGGTCTTCGTGTACACTCTCAGCTACGGCCGCTATATTTTCTTCACAGCGTTCTGGACGTGGTCTATTCGGTCGAATATTATCCAATAATGAATGCTGGGTCTCAAAATGGGTGATGGTGTTGCGAATAGTACGCTCAGTTGGCCGATTATGTTGACCATAAGTTGAGCGAAGTGCACGAAACACATTCCTCACAGAACGTGAATTTTCATAATAAAGTTCAACAATTTGTAAGCGTTGTTCACGCGTAAGTCTTTCCATTATGAAATGCCAAACAATACTAAACAAAAATAACATGACAGCATGACACGACTCACACGTGATCTGTCAAAAAAGGCTATTGAAAAAAGTATATCTACTTGGATCACCCGTTATAATGCCCTTTGGTCACCTCGATTTATATGGTTATAAGCTGTGTCGCACCCAAAGTAGTTTATCGCTGGTAACCAGATCGTGAATATTGGTTATGTGTGTCATTACCTTGTTTGGGTTCACACTACTTATAACATGGGAGCTACCCGGGAAGTGGGTGTCTAAAAGCAAATAAAACAATTCCTCGCTAGACGTAGTCCAAGAGCCATCTGGTTTTTTGAGACAGCTGGGCATCGTTGGATTTGTAGAGAGGATTTTCCTTAGCCTAGAGGCTTCTGAGGTATCTTCTATTTTGTTACAGAAGAGTCGCCATGATACTCTTTTGGCTTTCCTCAATTCTTTTTTAAAGGATTTGAGTGATACTTTATATGCATCCCAATCGAAATCTGTTCGTGTGGCCTCGCTCATACTGAACAGTTACCTACAGTCGTTTCTAACATAAAGGCATAGAGTTCACTGAACGCCATTGTATAAATTCATAAATTCACAACAGACATATAGCTTCACTCATATAGTCACAAACATTATTTTCCAACGGCCATTCTCATTTGTCAGCAATATCTTTTTATACCCTATCCTAAGGGTATATTAATTTTGACACATAGTTTGTAACACCCCTTAATATTCGTCGCAGACCCCTAAAAGTATATATATTTATGATCAAGACCAAAATCTAAGACTATTTAGCAATGTCCGTCCGTCCGTCCGTATCAACTTTTGAGGCCTTTAAAATTATTCTAGGAAGCTGAAATTTGGAACATAGACTCCCTAGGGTTCCGAAATGGTAAAGTGTTAAAATTTTCAAAATACGCCCACTGACACGCCCACAATTTGTAAAAAACCGTTTTAAGGCTTAAGTTAGAGAGATAAAGTTGTACAACCTTCACAAGATATGTAGATACTGCCCACCTTTATTAATTTGTCATATGAAGTTTTTTGCCACGCCTACTTTTTGTGGGCGTTTTTCACTAAAATGCTGTTTTCTTCGAAAATTTTCATAGAAATCGAAAAAAAATGTTTAACCATATATTATGCCAATATTTTTCTCAATATATCGCCCATACGAAGTTTTTGGCCACGCCCACTTTTTGGGGGCGTTTTTTGAAAAAAATTAATTTTTTTCTATAAATTTCATTGAATGAAATAAAATGCTATCCATCATCTTCCTAATGCTTTTTTTCTTTGGGGTACATAGGGATAAGGATAGGGTATCATACTGTTCGCCCCAAGCGGACTGTAGCCTTACCTTATGTTCTGTTCTTAAATTACACCCCATTACAGCCCATCTGGCATAATATAATTTGGTGGCATGTGCATAGTTATTTTTGCTAAGTAAGATTTTTAGTTGTATAAATAGTATCGTAAGAAATAAAGTATGGACATTCACAGTTCAAACGGTGGCTATTGATTGTTCCTGAAGTTTTGATTTGGTTCATGTTTTCCCCCACCAGTGGAAAGAGACATTTATTCAAATAAGACCATATTAACGTGCGCAGTCATACTTGGAGATATTCTGAGGACTTTTTGGAGTGCTGAACGTTTATCTGTACTACAGCATCAATTGCTACCATTAGGAACAGAAACTTCTACCACGGTCTTATTTAGGTCCTCCGATTCTGAAGATGAATATAAGAAGTTAATCCTAACTGAGAAGGACCTTGTTTAGATAGTAACCAGCCTCCATATCAGACAAGGTGTCCGCGAGGCTGTGGACTTGGTCTGGACTTGGCTGGAGCCATTTGGTCTGTGGAAACATCGTCATCCATACAAGGTAAGGATATCGATGTTCCGGGGTCCGAGGCTGCGGAAACGGTGTCTAAGAGGTGAGGAGGCAGTTTTCCAGTTTCTAACTCGTCCTTTTTGTAGACGCGTAAGTTTATTTTATCCCAACCAAAACTAATCATGCGGTTAGTTTTTGCCAAAGCAGCAAGGGCTTCCTGATTGGCTACTAACACAGCAGATCTATAGGCACCCCTTCCAGCTTTTCCAGCTTTGCGACCTTCCGTTCATGAGTGGGTAGTGTTCGATTGCAGAGTTGGATGACTTCTAGGACTTCATCCGCGGAAGGTGGTTCGATGGGGATCCGGGTGCGAGTCCTAGGTCTGCTACGGATGTTCTCCCTTGCTACGACCTCGAGGTTGGCACCCGGCCAAACCTCTCCCAGGCTGCTTACAGCCAGCATCTTGAGTTTTCGGTGGCGGTCCGGAAGTTGCCCTCGTAAAGGGTGAAAAGCTGCTTAAGAGATTTAATTTGACCGTTTGCCACCGTTCAGGAGATATCGTGCCGTCTATATCGCTGCGATCAATAACAGCGACCACGATTTTAACTTTAAGGACCCCGCTGAAAGACCTGAGAAGTGTAACGGTGGGGGTGCTGGTGTTATGCGTTTTGAAAACGGAGCGATTGCCTCCTTATCACCGCTTGGCGTTGCAGGACCTATACCGTTAGACAGTTTAATCACCGTACTACCGTCCAGTTTTGTATGGATACCGGTTTTTATCGTTGTTGGTTTTTTTTATGTATGTTCATAATAGGAGCCATGAGTAGCGCAGAAAGGAGGTCGATCTGTACAGATATCCGCAATATACAGACATGGCTAGTAAAATCCGGAGGGCGCCAGGTATCCGGACAATTTGTTAGCGACTGAGCTATTTGACTGGCCCCCAGCCAGGTTGGCGTTCAGCACAGGTCGGGTCGTATGACACCTTCGTCCAGGGGAAGGATAGAGAGAGGGGATGAAGAAAAGGAGGGAGAGGAAGGAGGGGAAGAACATCCTTTGGTTTCAGGACTCATCTAGAGAATCATTGATCTCAAGATCCATTGACCTTACTCAGTCCCTATAACACGGCAAGATCGACGCTCGAGTAGGGATACCGATAAAATATTATTAATTAATCTCCTATAGTTCTATCTTCCCTGTATATGCAACGAAAAGCTGGAAATAAGAGAATTAAGTAGGTGAGAGGTACATTCAAACAACCCCATGACGCCTGCCTGATGAAAAGCATATACCCCGAGTGGTGTAACGAAGTTACTTGTAGCCCACTGAAAGAGGCTTGAAATCTTTCTTTCCCGCGAAGGCGCCTGCCTGACGAAAAGCACATACCCAGAGCGGTGCTTGGAGCCTGCGCAGAGAGAGAGTTGAAATCACCCGGCTACCGTTACTTTTGCTACATTTCATATATTTAAACATTTTCATAAAAGAGAAGAGCAATATTAAAGAATTGGTCTTTGTTCACTTTTAAAATGTATCACATTTTTTTAAGCTTAGAATGTCATAAAACTCAACCAAAATATTGTTTTCAAAAATTAAAGTTATGTTTTGAAATATAAATTAAATCAAATTAATATCTCATTCGTTTCAAAAAAAACCCTCAAATGACTTTCCAACCCAACACCTAGATCTTAAAAGTAAAATTAAAAAATTGCCAAATTCTTAAAAGGAAAATCTTGTGGCCAAATAACTTACCAGCATGACTACCAAACAACCACTTATTTGGAAACATTTCCATTGCTTTTATAGTTAACCTCTCTTCAGCGTGATTCTCATCATTTAATATACCTTCCCTTAAAAATTAAGATTTCCTTGTCATAAATGACCGCCGGCGCCACTCACGCTGTACGATAAATAATCAATAAAAAATGTAAATAAATTTCATAAACATTTGCACAACGCAGAGCCCCATCAGTGCCCGCAGAATATTAGATGTATCCTAGACTTAAGCAAAACAATTGTATAAATATTGTAAACAATTTTTTTTTAAAAAAGAGTAATAAATTGTATATAGATAGATAGATGTGCCTGTTATTTCGAAGTGAGTAGCCTATTTCCGGTAGAGGTAATTTTGCTCTCCGTGATTATTATTCGATATACGAAACATTAATATATTCGCCTTTTTCCGAACCGGGACTAATGTTCTCTTCAAGGTCTATGATTCTCATTATTTTGGGTACTAAAATGTGTGGATTTAGGTGTAAGCTAGCTTTTTAAAGATTATATAATTTCAACTTAATGCTCCGTAGCTGTTCTACCAGCGTTAAGAAATATTTTATAATTGAAAATAGCATTTGTTTAAAAGAAGTGGACCCGATAGCCCCATAGTCCCAAGATTTCCATTTCAAGACAAAGATTTTTTTATTTATTAATTCATCTACCGAATACAGACTACGCTAATAATAAAGTAACGGGTGATCCAAGTAGAGATACTTTTTTCAATAGCCCTTTTTGACAGATCACGTGTGAGTCGTGTCATGCTGTCATGTTATTTTTGTTTAGTATTGTTTGGCATTTCATAATGGAAAGACTTACGCGTGAACAACGTTTACAAATTGTTCAACTTTATTATGAAAATTCACGTTCTGTGAGGAATATGTTTTGTGCACTTCGCTCAACTTATGGTCAACATAATCGGCCTACTGAGCGTACTATTCGCAACACCATCGCCCATTTTGAGACCCAGCATTCATTATTGGATAATATTCGACCGAATAGACCACGTCCAGCATGCTGTGAAGAAAATATAGCGGCCGTAGCTGAGAGTGTACACCAAGACCGTAGAGAGTCGATCCGGCGCCGTTCGCAGCAATTCGGACTGACGTATGGAACGACTTGGCGCATTTTACGTAAAGATCTTAAATTGTACAAAATACAGCTTGTGCAACAACTGAAGCCGCTCGACCTTCCCAAGCGACATCGCTTCGCTCTATGGGCTCTTGAAAAGTTCCAAGAAGATCCGACGTTTTCGAGGCAAATTTTGTTTAGCGATGAGGCCCATTTCTGGCTCAATGGGTATGTAAACAAACAAAATTGCCGAATTTGGGACGAAGAGCAACCTGAAGAGATTGAAGAACTGCCACTTCATCCAGAAAAAACAACGGTTTGGTGTGGTTTGTGGGCCGGTTGTTTAAAAATTATGCCGGTGCGAACGTAACCGTCAATGGCGACCGTTATCGTGCCATGATAACCGACTATTTGATGCCTGAAATTGAATCTCGTGATCTCGGCGACATTTGGTTTCAGCAAGACGGCGCCACTTCCCACACATCGCATCAATCAATGGACTTATTGAGAGAACATTTCGGTGAGCACATAATTTCGCGTTTTGGGCCGGTCGATTGGCCACCAAGATCGTGTGATATCACACCGTTAGACTTTTTCCTGTGGGGATATGTAAAGTCAAAAGCTTATGCCGACAAACCCGCTTCGATTCAGACCTTGGAGGAAAACATCACGCGTGTCATTCGCCAGTTACCAGTCGAAATGCTCGAACGAGTGATCGAAAATTGGACTCAACGGATGGATCATCTGCGACGTAGCAACGACCAACATTTGATAGAAATAATCTTAAAAAAATAACTGCCAAAGAATGTTCTTTCAAATGATAATAAACATTCTCGAAATTTCCATTTCGTAGGTTCCCTACTTTTTTAAAGGAAAAAACACAGAAAATTCAAATTTAATGGAGAATGTTTATTATCATTTGAAAGAACATTCTTTGGCATTTATTTTGCATATATTTAAATTTGCCTCGAAAACGTCGGATCTTCTTGGAACTTTTCAAGAGCCCATAGAGCGAAGCGATGTCGCTTGGGAAGCTCGAGCGGCTTCAGTTGTTGCACAAGCTGTATTTTGTACGCTCTCAATTTAAGATCTTGACGTAAAATGCGCCAAGTCGTTCCATACGTCAGTCCGAGTTGCTGCGAACTGCGCCGGATCGACTCTCTACGGTCTTCGTGTACACTCTCAGCTACGGCCGCTATATTTTCTTCACAGCGTTCTGGACGTGGTCTATTCGGTCGAATATTATCCAATAATGAATGCTGGGTCTCAAAATGGGTGATGGTGTTGCGAATAGTACGCTCAGTTGGCCGATTATGTTGACCATAAGTTGAGCGAAGTGCACGAAACACATTCCTCACAGAACGTGAATTTTCATAATAAAGTTCAACAATTTGTAAGCGTTGTTCACGCGTAAGTCTTTCCATTATGAAATGCCAAACAATACTAAACAAAAATAACATGACAGCATGACACGACTCACACGTGATCTGTCAAAAAAGGCTATTGAAAAAAGTATATCTACTTGGATCACCCGTTATAATGCCATTTGGTCACCTCGATTTATATGGTTATAAGCTGTGTCGCACCCAAAGTAGTTTATCGCTGGTAACCAGATCGTGAATATTGGTTATGTGTGTCATTACCTTGTTTGGGTTCACACTACTTATAACATGGGAGCTACCCGGGAAGTGGGTGTCTAAAAGCAAATAAAAACATAAGGAAGGGCTACAGTCCGCTTGGGGCGAACAGTATGATACCCTATCCTTATCCCTATGTACCCCAAAGAAAAAAAGCATTAGGAAGATGATGGATAGCATATTATTTCATTCTATGAAATTTAAAGAAAAAAATATATTTTTTTTGAAAAAACGCCCCCAAAAAGTGGGCGTGGCCAAAAACTTTGTATGGGCAATATATTGGAAAAAATATCGGCTAAATATATTGTTAAACATTTTTTTTCGATTTCTATGAAAATTTTCAAAGAAAACAGCATTTTAGTGAAAAACGCCCACAAAAGGTAGGCGTGGCAAAAAACTTTATATGACAAATTTATAAAGGTAGGCAGTACCTACATATCTTGTGAAGGATTTACAACTTTATCTCTCTAACTTAAGCCTTAAAACGGTTTTTTCTAAATTGTGGGCGTGGCAGTGGGCGGATTTAAAAACTTTTAACACTTTACCATTTCGGGACCCTAGGAAGTATATTCTCTAAATTTCAGCTTCCTAGCATACATTTAAAGGCCTCAAAAGTTGATACGGACGGACGGACGGACGGACATTGCTAAATAGTCTTAGAATTTGGTCCTGATCATAAATATATATACTTTTATGGGTCTACGACGAATATTAAGGGGTGTTACAAACTATGTGTCAAAATTAATATACCCTTAGGATAGGGTATAAAAAGATATTGCTGACAAATGAGAATGGCCGTTGGAAAATAATGTTTGTGACTATATGAGTGAAGCTATATGTCTGGAACATAGACTCCCTAGGGTTCCGAAATGGTAAAGTGTTAAAATTTTCAAAATACGCCCACTGACACGCCCACAATTTATAAAAAACCGTTTTAAGGCTTAAGTTAGAGAGATAAAGTTGTACAACCTTCACAAGATATGTAGATACTGCCCACCTTTATTAATTTGTCATATGAAGTTTTTTGCCACGCCTACTTTTTGTGGGCGTTTTTCACTAAAATGCTGTTTTCTTCGAAAATTTTCATAGAAATCGAAAAAAAATGTTTAACCATATATTATGCCAATATTTTTCTCAATATATCGCCCATACGAAGTTTTTGGCCACGCCCACTTTTTGGGGGCGTTTTTTGAAAAAAAATAATTTTTTTCTATAAATTTCATTGAATGAAATAAAATGCTATCCATCATCTTCCTAATGCTTTTTTTCTTTGGGGTACATAGGGATAAGGATAGGGTATCATACTGTTCGCCCCAAGCGGACTGTAGCCTTTCCTTATGTTCTGTTCTTAAATTACACCCCATTACAGCCCATCTGGCATAATATAATTTGGTGGCATGTGCATAGTTATTTTTGCTAAGTAAGATTTTTAGTTGTATAAATAGTATCGTAAGAAATAAAGTATGGACGTTCACAGTTCAAACGGTGGCTATTGATTGTTCCTGAAGTTTTGATTTGGTTCATGTTTTCCCCCACCAGTGGAAAGAGACATTTATTCAAATGAGACCATATTAACGTGCGCAGTCATACTTGGAGATATTCTGAGGACTTTTTGGAGTGCTGAACGTTTATCTGTACTACAGCATCAATTGCTACTATTAGGAACAGAAACTTCTACCACAGTCTTATTTAGGTCCTCCGATTCTGAAGATGAATATAAGAAGTTAATCCTAACTGAGAAGGACCTTGTTTAGATAGTAACCAGCCTCCATATCAGACAAGGTGTCCGCGAGGCTGTGGACTTGGTCTGGACTTGGCTGGAGCCATTTGGTCTGTGGAAACATCGTCATCCATACAAGGTAAGGATATCGATGTTCCGGGGTCCGAGGCTGCGGAAACGGTGTCTAAGAGGTGAGGAGGCAGTTTTCCAGTTTCTAACTCGTCCTTTTTGTAGACGCGTAAGTTTATTTTATCCCAACCAAAACTAATCATGCGGTTAGTTTTTGCCAAAGCAGCAAGGGCTTCCTGATTGGCTACTAACACAGCAGATCTATAGGCACCCCTTCCAGCTTTTCCAGCTTTGCGACCTTCCGTTCATGAGTGGGTAGTGTTCGATTGCAGAGTTGGATGACTTCTAGGACTTCATCCGCGGAAGGTGGTTCGATGGGGATCCGGGTGCGAGTCCTAGGTCTGCTACGGATGTTCTCCCTTGCTACGACCTCGAGGTTGGCACCCGGCCAAACCTCTCCCAGGCTGCTTACAGCCAGCATCTTGAGTTTTCGGTGGCGGTCCGGAAGTTGCCCTCGTAAAGGGTGAAAAGCTGCTTAATTTGACCGTTTGCCACCGTTCAGGAGATATCGTGCCGTCTATATCGCTGCGATCAATAACAGCGACCACGATTTTAACTTTAAGGACCCCGCTGAAAGACCTGAGAAGTGTAACGGTGGGGGTGCTGGTGTTATGCGTTTTGAAAACGGAGCGATTTATTCCACCAACCTCTAGCGCTTAGATGTAAAGTCACCGCTGGACTTCTTGTCCTTAGTCATGAAGCTTTCGGCCCAATCCAGTTTGGCAACACTCAAGAATAGCTCCAAAGTCGTGCAGAGTCTGGATTGCCTCCTTATCACCGCTTGGCGTTGCAGGACCTATACCGTTAGACAGTTTAATCACCGTACTACCGTCCAGTTTTGTATGGATACCGGTTTTTATCGTTGTTGGTTTTTTTTATGTATGTTCATAATAGGACCCATGAGTAGCGCAGAAAGGAGGTCGATCTGTACAGATATCCGCAATATACAGACATGGCTAGTAAAATCCGGAGGGCGCCAGGTATCTGGACAATTTGTTAGCGACTGAGCTATTTGACTGGCCCCCAGCCAGGTTGGCGTTCAGCACAGGTCGGGTCGTATGACACCTTCGTCCAGGGGAAGGATAGAGAGAGGGGATGAAGAAAAGGAGGGAGAGGAAGGAGGGGAAGAAAACCCTTTGGTTTCAGGACTCATCTAGAGAATCATTGATCTCAAGAACCATTGACCTTACTCAGCCCCTATAACACGGCAAGATCGACGCTCGAGTAGGGATACCGATAAAATATTATTAATTAATCTCCTATAGTTCTATCTTCCCTGTATATGCAACGAAAAGCTGGAAATAAGAGAATTAAGTAGGTGAGAGGTACATTCAAACAACCCCATGACGCCTGCCTGATGAAAAGCATATACCCCGAGTGGTGTAACGAAGTTACTTGTAGCCCACTGAAAGAGGCTTGAAATCCTTCTTTCCCGCGAAGGCGCCTGCCTGACGAAAAGCACATACCCAGAGCGGTGCTTGGAGCCTGCGCTGAGAGAGAGTTGAAATCACCCGGCTACCGTTACTTTTCCTACATTTCATATATTTAAACATTTTCTTAAAAGAGAAGAGCAATATTAAAGAATTGGTCTTTGTTCACTTTTAAAATGTATCACATTTTTTTAAGTTTAGAATGTCATAAAACTCAACCAAAATATTGTTTTCAAAAATTAAAGTTATGTTTTGAAATATAAATTAAATCAAATTAATATCTCATTCGTTTCAAAAAACCCTCAAATGACTTTCCAACCCAACACCTAGATCTTAAAAGTAAAATTAAAAAATTGCCAAATTCATAAAAGGAAAATCTTGTGGCCAAATAACTTACCAGCATGACTACCAAACAACCACTTATTTGGAAACATTTCCATTGCTTTTATAGTTAACCTCTCTTCAGCGTGATTCTCATCATTTAATATACCTTCCCTTAAAAATTAAGATTTCCTTGTCATAAATGACCGCCGGCGCCACTCACGCTGTACGATAAATAATCAATAAAAAATGTAAATAAATTTCATAAACATTTGCACAACGCAGAGCCCCATCAGTGCCCGCAGAATATTAGATGTATCCTAGACTTAAGCAAAACAATTGTATAAATATTGTAAACAATTTTTTTTTAAAAAAGAGTAATAAATTGTATATAGATAGATAGATGTGCCTGTTATTTCGAAGTGAGTAGCCTATTTCCGGTAGAGGTAATTTTGCTCTCCGTGATTATTATTCGATATACGAAACATTAATATATTCGCCTTTTTCCGAACCGGGACTAATGTTCTCTTCAAGGTCTATGATTCTCATTATTTTGGGTACTAAAATGTGTGGATTTAGGTGTAAGCTAGCTTTTTAAAAATTATATAATTTCAACTTAATGCTCCATAGCTGTTCTACCAGCGTTAAGAAATATTTTATAATTGAAAATAGCATTTGTTTAAAAGAAGTGGACCCGATAGCCCCATAGTCCCAAGATTTCCATTTCAAGACAAAGATTTTTTTATTTATTTATTAATTCATCTACCGAATACAGACTACGCTAATAATAAAGTAACGGGTGATCCAAGTAGAGATACTTTTTTCAATAGCCCTTTTTGACAGATCACGTGTGAGTCGTGTCATGCTGTCATGTTATTTTTGTTTAGTATTGTTTGGCATTTCATAATGGAAAGACTTACGCGTGAACAACGTTTACAAATTGTTCAACTTTATTATGAAAATTCACGTTCTGTGAGGAATATGTTTTATGCACTTCGCTCAACTTATGGTCAACATAATCGGCCTACTGAGCGTACTATTCGCAACACCATCGCCCATTTTGAGACCCAGCATTCATTATTGGATAATATTCGACCGAATAGACCACGTCCAGCATGCTGTGAAGAAAATATAGCGGCCGTAGCTGAGAGTGTACACCAAGACCGTAGAGAGTCGATCCGGCGCCGTTCGCAGCAATTCGGACTCACGTATGGAACGACTTGGCGCATTTTACGTCAAGATCTTAAATTGTACAAAATACAGCTTGTGCAACAACTGAAGCCGCTCGACCTTCCCAAGCGACATCGCTTCGCTCTATGGGCTCTTGAAAAGTTCCAAGAAGATCCGACGTTTTCGAGGCAAATTTTGTTTAGCGATGAGGCCCATTTCTGGCTCAATGGGTATGTAAACAAACAAAATTGCCGAATTTGGGACGAAGAGCAACCTGAAGAGATTGAAGAACTGCCACTTCATCCAGAAAAAACAACGGTTTGGTGTGGTTTGTGGGCCGGTTGTTTAAAAATTATGCCGGTGCGAACGTAACCGTCAATGGCGACCGTTATCGTGCCATGATAACCGACTATTTGATGCCTGAAATTGAAGCTCGTGATCTCGGCGACATTTGGTTTCAGCAAGACGGCGCCACTTCCCACACATCGCATCGATCAATGCACTTATTGAGAGAACATTTCGGTGAGCACATAATTTCATGTTTTGGGCCGGTCGATTGGCCACCAAGATCGTGTGATATCACACCGTTAGACTTTTTCCTGTGAGGATATGTAAAGTCAAAAGCTTATGCCGACAAACCCGCTTCGATTCAGGCCTTGGAGGAAAACATCACGCGTGTCATTCGCCAGTTACCAGTCGAAATGCTCGAACGAGTGATCGAGAATTGGACTCAACGGATGGACCATCTGCGACGTAGCAACGGCCAACATTTGATAGAAATGCCAAAGAATGTTCTTTCAAATGATAATAAACATTCTGCATTAAATTTGAATTTTCTGTGTTTTTTTCTTTAAAAAAGTTGGGAGCCTCGAAATGGATCACCCTTTACAACAACAGCATACATTACATTAAAGATTAGCAAAGATTTATTATTTAATTTCTTTTTTACAATTTTTTCTACTGTCAGACAAATCAATTTAACTAAATTAAATAGGAATATTGGCTTTACTAAAGTATAACTTAATATAGGAAAATTTGGAGCGATAGAGTACTTATAGCAATCGACCTTCTAATTCAGTGCTTTATGATGTGAATCACAGTCACTTATAGTTTAATCTCTTTCAGATACTTCCGCAAGTTATTCAGAGTCTAACAATTTATAGTGATTATTATCTCTATCCACATATTTCCATTTAATATTAGTTAAATTGAAATACCCAAAGACACAAATATATTCATTGGATTTAGATGCAGCGGTTTCTCACGATAGAGAAGATATCGTCCTGATCCAAGAACCATGGATTATCAACAACCTGGTTTGCGGACTCAAGACTCCGGGATACTACGCACTGTATGTTTTAGACAAAGGTAACCCTAGATCCTGCATACTAGTGAAAAGTAGTTCTAATGTATAGCGAGACTAGAGACGGCCAAAGGCACGTACTGGCTGACTTCGGCCGTCTCTAGTCTCGCTATACATTAGAACTACTTTTCACTAGTATTTCATATTTATTTAAATTGACAAACTTAGAATTTTTAATATTGTTGTTTAACCAAGTTTCTGTAATGGCTATAACATCGAAATCATACTTACAAGTAAATAAATAGAATTGTTTTAGCTTAGTTCTCATACCTCAAATGTTGTGGTAATAAAAAGAACATTGTTTGAAATCAACACATTTTGTGTACGTTTCGGCGTAAACAACAGGATATCGATCAAACGTATTTACAGCCACAGAGCAAAGAATATTATCAATAGCAACATGTTGAGCAGCAGCACCTATACCAACAACAGAACAAGCAGTAGCATCAACAGCAACATCATCGGCAGCATTAATACTGCTAATTATATCAGACTCTCCCCCAGCTTGGGAGGAGCAATCTCGTTTTATTGGAAAAATTTAAAACGTCGTACAGTGATACCGTCAGGTCATAATGTTTGATTAAGAACATCATCAATCTTTTGAGAAGACACAGATAATATAAAGCTCAAAAATTTCACTTTATTGACATCTGTAACTTTAAATTACCAGTCAGAGTTTCTGTAACAGCAGCAGAATATATTTGTGTGTTATTTCCTTGATTAACTGAATGAGCAGATGAAATGGCGTTATCAAATTCAGAGACAGATAACTTTAACAGCAGCAGAATATATTTGTGTGTTATTTCCTTGATTAACTGAATCATGCGATAAAGATGAATGTTTTTACGGAACAGTGTGACATGGGATATAGAATTATTTCCAGCAGCAACAAGAGCATTTAGTTGTGGGTTCGTAAGCCAATTGATGGTAACATATGTTTACGCGGGACAGTCGAGGCGATGGGTTTTGCATTTTTGACATGACTAATATCGTCATTATCATCAGTAGTTCCAATAGGTAGGTTTCCATTTTCCTTCTCATCAGCACGAGAACAACCAGTTATGGATCCAGTTGATTGTTGTTTGTGGATTGGAGAAGCGATTAATGTCATTACCAATGTCATTAATCTTGAGCATTAGAGGTTTAATAGAAGAAATTGATTGGAGGCAATCAATGCAATTAAACACACGATGTTTATTTTTGCGACTTATACTAAATGTTTCACTATTCAGGCCAGAGCATTCAAAATGAAATTTACGTTGACAGAGTTTACATTGCACTTCATCATTTCTAATGGCTGATGAACATTTCGAGTAAATTGACTTCTTAGACATAGTACTAAAGAACTGATCATACTTGGCGAATACGTCTGTTCACAAGCACGGTTCAACGACAATGGCGAAGTGTAATGTATTTTTAACTGGGGAAACTAATATATGAAGAAGCGCCGAGATCGGTTGAGTAGTTTTCGAGAACAACCGACTTTGGAAACACAGTTTTGAGAAAAACGCGTTTAAAGTTTGGATAACCTCAAATAAACCTCTTGATTCAATTGAGTGCGCACCTTCCCAAGGCTGTAAAAAATTCGAAAATTTTATTCGGAATGACTTGAAAGTTTATTCTCGAGATGTTGTAGAAATTAATAAGACAATTATAAAAAATCGATTTCTTTAAGGTGGGAAACCCATGTAACTCCTTAAGGTATATATTTAAGCACTGCAGACTTAGGTTTATAGTCATTCTGTTTTTTTTTCAAGTGAAGTGAAGTTTTTGGAGCGGCACGCTGGAATGCAATACAATTGAAGCTGTGATAGGCGCAAGTCAGAGTCTTGCACGGGAAGGATGCAGACTGACTACACAGCAGAAAAGCGTATCGTAAAGAAGGGACCAACACTCCCATGCTCCAGTGGCTGCTGAAAAACATGTAACCTCGGCTAACGTCGTAGTCAAGACGAGTTGATGGTTGATGGTGATTTGTTTGTCCTTTCCGAGTCAACATACGGTTCTGAAAAGAACATCGGAACGCGAGGAGGACTCAACTTGCTGGCGAATTCTTAATGTTGGCTGATGGACGGAACATTTAAGGTTGTGCCAAACTTTCTCTATTCATGGGTATTTGGACGGAGTTGTGGTGCCGCTTGTTTTTTGCCTAATGATCCGGAAGTCTAAGGAGGGATACTTTTTCGATCTCTTCAAGGCAGCATGCGGCGCTGGAATTCTTCTAAATCCAAAAGTCATAGTGAGTCACTTTGAAAAAGCTATCGCTCTTGCTGCCAAGGAGTTCATGCCAAACGCCCTTCCAGCGTTATAAAATATAATATGTTCATTTATTGGCAATTGCTTTGACTTTTATACAGAGTTGTAAAGTAATGCAATACATTTGTACTCAGTACTGTGTAAGTACCCAGTACCATGTACTGATACTTGTACTAAAAAAATTAAAGTAAAAATGTACTAGGTACTTAAAAACCACCAAGTACAAACTCTTTTTGAAGTATCTCTTTTTAGTACATGTACTGGGGACTGCAATATAACTCAGTACATATTTAAGTATTTTTCAAGTACTTTTCAAGTACTTTCAAGAATGAGGTCCTGGAATCCTTAAAAAATTAGATACATTTTTCGAAAATATCTGTAAAATCATCTGACGAATTGCTGTTGCTATGTATTTTCACTCGGAGGTCCTTGAAACATCCAAAAAGGTCCTTGAATCCTTAACAAAGGATACTTTTTGTAAATGTCTATGAAATCACGTAACAAATTGTTGTTGCTATGAATTTTCACTCGGAGGTCCTTGGAACATCGAGAAAGGTTCTTAACTGAAATTTAAGAGGGGGTTCTTGAAAAAAGAACACTTCGGAAATATTATCTGAAGTAAGTGAGCATTTATGCTTTTAAGGATATATTACCCGAACGTTCTTTGTCCCTAAAAACTTCTATGCATTTTGGTTTTCAAGTAATTATTCTGGTCATACCCTTTCATATGATGCCCATATCAATGGAGGTCGGGAAAAAAATTCAATCCACCATTTTGACTGACAATGACGTCATATTCGCATTCGATTCTACTCGTCAAACCCTTTCATTTAATCCCCATATCATGAAGGCCGTGTATCAAGGACTATATTATGTATGTATGTATTATTTATACAGTGACTGAGTGTAAAATGGCTGTTACTTGAAAGTATTCGAAAAGTACTTGAAAAGTACTTAAGTATATACTGAGTAATATTGCAGTGTCCAGTACATGTACTTAAAAGAGCTACTTACAAAGTGTTTGTACTTGGTGGTTTTTAAGTACCCAGTACATTTTTACTTTAATTTTTTAAGTACAAGTACCAGTACATGGTACTTCGTACTGGACTTGTACTGGTACTCTAAGGTTTACAGCCCTGCTTTTACAGTATTGTGCAAAACCTAAGCAACTTTTCCTACTCTCATGTAAAAAGTTGTCTCCCACTTTTAAAAATACTTCACGGTAAACTGTAAATATATTTATTTACATATTTGCATTTGTCCTCAAAATCACCCAAACAAAGTTTTTAATGTTCATTCATTAACAGTAAATAAAAAAAATAAATCAAAATCAGTTCAAAAAACAGCTGTGCAAAACCTAAGCAACTCTTTTAATATTTTGTATAATATCCGTTATTTTTTATGACTTCAGCACATCTGCGAGGCATCGACTCAATTAAATTAGAAATAATAGCTGCTGGTATGTTTTCCCACTGTATTTTCAATAAATTTATCAACTCCATTTGGTTTTTGCACCGTATTGTGCCAACGCGACGTTTAAGAATCCCGAATAAATTTTCAATCGAATTCAAATCCGGCGACTGTGCGGCCAATCAAGAACTTCAATCCGATGGTCTGTTAGCCACTCCTTGA
This sequence comes from Ferdinandea cuprea, assembly GCA_963576555.1. Classification (NCBI taxonomy): domain Eukaryota; kingdom Metazoa; phylum Arthropoda; class Insecta; order Diptera; family Syrphidae; genus Ferdinandea; species Ferdinandea cuprea. The sequence goes on along the minus strand of OY754960.1, from coordinate 63,798,165 downwards.
CCATTTTTGAAGTATGCTTCGGGTCGTTGTTATGTTGGAATACCCAGAAAGTGGAATATTCCATTCGGCATACGGCAGCATCACATTTTCCAAAATATCCTTGTAAACAAAACGATCCCCTATTTCATGAAAAGGACCAACACCGTAACCAGAAAAGCATGTCCATATCCCCATGCTTCAATGTACTTTTACAAAAACGTGGATTAAGTCTTTGCTTGGCGTACGCCTAGCGTATTGTATGCCATCAGTGTTCCACAGGTTAAATTTACATTCATCACTGAATAACACACTTTTCCACCTGCCGACTGACCAATTAATATATTTTTTAACAAAATTCAACCTATAAAGTGTTTTAAAGAAAAGATTATTTCAATTCAAAAAACAATTTTATCAATAAACCTGTTCTGTAAATGCTTCTTCGTAAGCATAGGTTTCTTCAACACTTAAGATCAGCTTCAAGAGCCCGTCTACGAACCGTACTGGAGTCAACGTTCAAATTCAAAGTTGACAATATTTCCCGAGAGGAAATAAAGGGATTTGATTTGATAAATCTCGTTATTTTTCTATCCTCCCGAACAGTTGTTTCACGCGGCCTTCCTCCTACATTATTATTTTCTAAGCTACCGGTAGCTTTATATTTTTTAATCAAACGTGAAACTATAGATTTATTAATTCCGAACATCTTTGCAATTTTTGACTGTGATACACTTTGTTTATATAGGTTATTTATTTTCAATTTGAAGGTTTTATCATATTTAGCGCGCTCCATATTGAAAATGACTGTGAATGACTACCCGATCGCAATCTCTACCCACAATTGAGCAAAATTAACTTTACACATTGCGTCATGGAAAAACCCACTTTAAAAATGTCGTTAAATTTGTGGTAATAACAAGAACTGTTTCAGCAAACTCGAAGTTGCTTAGGTTTTGCACAGCTGTTACATGAGAGTAGGAAAAGTTGCTTAGGTTTTGCACAATACTGTATATTACGAATAAATTTCCCTTTTTGGTAATTATGGGTGGGTGGTGTCCTTGGCACAATCAATACGTTTAGTGACGTCATTTTGTCTTCTTGACTACGCCTCTGGTCTTCTACTATATCTTGCCATTTTCCCTATGCACATATTGTTTGCCTTTACTCTATTCTCGTCGTAAACCATGCATGCATTTTCGTACATGAAAAGAAATAACAGCATATGATTACGTAAAGACAGTGACACTAGAAATAGTAATGGATGAATTGTACAGAAGAAAAACCTAACATTCATTTCTTCTAGACCACACACGATCCCGTTTGATTTTTTTTTGTTTTCGCTTCGCTGTCCCTCTCTCTGTTGAATGCAGGCGATTATAGGTGATTCCAGCTTGTGTGGTGTTGTTGCAATACAATGTTGGCTGAGCTGTTGTTGCGATGACGATGGCGAGTTAGTATTTTTGTGGTGCAGTTGTTGGTGGTTTACGTTGGCGTGACGTAGGTACTCGGCACAGATGAGGAATTAACCAGATAGTCAACCTATCATTTTCAACCTGCAAAAAATATTTAATAATGGCCGCAAAATCCTCTCTCAATTTCCCTATCTGTGAATACGTGTGAGCCAGCCACATGAAGTTAGATTTAATTTGATTAATTACCCCCCAAAAATAAGTGTGGGGAGTTTTGCAAAATTTCCAAATGACAACAAAAAAACAACTGTTCTCGGCGGATGTCTTGGGAAATAGAAAGTTCTGCGAAATGTTGAGTTTATGTGATTCAACTTTTATAGCTATTTTAATGTAAATGTTTATGAAGAAACAAAAAATTAGTTACACAATAAATAAATTGTTTGCGGTTATAAAAAATAGTTCTCTATTTTATATCTGCCTTAAAATAAACATACTTGGGACGTTTTATTTTTCCCATTTTGGTTATATATAAAGGGTATATTTTATTGTTTTATTGTATAAATATTACTAAATTAGTAATGTTTGCGTGTAAAATATTTATAGTAAATAGTTTTAGAATGGTTTTTTATTAATATATTAAATTCTTTGATTGTTTTATTATTTATTTATTATTTGACTGTTTTTATTCAAAAAACCGAACTTGCCTGAGCGTCGGAGGTGACCGTATGCGACCAGTTCTTTAACCACTACCACTACCATCCATGTATTCCTCAGCACGGGGATGAAAGAAGGTGTCCGATAACAACTTGTATTTCAAATTCAAGTAGGACAGCTAACGTAACGTCTATTAAGGACAACAAAAAATATAAGTAAATTATTTCATACATACTTAACAAAAATAAGTTAATTTATGTTAAAACTAAGTAACAAAAATGTACAAGCTATATACGCTACCGATTTATTATAAACAATGTTTAGGTACTGCGTAATTAAATTCGAATAAGAAAGTCTTCGCGTAATTTGCTTATCATGAAGTAAATGTAGTGCAAACAACATTGACTAAAGATTCTACCAATCGACTTAAGCGATTAATTAGTCAATGTCTTTTCGATCCACCACCATGTCCGAAATTATTTGGGCAAACAGCAGCAGTATCGAAGTTGTGCACTTTATTAGACATTGATATGCATCTTAGTTTACTTGAAACTAATCACAACTAAGGCCATTTCAATAATTTAACATATTATTTCATAAATTCATTGCTATTTTATTCAACGCTATTCACTATTCCAATTAAAAGATAATAACGTTATTAGATTTGTTCAGCATGATGAAATAAATTTAATAACTTTATTATCTTGAAATTAAAATAGTCAACTCTACATTTTGTGTATAAAAATGCATTTAAAGCTATTTCGTCGCAGTTTCTTATAAGCACAAAAAATATTCGCATTTAATTGCTACAACTTCATTATTTATTATATACCTAACTATTTTTTTATAAACATTTCAATTAAAATATCTATTAAACTTGAACTACGTTAACTCAATACTTCGCAGCACTTCCCCAATACATCCGCTATAATCAGCTGTTTTTTGTTGGCATTTGAAATTCTCGCAAAACTGCCCGCGCTAATGTCATATTTTTGACACATCAACTCCTAGGTACTTTTTTTGGCTGCCTCACACGTATTCACAGATAGAAAATTTGAGAGGATTTTTTCTACATTTTTAAAATTTGTTTGCGGGTTAAAGGGACAGAGGGATGCTGAGCCGACTATGTGTATAATTACTCATCTGTGCCTAACATTAAATTCTTTAGGTTTTACCGATCATTACTACGAGAACCCTATAACAGATTTTCTTAGAATAGCACCTTACGGAAAACAAAAGAGTGTGAATGAGAGACAAACATCCCTATCTTTTCTGTACTGCCATTTTCTGATGGACCGAGTATAGTATTATTACCCATGTTTTGACATTTATTTGTGTACAGTAATGGTGAAAAATAAGAATACTAATGAAAGAAATTTTGTAAGGATTTCAAATATTTATTTATTAATTTATTTTAATGTTATTTATGTGTTAAATTATTTGATATGTTGTTACATTTTATCTCAACGTAAATAATACGGCATTACAATGTTAAGATTATTCTTCAAGAGATCGTTCAATAAATAACTCGTAGTTAGAAAGAAATAAGGTAAGAAAATTGTTTTTTTTTTTAAGATTTATTAATAATCTAATTGGCGCAGTGGTTTTGATCCAACTATACTGGAAGGATCCATAAAGAACGAACCATAAAGAATACGCGGAGAATTGTGAAACACCAATAGTGATTTGTGCAATAAGTGAGAAAAAAGTACCACAGTGAAGAGAGAAAAAAAAATCAGTGACTAAGGACCCAATTGCACAAAGAATAAGTAGAAAAGGTATAACAGTGAATATGTTCTACTAAAAATCAGTGAATGTACGTACCTACGTACTCAACGTACTCAAGAGCTGTTGCTGCTCTCGAAACAGTAGCAAATATCAATCAGAATTACTTACAAACCGACGAAGCAGAGCAGCAACGCTGATGAAAGAAATTAGTTCCATAAAGGAGTTTGATGGCGACTCAGTTCCCCAACGTGCTGTAGATCCACTTAAGAACAGTAGATGAATCAACTCGGAGCAGCGTGTGGCAGGCTATTTTCCAAGCCCAGATCTTCGGAAAGGCGAAGTAACTTCTATTAAACAACCCAACTTAATCCTGGGAAGAAGCTAGGAACCCGCAACTTAAAAGTAAGTTCTATTCACGATTTAAATTTTGAAATTGCAGAATTAATACAAGAAATCAATAAGATAGGTGGTCCAAATAAGGCCCACAACCTAATAAGGACCAGGGTGCAAAAAGTGGCATATATTTTAAATGTGCTCGTGGCCACCTATGTCTACACTAAAATCGATGGAAATTTCCATCTGACGCAATCGGGTGTGTCTCATTGTCTTGTTTTATTGTCATGTTTATTATAGTTTAAGTATTATTTTAATCCCTTGAGTAGATTTTCGTTAAAAATATTGTAAAGAAAACTTTTTTATGTTCCTAAAAAGGCGAGCAGATTTGGAGAAGTAAGATCTTAAAATTGTAAACTTGGGTTTTAACAAATGTACGTTGTGTTTTTATATATATAACTGAAATAAGGCTGATGCTAATGTCAATGTCGTAATTTTCTTTTAGCCATTTGAATGAAGAGGAAAGGCAAGGAACGCAGAATTTATTAGGACAATTTAATCATTCAAAATATCGGGACGGCGATCAGTTAACTAATTTCTCGAACAGTAGATACCTACGCCTCACCTATTGTGATAGTGGCTAAAAAACTTGATAATTCGGGACAGTAGAAATTCCGTCTATGCGAAGACTATCGCAAATTAAATGAAAGTACAATCGATGACAAGTATCCGGTGCCAAACATATATTATATATTAGACAAATTGGGAAGGTTATCATCAAATATCGGTTCATCCCACTAACATCGGGAAAACGGTGCTCGTAACACCCAATAGAATCTATGAGTACCTTAGAATGCCTTTCGGGTTAAAGAATGCGCCGGCAACCTTTCAACGGTTGATGAACGAGGTGCTCAGAGACTAATTACTTGAACAAAATTTGTGCTGTCTATCTAGACGACATTTTAATATTTTCAACTAGCCTGAAGTAACATTTGCAATCATCAAAACTGATTTATCATAAACTTTCTGAAAATAATTCAAAATCAATCCTTTTATGAAAAAGAATACTGAATTTCTAGGGCATGTACTAACGGCAGATGGAATGAAACTCAACCTCTGTAAAATTAAATGTATTTAGGAATATAAATTACCTAAGACAGTTAATAGGTTTTATATGAGCTACAGGATACTATAGAAAATTTGTCAAGGACTACTCTAAAATAGCTCACCCAATTATAAAATACCTTAAAAATGATAAGAAGATAACAAATCCACCTCCGCATCCGTACGAACCGTACTTCAAGATCTCAACATTCACAAATCCGCTGGCCCAGATAGTATTTCCCCGCTGACAAAACCACTGCGTAAGCTTTTCTATCTATCCTATTCTTCAGGGCTCTTTCCGAGACGATGGAAAACAGCATTTGTCCAGCTCGCCCAAAAAAAGGCGAATCTTTCTCTCCCTCCTCCTTCTGACCAATTAAAAATATCTCGAATCAAGAAAACTTCTTAATGACCAGTAGTACGGTTTTCGCAGCAACAGGTCCACTAGTGATTTGATGATATATCAACCGAAAAGTGAAATCAATCTATTGACCATGGTGGTGAAAGCAAGGTCGTTGCGCTTGATATTTCAAAGGCATTTGACGCTTAATTCAAGTTGTTATGGACGGTTTCAAGTCTATCACTTACAAAATAAATGCTTATGTTCCCCAGGGTTCCGTTCTGTCTCCGACTCTCTTTCTCATTTTTATAAATGATCTACTCTCTGTTACTTTTAATGCTATTAATTCCTTCGCCGATGACAGTACCCTCAGCTTTACATATTCGTTTCCTGGGCAACGCCCCTCATCTTCGGGCGTTGAACTAGAACGGCAACGTATATTGAGCCCATTAAATTTTGATCTTGACAGCATACTTAAATGGGATAAAACCAACAGAGTGGAATTTAATGCTTCCAAAATACAATGCTGTATGCTATCCTTGAAGCGAACCTCTAATTCTCTGCCATTATTCATGAATGGCAAACAAATATTACGTGCATCACTGAAATCAAACGACTTTCCATTCTCGGTATGTGTGTTAATGACAACCTTCGTTGGAATGACCACATATTTGATGTCGCCAAGAACGCTGAGAAATAAAGTGCGGTAAACATAATTGGCGATCGAGATATCGGGAAATCACTTGAGCCATCTCTGTAATATCTCCTACCTGTCATTGATTTATCGGTATTTCCACCACAAGTTCTTAAATGAAATAGCCAGTTGCATTCCACCCCTACAGCAATTCAACCGCAATACTCCCCATGCTAGGAATGCACATCAGTTTACTCTCAAGCCTGTATTCGGACGTACAGTGAAATACAAGGATCCGTTTCCTAACCGTACAATACGAATGTGGAATGCTCTACCACGCTCTGCATTATAGTTTACAAACATTTAAAACTAATGTGCATCGGTTTCTCCCTTTCTCTAATCCTTCATTTCCCCAATATCCGCACTGTGTCACTTCATTATAAGGGTATCCAAAGTTCCTTTAGTGCGCGTACATTATAAAAAAAAGAAGATAAATATAAATGACCCGGAGTATATTCAAGATTTTTAAACCCTTACATTTAACTTTATGAGCATTTACCCTATTAAACGTTGCAAGCAACTATGCCTTAGGAGCAGGGCACTAAACGATCACGAAAATAAATATTGTGTCACCGACAAGGAGTTCTTGGCAATCGTTTGGGCTGTTACTTATTATAGGCCCTACCTTTGGGGGACAATCGCCGAACAATTTCCCATCAAATATTTAATTAAAAAATATACAGGAAAATAACTTATCCAGAGAAATCAGCGATGGCTTCTAAAGTAACAAGAGTCTCAGTACGACATTGAGCAGAAAACAAAATAGCGAATTGCTTAAGCAGAATCCCTGAAGATAGTAATAAAAACGCCTGAAACCAATCAGTGAATAACCTATCAGAAAACGAAACCAAGAAGATGAGCAGCAACTAGATCATAAACCCATTAAAGAAACCATAGTTAATAAATATAAAACTCAACTAATTTTGTCGCACACAGCAGATAAAGAAATACAAATCCTACACGGAAGAAGAATCATTTCCATTGATATGACCAGGGGAAAACATCATTCTGAACGGATGTATTACGAAGATATATCAAGCCAGGTATTACAGAAATATTTACAAAATTATCTTACCATCAATTTAATAAGATACAGCAGTTATTAATAGAATTATTCGGTCATGATAAATTTATTAATGCAAAAAATCCTAAGAGGTCAAGAAATCATTTATTTGGAAGAAGCACAGAAACAAATATCATTATACCACACACAGGAAAGCCTTTATAGCGGAATCATAGAAACATACCATAGCCTTAAGAATAAAATTTACTACCCTAACTTAATAAGAGAAATCACAAGCATTATAAATAACTTTAAAGAAACTATTACAAGAATGAACCTAGATATAGATTAAAACCAATTGATAGGAAGCGCCCAATTAAAAGACCTCGTATATTTGCAGGGGATAACATCAGCGTTTCTCATACTGACAGTACTAATGACGTCATAAACAATGGCAACATTAACGATTGACAGAATTATAACAGATATTGGCTACGTTAGCGAAGTTAACATTGGTCAAACAGATATAATACAGGACACAAACATAATAACTATAGAATTACGACAAACTATATGACAAACTGTAGGCAACGACCTAACAATAAGAAAGGTATTAGGAATTATCTATGCAAAAATAACAGCTATCGAACCAGGAAAGACCTACATGACAGACAGGAACATATAAAAACAATAGAACAAAACGACGGTAACGCAATTTACAATTTAAACAAACAGATTGAAATAAATTCTCATTTCAATAATACAATTACTGAACTTAAAAATATTTTAGAATATAGAGACTGACAGAAAACAAATAACTAATAGGAAAGGAAAAGCGTATTATCCAAAAACAAATGATAACCAAACAAATACTAAAATTACGAATTATATAAGAGAAATTAAATAAATTATTAGATATCATAGCACTTGTAAAACAGAGACCTGTCCATCCAAGTACGATGACAGAGTCAGAATTACGAGAAAATTACGAGAAAGAGGGCTAGACCTTTTAAGTTTAAACATGTAAAAATAGGACTGTTAAAATATGACACAGATAGATTGACAATAGCTATTAAAATACCACATACATATAAACTCATTGTTTTAAGCTTTTAACAGCAATGCCCACAGAAACCAATGAAGACTTTAAGTTTTGAAGAAATTGTATTAAAAAAATTTAAAAATTTAGAGAACATCAAAATACTTAAGTTTCATAATAATATTAATTATATTACTAGCTCAGGTTTTATGTTAATCCTCGCAGTATTAATTTGTATCATGTCCTAAAAAAATAAAAAAGTTAAAATTATTAGTAATAAATTCCTAAAATTCAGGAGAATTTTAAAATTAAGGAGGGAGATTATATCCGGTAAAGCAAAAGCAACCAAATTAAATTTTTTTCTTTGCAATAGATTTAAGTAATGAGATAATTTTTTTTATTCTTCTGTTTTTTCTCTTAATTTTGTTGCAGCTGGAAGACGCGCACCGTTAAATGCGCTGACATTACAATATAACCATAACATATTTTAAGTTATTCCCATGGGAAAATACAAAGCTGAGCTTGCAGAATGGATTGTCAATACGTACTTACTTAACGGGCTCCTCATTTTTTTTTACCGACAATAGTTGTTTTACTTTTGGCTCTTAGCGCTCTAGAATTTTCTCTTCTTCCATATGATCGGCCTTTTCCAGTCGGAATCCTCATCCTCATCTTTTTTTGAATATTGTTCTCTTTTATTTTCTTAGTAAACGTTTCATTTGATTATTCTTTTTATTTGATATTTATTTTGTTTTCAACCTTTTTTTTTATTTTTGAATTTTTTATATTATATATATTTTTTTAATTTTATTTTTTTAAAAATATATTAGTTTTTGAATTTTATTTGCCTACTGCATTAGCTTTTACTTTATTTTATTTTGCTTTTGGAAATTTAGAATTGGGAACAATTTTATTTCTTAATCTGCGTACCATCAGTTGGGAGATGTTTGGCATTAAGATGTCTTTCTGCTTATTTACTACTTTTTTTTTGTTTTTGGTAAATCTCGTTTTTCTCTTCTTTTTTATTTTTTCTTGAATACTCGTTGGGGTCAGGAACTTCTGCAGTTGTTTTAAGGCAGTTTCAACTGCTATGAACAATAGTGAAAGCAATCCATCTGAAGCCAATTGAACATTTGCTCAAGCATATACTGCTGCTAATTTTGAGCGATTTAACAAAAAGTTTCAAAGATTGCTCTGCAACCTTAACTGTGAAAACTCGTTGAACTGCTCCCAAGAATTAAATACAACTGCCGAATCATCGTTCAATATGTCCGAGGTCCGTCAAGAGCTTTGGATGATAGTGTCATAAATAAATATTATATGTTGATGCAGCATCTCATGAATCTGCTTATCGACTTCTTGTGGTGTATTCGGAATGTCAGTATTTGTGTTAATTTTATGTCTTATTTCATTCAGTCGATTTCTTTGAAAATTTGAATGGTTTTAAGGTTGGAGTTCTATGTCCATGAGTTCAGTGGGTTGTGGTGTATGTTGTGGAATATTTCGATTTGTCTGTTGTATTTGACTATTTTGTATGCTTTGTGTTCGTAATTGACAACCGCGGGAATAATTATTGGACGGAGTGTAAGTTTGATTTTGTCTTGAATTATAATTATTGTCTTGTAGCGTTGTAGCTCTTGGTGTTAAATAACTGTTCACGTTGCAAAGTCAATTAATCGGTAGCCGTTATCTGCGGTCGTTGTGGCTTTGCTTACTAACTTATTCGCCGAAGATGTTTTCCTTGCCGACTTTAGCATTGAAGTCACCGAGTACAATTTTGACATCGTACTCCGGACAGGCTCCGTAGGCTCCGTCCAAGAGGTCATAGCGTTCCTCTTTGATAGGGTCCTCAGCCTCGTCAGTAGGGGTGTGTGCACATATTAGGCTTATGTTTTGCAATGTAGCTCTAATGCGGATCACAGCTAGGCGTGGGGATCACACTTATCGGCTTGAAGTCCATTACTTTGGATCCACGCCGATTTCCTACGACGAATCCGCATCCTAAAACATGCAATCTTTTGTTACACCTGTAATAAATGTCGCAATTTTTTCTCTTAATAATTCCTGATCCTATCCGTCGTATCTCCTGAAACGTGGTTATTTCGGCCTTGTACCGCGAGAGGACAGACTCAAGTTTTTGAGTAGCACCTGGAGTGTAGAGTGTCCGCACATTCCAGGTACATACTCGCATGTCGGTTAACGTTCCGGGTCTGTTACTGTTTGGGACATAACCCCCAACCTGGAGGGCCAGCCCCTGATTTTGATCCTAGGATAGCAGGCCGGTAATTCCGGTGCCAGTAACCCACTTCCGGGGTGTGAGTGCTGCCTTTGGCTCATCAAGGGCTCATCCGCCAGCAACTCTTTTCCAACACCCTGGCTTAGTATTGGAGATCCCTATAGACCTGGGCTTTAAATAAGTCGAAGTAGCTCATATAGGGAGATCACTTGTTCCAGCTAACTGGAACTGTGGACGCCGCCGTTGATCCATCCGTAGAATTCGTCCGGAAACAGGAGAAGTACCTTAGTAGCTGGCACTACTCCCCTTAGTAACTGGCACTTCTCCCCCCCCCTCCCTCTCTCGTCAGCTGCCACCAACGACCTTCTACAGGGATTGGTTACCCCGTCTCTAGTCGAGGTACTAGGCACCCAGCAGTCACCACGGGGAGGTGAGAAGTAGGAGTTGATGGTGTTATGCTAAAGTGAGAACGCTTGTATTCTCATATAATCGCATTCACCAGCCTTTTGACCACAATAAATAACTCGTTGTTATTTATTGTGGTCAACAACAAATTGTTTTTTAGAAAAAGATTTATTTAATAATTTAAGTTGTAAATATAAGAAGCCTTCTCAGTTTCGGTATTTTCTTCTTTCAGCAGATTACTGGGCAAGCAAAATATATTTAATCGTATTCTGCTGTAGAATGGAAATTAAATCCTTCATTAAGGACGTATTAAAATCCTTAGGTAGCGAGCTATATCTATTCGCATAAGACCGTAAGACATTGCGAACCCTTCGTAAATAGAAACAATAAGTGTGACCATCCCCAGAATCTAAAACAACGGCTGTTACACGCCCAGTTGCGTATCTGAAATATAACATGATGCAACTTAAATAAAGTTTAAAACTACGGGTAGTGATAGTCGTACCAATTGAGAATCGCCTGCAAACAGTGCAGGAGCATTAGTGCCGTCACAGTGGAATCCACCAACCGACATTATGCCTTCAAATTTAAACTGTGAAAAAATTGAGCAATCAGTGCCACGGATTGTTCTAATGATATAAATATAGATAAATTAATAAAATTCACGGCAAGAATTATGTATGTTTTGTTTAAGTAATAATTTATAGTACAAATTGAGAAAATGTGTAATTGCTAATATAAAGTAATCAGTTGACTAAATATATTTTAAAAAAAGAAAAAAGTAAAAGTGATATTATTCATCCACAATGGTGAAAATAGTTTTTATATTGTTATATGACTTTTATTCCAATTTAATTTTCACTTGTCTTCTCACACTTCAGTCTCAGAAGGAAGGTTCAATTTATATTTTTTTATTTTACAAACACTTCCTGTTCTTGTTCAGAGGCAAGTGGAAAGTTAAGTATAGTCGCAATTGATGGCGTTGTTAAATAAATTACACATCGGCCGATTTGACAATGTGATCGACCTCGGTCAATATTATAATATTCATTCTATTCTTAAATATGATTGTATCTATTGTAATAGTACTATTCTGGGGATGTAGAGGGAGCTAGAGGTTAGGGAAATGACAGGAAATGAGGATGGAGACGGGACCTTAAGATGGGAATGGGAAAAGAGAGGATGATCGGGAGTGGTTGAGTGCAAGGGACGCGGAATGCTTGCGATGCACGGGTTTCGCTTGCCGGAAATGGGGTGGTTCTTGCCCCTCACTCGACTTAGCAAACAACAATAACATAAATCATGCCCAAACAAATTACTTTACAATTAAAAGCCTACCATGACCCTCAATGTCATGGCACAAAAAATGAAATCAAAATTTAACATTTATTAACAAAAAAAAAATTAAATAAATATATAACAAAAAACAAAATTAAATAAATAACTCAAAAAAAATATCAATAAAAAATTAAATAACAAAAAAAACAACATAATTAAATAAATAACAAAAAAAAAACTATATAAATTAATAAATTAACAGAAAAAAATAAAATCTACACTATAGGTAAGCTTCGTCTACCCCGTCCGCCTGCCTCCATGGTAACCCTAAACTTTTTAAACTTGAAAAAAATTATGTAATTTCCCTACCTATAGAGAGCTGTAAGGTTTGTATTTTTTCTGGGGATTTGAAATTCCCTACAAAAAAATTTTTAGCAAATGCTAGACGGTTTCCATCGTCACCTATTACAACCTAACACTTATGTATTTAAATTTACAAAAAAAAAAAATAATACCAAAATAAAAGATTAAATCCTTACTTACACCATAAATACTAAATAACATACAAAATTAATAAATATAAATAACTTAACACTATGAACAATTTACCAAATATATTAAAAAACCTAACAGATAAATAACTTAACTTAGGCGCAACTACTTATATATAAATAAAAAAATAAATCAACACACATTTATATAATTACAGGTAATAAAAAAAACTTTACTCCTAAAAAAAAGAGCGTAAGGGATAGCTATAATGCTATCATTGAAATGCATCATTGGAACAAATTAGTGGAAATCAATGAAAAATTTCTGTCAGTGGACGGCCACTGGTATAGGTTTTAAGGTTAGAGTTGATCATTGAAAGCAAAACTGACACCTGAGAATCGAACACATCAGTGGAACGATTGTGTTCCATGTTGTAGAACCGAATATCAGCGGTTAATTGAAATCGATTTCAATCAGTGAAATAATTAAAATCGATTAAAAGGAAAATTTAAATTACAATTAAGTATTTTTGTTGGTAGAAAAATTCTTTAAGTGACTAGTTTTATTTTGATACCGCTTAAAGCTAATATGGTTTGTTTAATCGTCTTAAATTAAGAAAACAAAATGTTCAATGGTGGATTTCAATGATAGCTAAAAGTGGCCCCTAACACTAGTGGTATCTTTATATAGATATAGTATAAGTTAAAAAAAACTTAAATTATTTTTTATTTGAGGAGAAGCTTGTTATTTTATTGAATTCCAAAATACAAGTAAATTGCTTAAAATTAACATAAAAACTTATGTCACCTATGTTTCATATGTCTACGTATGCACGAAGAACTACTTATATCTATTAAATATTTTTGTAAGAAGATTGACAATTTGTTAAAAGTTTTACCAAATATATTATTCTTACAGTTTTATCTTATGTAAAATCAATTTCGTTGGAAAAAAATGGCGTTTTTATTGATATCTATTAAATATTTTTGTAAGAAAATTGACAATTTGTTAAAAGTTTTACCAAATATATTATTCTTACAGTTTTATCTTATGTAAAATCAATTTCGTTGGAAAAAAATACCTGTTTTTATTGGTTTTATTAATAAGCAAGTACGATAAGTGGAATGCTATTATATACATTATATTTGTTCTGTTAGTTGCTGTCTTAACTTCACTAAATTCTATTAATTCATCTAAACTAAAAAAGGGCACATGATCTTGCAGTCATCTGGGTTGAAATTGACATTTCCACCGAAGAAGAGGTTCACTGACCATTTATTTGTAGTGGAGTGAGTAGTATGATTGTACTTTCGATTAGCTCTCCTTACCGTTTCTCTTATGCACGTTTTCTTTGATGCATCTTTAAAATTAAGATAGGAAGCGGAAATTTGGACTATATATTCCCTAGGACTCCGAAATGGTTAAGTGTACAATTTTTTTTAATACGCCCACTGCCACGCCCATAATGTAGAAAAAAAAATGTTTTTAAGCTAAAGTAAGAGACATAGAGTTTTACAACCTTCACAATATATGTAGGCACTGCCCTCCTTTATAAGTTTTTCATATAAATGTTTTTGCCACGCCTACTTTTTGTGGGCGTTTTTCACTTAAATTCTGTTTTCCGCGAAAATTTTCGTAGAAACCGAAAAAAAAATGTTTAACAAGATATTTAGCCAATATTTTCTCCAATATATCGCCCATACAAAGTTTTTGGACACGCCCATTTGTGGGGCCGGTTTTATATATATATATTTTTTTAATTTTTATAGGATGAAATAAAATGATATCCATCATCTTCTTAATCCATTTTTCTTTGGGGCATATAGGGATATGGATAGGGTATCATACTGTTCGTGCTTACAGGTGGAACAAATTTGGGTAATTCTTTTTCTTTTCTGAGACATGGAAGGGAAATAGTACCTTTCCGATATCTGTGAGCGACTTTCTTGTGCGTTCCAGCGAGCGCAATTATGTGTCCGTCTCTATAATGATTGCTTCTTGAACATCTTGGTTAAGGATGATGATGGGTTTTAATGCAGTTAATTATTAACGGCTTTAGAATTTTTTTGAAAATTTTTAATAGGTTTATGTGATTATATTCTTGTTCGGTAATAATGTTTCGATGATATTTGGGAAAAATTATTTTAAATTCTAATAAGTTTGTTAGGGGAGCTTTCTTCGCTATGAGCCGTAGGGGTTAGGGAGTCACGGAAACTATCTTACGTTTGATTTACCAGGCTTATAATGGAGTTCATAATTGTACTCCTCCAATATCGCCTACCTACGTTTCATTTTTGCGTTATTGTTCTTATTGCTTAACGCGTAAGTCAGGGGTTGATAATCGGTATATAATTTCACTTTGGCTCTAGATTATCTATATAGATAATTTCATAATGATTATAGGGACCATATTATCACCAGCATTTCCTTTTCGTTTGCGGCGTTATGCTCTTCAAATTTATTTAATGTTCTGGAAATTAATGTTATGGGTCTGTCATCTTGTGAAAGTACTGCGCCAATCGCATGATTAAACGCGTCTGTAGTTAATTGAATATTTTTGGTGAAATCAGGGTATGTGAGAATTATTTCCTTTGAAACTAGAGCGTTTTTTTATTTTGTTTAGTGATTCTACGCTGCCTCGTTAAGAGTTTTCAATTGCTTTCTAGAAGCGTTTTTTGATATTCTGCCCTATTCTCCTCTTAGAAGAGTTGTAAGGGGTTAGGGGTAAAATCCCATATAAGGGTTTTCGTTAGTAGTGCGAATGTCCCCTATGACAGTAGTTGTAAAGGTTAGTTCTTCATTTGGCTCATCAAAAAGTGACGGGTTTTTTACTAGGGATTTCATTGCTTTTCTTTGATCCAGAGACATATGGCTCGTTCTATTGCTGAAGGAGTTAACATCTTGTGATATTTGATATTTGATGCAGACATTAATTTGATATCGGATTGTCATGCAGTCCTATTTAGTATGAATTACTGCCGATAGTTATTTCAAACTATCATGTCCAAGACTACCGTGCAATGATGTAAGAGAAGGTAATAAAAATTGTTATTCTTGTGTCGCGAAGGCCGAAAGGCTACGTATGATGTGTTACTTTAATGCTTCCTGCTACTGACCTAGCGTGAAAGTATTGTCCGTTTTTTATTGGAATTTTGTAAGGAAAGATTGTATATACTTTTTATTAGATCCCGTATCAATAAAGATTCTAATAATTCTTCCGCTCTGCGTGCAAGATTCAAAGTATGGCAACGAAGAGCCCGTTAATATAAAAAAATCTGTTGTTGAGTCACAGGTATTATCCAATGACGATGCCATTTCATTATATAAGCTGAATTCATTTTGAGCGAGCTCAACATTAACATTTTGTTGAGGAAGATCTGAAGGTTCCGAATTTAAATAGCAATTTTGATTTAGATTATCGAATGTTTGAACATCAGGTTCTACATGCAAATTTTGTTGATTAAAGTTTTGTGGATGATATATTATCATTAGCCTTAATTGTGCAGAAGGTCTTTGAGTTAAAGGTTCTGCTTTTATTTGGGTCCTTTGGAGATATTGATTTTGAAACTATACTAACTATTAATTGGGATTTTCAATATACCGATTGTTTTCGATAATTGCTTGGCATGGGACTAGGATTATATGGGGTCCTTACCTGTGCTAGTGGTAGGTAATGTGTTTGATACATGGGTCTAGGATTGTATGGGGGATTGTTGAATCGGTAGCATTCAATTACGAATCTGTTTGTAGAATGATTGGTGAGTACTTTAAGTGTGGTGGGAGCGGACATTTTTCTAATTTTAGACATAAGTGTAGTGCCTGAAGCAAATCTACTGGTTTTCTTATACACAGGAGTCGGGGTAGATCACTTCTAAGGCCTCTGTCAAATGTGTCAAGAGTCTTGTCTCTGTATATCTGCGTTAATAAATGCATGGACTCAGAACTTATGTCCATGCAAGAAAGTTTGTTTATTCTAGTAAGTTTCTGTTGCCTGGTATTCTAGCGTACTCCGATCGCGTTTCTCAGCATAGTGCGTGGCAAGGCACTTGGAAATACATGTCCAATCTAGAGGCGTATTGTAGCTAGGCGTATTGATTCCAGGACAATGTCGGCATTTCCAACTATCTTATTTCGTATGACGCAAAGTATTTGGGAGAGGTTCCTTTTTTTTTTGTAATACTCTATCCACACTTTTTTTCCATTAGCTGAATACTCCTCCAAAATCTTTAAGACATTGGACTACGTCCGGAATGTTGTCTAGTTTATCTAATCTATCTCGATGTTCTGCAGCGATAACCTGGTCTATGCCAGCAAATTGGTTTGGGTTGATTGATCTAATAATGTTATGATTTCTACTTTTACGATTTCAATGTCATATATATTTTCACTCTATCTTTAATGATTTTACTTCTATTTCTAAATTCCAAAAAAAATATATTTTAAATAGCAAAGTAATGAAACCTAAGGGTCGCGAGTTGGAACGTTGAAAGTATGAGTGGTCGCAGCTACGAGCTGGAAGAGATGATGGAAAGAAGGCGATTGGACATCTTGTGTGTTCAAGAAAAGAAATGCGGAACACCGAAAACCGGGCGTGTTTCGTGGACGTTAAGACAAAAGATGTTCTACTATGGTAAACAATAGGGTTAGAATGGTATCTGTATCATCCTTGTGGCAGAGATACTTAGCAAAGTTTTGACCATTCCAGACCAAGTCCAGTGACAGTTTGATGTCAGACTGGTGATTTAAGGCGACGTGTGGAATATTCAGTCAGTCAGTGCATATGCTCCCCAAATCGGGTGCGAGCAGAGGGAAAAAGATGCATTCTGGCTTCATTTTCACAAACATATCAAAAATATCCCAAAGGCTTCTTTGTTGGCGGAGATTTGAATGGACATGTCGGGAAGTCTAACGAAGACTATGAAGACTGCCATGGAGGACTAGGATATGGCACAGAGCCGGTACTTGGTCACCTACAGCAGTGGCGTATTTCTTCCGTAATAACACCAACGAAGTTGAGGATGAAGAGTGCAGGGCACAAGATATGTGGAATTCCCTACAATGAGCCTGCTTAAATAAGCTATAAATATTTTATACCCAAATTAAGTCATATTAATGCAATATTATAACACCCCTTAATATTCGTCGCAGACCCCTAAAAGTATATATATTTATGATCAGGACCAAAATCTAAGACTATTTAGCAATGTCCGTCCGTCCGTCCCTATCAACTTTTGAGGCCTTTAAAGTTATACTAGGAAGTTGAAATTTGGAACATATACTCCCTAGGGTTCCGAAATGGTAAAGCCTTAAAATTTTCCAAATACGCCCGCTGCCACGCCCACAATTTAGAAAAAACCGTTTTAAGGCTTAAGTTAGAGAGATAACGTTGTACAACCTTCACAAGATGCCCACCTTTATTAATTTGTCCTATAAAGTTTTTTGCTACATTTTGTGAATACATGTATACGTTAATAACACCAACGAAGTTGAGGATGAAGAGTGCAGGACACAAGATATGTAGGATTCCCTACAATGAGCCTGCTTAAAGAAAGCTAAAGTACTACTTGGAGCCTCGAAGGGTCAGTACCAGCACGGAAACGAAACTTGGTGGTGGACAGAGGAAGTTCAAGCTGCTTTATCGACGAGAATCGAGAAGAAAAATGTGCCCAAATTCAAGCCAAGTGTATGGAGAGTCAATAAAATACTTTACGATTGATCCAAACTTGAAACAATCTCTAGAGCAACTTAAGAAAAAGTCAATATTAGATGAAGCAGTTATAAAGTTAGACAAATTAATGCAGCGAGCTATAGGTTCATTACGAGCGTAAGATCTTCTATGATTAACTTCAGGGAAGTTAAAAAAGCTTCGAAGTCGTCGACGAATAAGATATCTAATGAATATAGCCGAGAAATATTTACGAAGACATTCGAGAGAACTTAAATTAATTAAGCAGCATCTAATTTTGTATGAAGGTGTCTCAATACGCCAGTTCAATTTAAAAAAACATGAACCTTGTGAAGGTTCTCTGAACTCTTTTGGTTCTTGATGAATATAAATTGAAAGAGGGATTCCAGATTATGCAGTAATATTCTAGATGAGGTCCAACCATAGATATAAATAGAGCTTTTAATATGTAAGGGTTAATAAAATCTTTAGTATTTCGTTTAAGGAATCCAAGCATTGAATTCGCTTTACAAACAATATGATCGATATGGTCTCTGAAATTTAACTGGGAATCTAATAGAATACCCAAATCTTTTTTAGAGTATACCCTTTCGAGTGAGTATTTTTTTATATTGTAGTTCAAAGTAATAGAAGTAGTACATCTACATAATGTGAAACATTGGCATTTGGAAGAGTTCAAAACCAATTTATTTATATCGCACCATTAGTCGACTGCAGTTAAATCTTCTTGTAGTAGACAGGAATCAGATAAAGATTCTATATGGCGAAATAATTTAAGGTCATCTGCAAACAAAAGACACTGGGAGTGTTTAATAACAGACGGTAGATCATTAATAAACAACAAGAACAGCAAGGGACCAAGGTGGCTGCCTTAGGGTACACCTGAAGAAAAATTGATTGACCTGGAGAAGCTATCATTAATTTTCACAAATTGAATTCGATTTAGGAGATATGATTCCAGCCACCTTAATAAAGTTGAGTGAAAACCCAAAGAAGATAATTTACGAATAAGCAGAATATGATTAACTTTGTCAAAGGATTTTGCAAAATCAGTGAAAATTACATCAGTTTGCAAATTACTTTCAAAATTTTTAATCACTTAATACATAATACATAATACATATTTCCATATTTGTAGCTGTTGATCTACCAGAGAAGTCAACAACATAAAATCACATTTTTTAAGTGAAATGTTATTTTGTTATAAACAATCTTTTCAAACAATTTTGGTATCAAATAGATTTTACAGATTGGTCTATAGTTGCAGACGTTTTGTTTAGAACCCGAATTGTGGATTGGTATTATATGTGATATCTTCCAATCATTCAAAAAGAGACCACTGGTAATAGATTTATTAAAAATTATACAAAGGGGGATCGACAATGTCTTCATTTTAAGTCATTTTAGTCATTTTAAGAAGTATTGGAGCAATTCCGTCAGGACCGTCGGATTTGCTACTTTCAATACTATCAAGGGCACATTTAACATCATTTTCAGTTATTATCAGATTACTAATATCGACCATAGATTGAATGCAATCGTCGTTGGTTAATGGATTACTTTGTTCTCAGTAGTAACAATGTACGAGCGGTAGAAAAATTTGTTAAGTACATTAAATTCCTGTCGGGATCTTAAGTACTGAGACTTAAGGTGAATGTTAGTTTTATTTTGTTTGTATTGTTTGAAAGTTTTGTTTTTCCTCTTTTTTAAGTGAGAAAGCCTTTTATTAAACCAGGGAGGGCTGGAATAAATATTAATTAACTTATTAGGTATAAAGACAGCTGTTGCCTCCTTTAGCAGTGGCACAAATGTGTCGTACATTGTGATTAAATCATTATTATGGAATAAATTAACCAGGATATCGATTGTAGGTAATCATTCATTGTTATAAAGTTGCCTCTTCTATAATCCTTGCAGACTTTTGATTTAGGGATGGCTTTTTGATAATAAAGTACACCAAATTCCATTAAAAGGGCATTATGGTGTATGGAGTTATCAAAGATAGGTAAAATAGGTTCCTCTAGATTGAAAATATACTCGTTATCTACAAATATAAGATCTAAAGTCCGATCAAGACTATTTTTTCTATTGTTAATCTGTACAAAATTAAATTGACCAAAAAAATCAGTTACTAAAATTTCAGTATCGTTATTAACATTGAAAGGAACATTGAAAGGATAGTTTTCATCATTGTCAAATTTCCAGACAATATTACCTACATTAAAATCACCAGTGAACACAACATGTTGAGATGAGGTTAAGTTATTAAATATTAGACGACAGTTATTTGATAATATAAACTAAAACTGCGATGACAACGAAATGGTGTTGATTCGGCGGGACTTATTAGTTCTTTTATGGCAACAAGTTTGTCTTTTTCGGTCGCGACTGATACTCATGAACCAGTATTCCTTTTGGCCAGAATTCGGGAGAAAGCAAAGCTTCCAGGTGTTGTTCAGTAACACTTAATTTAAATGAGGCAATTTCCCGAGGAACAATAAACTGGTGCTTATAACATCTAACGTTTTTGAACAAACCGATTTTGAAATGAACATATTTTGGGAGATCATCAGAAGTAGTTGCCGATGCGAGTCTGGAGATGAAAATTGACTTGTATGGAGTTTGCGGTATTACGAATAAGTCAATAGATTCAGAAGTCTGTTCTGTGGTCTTCTCCACATTATGTTCATTGATAAGAATTAAAGACATCGTCAGCATTATTTCCCTACTTAATCGTTTCGCAGGTTCATGAGACTGCTTTTGGAACGCAGCTGAAGTGTTGATGGAATTGAAACTAATGATGGTGACGTGGTAGGAGAACATTCCGTGATATTTATGGCAGGAAGATCATCGCAATTAGAGCAAAGTGCACTTTTTAAAGTTGGTGAAGGTTGTGTCTGTGGTAAATTTAAATGCTGTTTTTTCTGCAGATTATGTTGTTTAAGGTGTCTTTGATTATCAACACGGTTAACGGTTGTTTGAGGTTGAATCTGAGCATAAAGTTGAGGTTGTAGTTGTTGATGAAGTAGTTGTTGTTGTTGTTAAACAATCTCTTGTTGAACAGAGTGAAGCTGCTGTTGCGAATCCTTTAATTCACTCTGCTGTGCCAATATAAGCAGTTGATATTCACTGTCAGGCGGTTGATTTTTAAGTAGACGATCAATATTATTGAAACCTTCTTCCATTGTTTGCTCATTCGATGTGTCAAAAACAAGTAACTCCTGAACTTCCGAGAACAAGACACATAAATTGTTAAAGATTTTTTGCAATTTTGTGTCGTGGTCATTTCGTGGTAATATATGTTTTTGCTTCTATGGTAAGTTCGATTTATCAAACCTGCCTCCGACGACTAAGAGCTCATCTTAGTCAAAATGTGGTGCTAAAGATAATAGCTTGCTCGTTTTTGGAATACTGCAGCTCTTTAGTAAGCACGAAATTTCATGCGAGAAGTGTCTTTGTTGTACTGCTGAATTATGACCTTGCTAGCGGTTCCTATTTCCAATGTTTTTAACGCCACTCTTATCTTATCGTTCTTATGTTTGCAGTTATAGCATAATCGTTTGACAGTATGCCACTGTACTGATTAATTTGTTGTATGAAGAAACCCGTTGAAATATCTAATTGCCTGTACTGTAATCCGCAACAACTGTTAATGTAGTTCTTGATTCCGGAACATTATTTTCTTCGACTTCGATAGTAAGCCAAGTAGAGCTGTGGTTCCTTAGCCATTCAGGACCAGTCCACCAATGAGTGATCCTTTAATTGATGTGGTGTTATACCTCTGGATGCGCAGTCAGCAGGGTTATCAATTAATCCTATGTGTCTCCAAGAACTTGGATCAGTAACTTCCTGAATTTGGGAAACTCTATTTGCAACAAAGGTTTCCCATTTGGATGGACATCTGCTAATCCAGGCATGGGCAATCGTAGAGCACAGATGAGTAATTATACAGATAGTCGACTCAGCATACCTCTGTCCCTTTGAACCCGCAAAAAATTTTTAAAAATGAAGAAAATATCCTCTCTCAAATGTTCTATCTGTGAATATGTGTGAACCAGCCAAATAAAGTATGGTGGGGTTTATGTGTCAAAAATATGTCATTAGCGCGGGCAGTTTTGCAAGAATTCAAACTGGCAACAAAAAACAGCTGATTATAGCGGATGTGTTGGGGAAGTGCTGCGAAGTACTGAGTTAACGTCATTCAAGTTTAATTAAAATGTTTATAAAAAAAATAGTTTGATATATAATAAATAATGAAGTTTTTGCAATTAAATGCGAATATTTTTTGTGTTTATAAGAAATAGTTCTAAATGTTTTATATGCCTTAAAATAAACATACTTGGGTTGTTATATATTTTCCATTTTGTTTAATAAAGTCAGATAATACGTATATATTATTTTATTTTTGCATGAATATTACTAAATTAATAATGTATGGGTGTAAAATATTTATAGTTTATGTTATAGTTTTGGATTAGTTTTTATGTATATTAAATTCTTTGGTTGTTTTATTATGTTTTTATTGAACATATGATAGTTTAATATGTTTACATACCTACATATTCGGATCGTTCATATGAGAGCGAGCGAGCGAATTGACAAACTGCGACAAAAACTTTAAATGCATTTTTAAATACAAAATGTAGACTTGACTATTTTAATTCTAAGATAATAACGTTATTAAATTTATTTCATCATGTTTAACAAATTTAATAACGTTATCATCTTTGAATTGGAAAAGTGAATAGCGGGGAATAAAATAGCAGTGAATTTTTGAAATGTTATGTTAAATTATTGAAATGGCTTGTTAACTAATCACGCGTTACTCATTGAGCTTTTATTTATTTCACCTACAATTTTAGTAATTTTACAGAATATTTTATTAATTCACTGCTGAAATATTTATTAAAACTTCCGTTTAAAAATTATTTGATTTTAATTATTTTACTCGGCATTCGATAAGATTGACTTATCGACCATATTACCAAATTACCAAATTTACCATACCAAATTTTTTTTTTACTGACAAATTAAAACTGCTATATAAAAGTATAATAAAAAAATAGTTTAACTCCTGGCAAACATATTATGATAATCCTTATTTTATGTTTAACTTGCGCAACTGCCAAAATATTTACGAAACTGCTTAAAAATGTTTACGGAAAAAATATGCTTGTTTGGTAAAACTATTATTTAGTTTACATAATAATTAAAAACATTCATCAAAATTTTATTCTGTTGCAAATTCATTATAAATCGTCGCATGTTATTACGATGTTATTGGACACAGCCCAGTTTTGACTTTTAATATGTCAACATGAGATCTTTTCCAAAATGGATTCTTAGGCGCAGAACTGTTATTATGTGCGTGAGCTGGCTCAATTTGATTTGCATGTAAAAACATATATGAACACATTACTGTGCCTTTTTGAAGCAAATAAAAAACGATAGGCGGGAGAGCCAAAAATCCTCTCAGTCGACTATCTGTATAATTACTCATCTGTGTCGTAGAGTCAGTCCAGGCAAACATCCCATCCACTTGTGTGGCAAAAATCCGTTTGAGTTCCATGAGAATTTGGGACAGCAAATGAGCTCCGCACAGTTCGAATTTAGGAAATTTCTGTGTGATGGGTGCCACCTTAGTATTCGCTGTTATCAATGTAATTTTCTAGGTTCCATTTGGTAATTTGATTCTTTAGTTAACCACAGCCTTAGGGTACACCTGAAGAAACATTGATTGACCTGGAGAAGCTATCATTAATTTTCACAAATTGAATTCGATTTAGGAGATATGATTCCAGCCACCTTAATAAAGTTGAGTGAAAACCCAAAGAAGATAATTTACGAATAAGCAGAATATGATTAACTTTGTCAAAGGATTTTGCAAAATCAGTGAAAATTACATCAGTTTGCAAATTACTTTCAAAATTTTTAATCACATAATACATATTTCCATATTTGTAGCTGTTGATCTACCAGAGAAGTCAACAACATAAAATCACATTTTTAAGGTGAAATGTTATTTTGTTATAAACAATCTTTTCAAACAATTTTGGTATCAAAGAGATTTTACAGATTGGTCTATAGTTGCAGACGTTTTGTTTAGAACCCGAATTGTGGATTGGTATTATATGTGATATCTTCCAATCATTCAAAAAGAGACCACTGGTAATAGATTTATTAAAAATTATACAAAGGGGGATCGACAATGTCTTCATTTTAAGTCATTTTAGTCATTTTAAGAAGTATTGGAGCAATTCCGTCAGGACCGTCGGATTTGCTACTTTCAATACTATCAAGGGCACATTTAACATCATTTTCAGTTATTATCAGATTACTAATATCGACCATAGATTGAATGCAATCGTCGTTGGTTAATGGATTACTTTGTTCTCAGTAGTAACAATGTACGAGCGGTAGAAAAATTTGTTAAGTACATTAAATTCCTGTCGGGATCTTAAGTACTGAGACTTAAGGTGAATGTTAGTTTTATTTTGTTTGTATTGTTTGAAAGTTTTGTTTTTCCTCTTTTTTAAGTGAGAAAGCCTTTTATTAAACCAGGGAGGGCTGGAATAAATATTAATTAACTTATTAGGTATAAAGACAGCTGTTGCCTCCTTTAGCAGTGGCACAAATGTGTCGTACATTGTGATTAAATCATTATTATGGAATAAATTAACCAGGATATCGATTCTAGGTAATCATTCATTGTTATAAAGTTGCCTCTTCTATAATCCTTGCAGACTTTTGATTTAGGGATGGCTTTTTGATAATAAAGTACACCAAATTCCATTAAAAGGGCATTATGGTGTATGGAGTTATCAAAGATACGTAAAATAGGTTCCTCTAGATTGAAAATATACTCGTTATCTACAAATATAAGATCTAAAGTCCGATCAAGACTATTTTTTCTATTGTTAATCTGTACAAAATTAAATTGACCAAAAAAATCAGTTACTAAAATTTCAGTATCGTTATTAACATTGAAAGGAACATTGAAAGGATAGTTTTCATCATTGTCAAATTTCCAGACAATATTACCTACATTAAAATCACCAGTGAACACAACATGTTGAGATGAGGTTAAGTTATTAAATATTAGATGAAAGTTATTTGATAATATAAACTAAAACTGCGATGACAACGAAATGGTGTTGATTCGGCAGGACTTATTAGTTTTTTTATGGCAACAAGTTTGTCTTTTTCGGTCGCGACTGATACTCATGAACCAGTATTCCTTTTGGCCAGAATTCGGGAGAAAGCAAGGCTTCCAGGTGTTGTTCAGTAACACTTAATTTAAATGAGGCAATTTCCCGAGGAACAATAAACTGGTGCTTACAACATCTGACGTTTTTAAACAAACCGATTTTGGAATGAACATATTTTGGGAGATCATCAGAAGTAGTTGCCGATGCGAGTCTGGAGATGAAAATTGACTTGTATGGAGTTTGCGGTATTACGAATAAGTCAATAGATTCAGAAGTCTGTTCTGTGGTCTTCTCCACATTATGTTCATTGATAAGAATTAAAGACATCGTCAGCATTATTTCCCTACTTAATCGTTTCGCAGGTTCATGAGACTGCTTTTGGAACGCAGCTGAAGTGTTGATGGAATTGAAACTAATGATGGTGACGTGGTAGGAGAACATTCCGTGATATTTATGGCAGGAAGATCATCGCAATTAGAGCAAAGTGCACTTTTTAAAGTTGGTGAAGGTTGTGTCTGTGGTAAATTTAAATGCTGTTTTTTCTGCAGATTATGTTGTTTAAGGTGTCTTTGATTATCAACACGGTTAACGGTTGTTTGAGGTTGAATCTGAGCATAAAGTTGAGGTTGTAGTTGTTGATGAAGTAGTTGTTGTTGTTGTTAAACAATCTCTTGTTGAACAGAGTGAAGCTGCTGTTGCGAATCCTTTAATTCACTCTGCTGTGCCAATATAAGCAGTTGATATTCACTGTCAGGCGGTTGATTTTTAAGTAGACGATCAATATTATTGAAACCTTCTTCCATTTTTTGCTCATTCGATGTGTCAAAAACAAGTAACTCCTGAACTTCCGAGAACAAGACACATAAATTGTTAAAGATTTTTTGCAATTTTGTGTCGTGGTCATTTCGTGGTAATATATGTTTTTGCTTCTATGGTAAGTTCGATTTATCAAACCTGCCTCCGACGACTAAGAGCTCATCTTAGTCAAAATGTGGTGCTAAAGATAATAGCTTGCTCGTTTTTGGAATACTGCAGCTCTTTAGTAAGCACGAAATTTCATGCGAGAAGTGTCTTTGTTGTACTGCTGAATTATGACCTTGCTAGCGGTTCCTATTTCCAATGTTTTTAACGCCACTCTTATCTTATCGTTCTTATGTTTGCAGTTATAGCAAAATCGTTGACAGTATGCCACTGTACTGATTAATTTGTTGTATGAAGAAACCCGTTGAAATATCTAATTGCCTAATTGATTGAATTGAACCCGCAAAAAATTTTTAAAAATGGAGAAAATATCCTCTCTCAAATGTTCTATCTGTGAATACGTGTGAACCAGCCAAATAAAGTATGGTGGGGTTGATGTGTCAAAAATATGTCATTAGCGCGGGCAGTTTTGCAAGAATTCAAACTGGCAACAAAAAACAGCTGATTATAGCGGATGTGTTGGGGAAGTGCTGCGAAGTACTGAGTTAACGTCATTCAAGTTTAATTAAAATGTTTATAAAAAAAATAGTTTGATATATAATAAATAATGAAGTTTTTGCAATTAAATGCGAATATTTTTTGTGTTTATAAGAAATAGTTCTAAATGTTTTATATGCCTTAAAATAAACATACTTGGGTTGTTATATATTTTCCATTTTGTTTAATAAAGTCAGATAATACGTATATATTATTTTATTTTTGCATGAATATTACTAAATTAATAATGTTTGGGTGTAAAATATTTATAGTTTATGTTATAGTTTTGGATTAGTTTTTATGTATATTAAATTCTTTGGTTGTTTTATTATGTTTTTATTGAACATATGATAGTTTAATATGTTTACATACCTACATATTCGGATCGTTCATATGAGAGCGAGCGAGCGAATTGACAAACTGCGACAAAAACTTTAAATGCATTTTTAAATACAAAATGTAGACTTGACTATTTTAATTCTAAGATAATAACGTTATTAAATTTATTTCATCATGTTTAACAAATTTAATAACGTTATCATCTTTGAATTGGAATAGTGAATAGCGGTGAATAAAATAGCAGTGAATTTTTATAATGTTATGTTAAATTATTGAAATGGTTTGTTAACTAATCACGCGTTACTCATTAATTTCATTCATTGAGCTTTTATTTATTTCACCTACAATTTTAGTAATTCTACAGAATATTTTATTAATTCACTGCTGAAATATTTATTAAAACTTCCGTTTAAAAATTATTTGATTTTAATTATTTTACTCGGCATTCGATAAGGTTGACTTATCGACCATATTACCAAATTACCAAATTTACCATACCAAATTTTTTTTTTACTGACAAATTAAAACTGCTATATAAAACTATAATAAAATAATAGTTTAACTACTGGCAAACATATTATGATAATCCTTGTTTTATGTTTAACTTGCGCAACTGCCAAAATGTTTACGAAACTGCTTAAAAATGTTTACGGAAAAAATATGCTTGTTTGGTAAAACTATTATTTTAGTTTACATAATAATTAAAAACATTCATAAAAATTTTATTCTGTTGCAAATTCATTATAAATCGTCGCATGTTATTACGATGTTATTGGACACAGCCCAGTTTTGACTTTTAATATGTCAACATGAGATCTTTTCCAAAATGGATTCTTAGGCGCAGAACTGCTATTGTGTGCGTGAGCTGGCTCAATTTGATTTGCATATAAAAACATATATGAACACATTACTGTGCCTTTTTGAAGCAAATAAAAAACGATAGGCGGGAGAGCCAAAAATCCTCTCAGTCGACTATCTGTATAATTACTCATCTGTGTCGTAGAGTCAGTCCAGGCAAACATCCCATCCACTTGTGTGGCAAAAATCCGTTTGAGTTCCATGAGAATTTGGGACAGCAAATGAGCTCCGCACAGTTCGAATTTAGGAAATTTCTGTGTGATGGGTGCCACCTTAGTATTCGCTATTATCAATGTAATTTTGTAGGTTCCATTTGGTAATTTGATTCTTTAGTAAACCACAGCTGCATAGGCGGTCTCTTATGAGCTGCACAAACCGAGCAATTCCATTTTCTGAGTATTGTCTATTCCCATCCATCGAGGAAACCTGATGTCTTCCAAGGCTGATTTAAGATTTAAGGTAAGATTTCCATAATTGCTGCATTAGTAGTTTTGCGTTCACAGTAACAGCTGCTAACCAACCCAATGGATCGTATAATTTTGCAAGTTCGGATAAAGTTATACGTTTAGTTGGTATCTGCTTTTGTAATTGTTTGTCTATTGTTACTTTAAACTGGAACGTGTCATCTGATGGCTTCCAGTGAATTCCCAATGTTTTCATGGTGTCTTCCTTATCTAACTTAATATCGTGCTGATGTTGTGCCTCTGGCGATATGTTGTTTAGTAATTCTAAACTATTGCTGGACCATTGCCTGAGACAGAATCCAGCTTGCTATAACAGAGCTATTAGTTGAGTCTGGGCTTCTCTGCATTCTCTAAGCGTTCCTCGCCCAGACATCAAGTCATCGACATAGAAATCATTTTGTACTATATCGGCTGCGCCAGGATATGTTCTGCCTTCATCGATGGCTAACTGCAGCAATGTTTTGAAAGCCAGATATGGTGCTCCTGATGTTCCATGTGTGATTGTTGTTAGTCTGTTATCCTTGATGTCGTCATCGGAGGAATCCCGCCATACAATGCGCCGATAGTCCTGATTATTACTACAGATTATCTGACGATACATCTTTTTAATATCTGCCGTAAATACATATTTATGTCGACGCCACCGCATTATAATAGTTGTCAAATCTTCCTGAAGCCTTGGTCCCACAATCATCAATTTATTTAAACTAACCCCGGTCGATGTTTCTGCCGATGCGTCAAATACAAATCGTAGTTTATAAGTTGAACTATCTGGTTTATGTACAGCGTGGTGCGGCAAATAGTAAACGTCGTCTTTATTGCTGGGGCTTACTTGGACCATTTATTTAAGATCTAAGTATTGTTTCATAAACCTTGTGTATTCCTTTCTTAGTGGTTCGTCGGAGCTAAATCGCTTTTCTAGTTGCAGTAGTCTGACCACTGCTCTCTGGCGTGATTTTCCCAACTTGTGAGTTGCTAATAGCTGCTGATCGAAGGGTATGCTGACGATGTACGTCATCTGCATCGCGGTAATAAGTTTTTTCATAGATTGCGTCACATTTTCATCCAGGTTTTTTTTTGACTTTGTTCAGCTACTTCTTCCATTTACCAAAATCGTTCAAGTTGCTAAACTATGGATGTCTGTTAGACCATTGTTGTAATTCTCCTGATTTGATTGTTATTTTGTGTTGAGGTTCGGCGTGTTATCAGCCAACCTAGATTAGATCTCTGTGCTATAGCGGAGCACCTTGACCCTTTCTTTACTCCATTCCTTTTACTTCCGCATTGGCTCCTCTTGTCATGTCTCAAGCAATTGATGCATAGCTTATACAATTGCCTGCTCTTATCGGTCCTTTGGTGTCAAAGCTAGGAATTTTTGACACAAGTAGATATTATGGTCAATATTGCAGATAACGCAATTATTAGTCTTTGATGATAAGTAAAAGTTACGAAGAGCGTGTCTGAAGTCATCTGCCGGCTCGAAATACTTCTGCTTACTGGGTAATAGTACCTCAAGTAATTGGCATCTTTTTTCCAAAAAGTTAAGGAATGTCTCTTACGTAGGCATCTTGTTTGGTTGTTGAAGTCCTCGCTTAAAAAGGCTTCTGCTTTCCTGGTCAAGCATTCTGGTGTTTAGATGTACTATCATCGTGCCCCATGACGAAGTATCTACCCCCATGTTGTTGAGAGCCGCCAATCCTTCTTTGGTAGCATCAAGCCTTTACTTGTGCCCTAGACCTATAGACATGATCTTACGCTTGTTGACATATCTTCCATTTAAGGTTTGCCATGCTGTTTGATAGTTTGCGGTGGAAATTGTAAGGTGCTGAATTAGTTCTAAGGGTGGGCCTTCCAAGGGTGGGGTTTTAAGTATTCCAGTTTTAACTTTCTCGTTTAGTATACTAAAGAGAAAGTTATCGCGATCGTGCGGAAATTTAAAACTCAAACTGAGTATAAGGAATGATATTACGACTATAGAGAAGTCCAAAAAAGTGGGTCCGCCAATGCCGTCCGTCGGTCTGTCTGTCTGTCCGGGCACCGTATGGAGAAACGGTTCGAAGGATTTGCTTCAAAGTTCGTATATAAGGTTTTTTTTATTACATCTCGGGGTACCTTTTTATTTTTTGCTTTTCCGTTTGAAATTATTGTACCTGCCATACAATTTTTTTTTTGTGAAAATCACTTATCACTATTTTTCTAGAAAATGGTTACAAGGATTTTGGTTTTTTTTTTTGCACTAATGATACTTGGGGTAGGGCCAAATATACGGCGTACTCAGTTTTTGGAAAATAAAATCGATTAACGGTAAATTATAAAACTAACAAAGGGAACTTAAAAAAATTTAATAATTTTTTTATACTATTAAGTCGAACAAACTTGAATACTTAGATATTGAATTATTTTTTTTTATAACGATTTTCTTAAATTTAAATTAAACTCGTTTTCTCAAATACGGATTCAACGATTCTGATAATTTTTTTTATATTTTGCACAATTATGTTAAAAGTGTCCAATGTGCGAAACTGCATCAAAATCGTATGTACCTTTTTTGAGAAGATCTAATTTTTTAAAACCAAAAAAAGTGATTTAAATAAATTGGGTATTTGATCAAATGCTATCATTCTTTTCAAGACGATTCCAGAACGCAGCCAAAGTACCGAGAAAGGTTTGTATGACACAGTCGTGGACTTTATTTCTATTACACACAATGGCGTCTTGTTGTCGAAAATAGATCATAGAACAGACGTTAGGCAGGCGTGTCTTAGACACTTGGGGTTGTTTTTTTTTCTGTTTTTAACAATGAAGCTCTATAGGCTATCTTATAGAGACATTGATTTACTTTTCTTTGCATTTCTTCATATATTCCGTTACTGATGTAATCACCTTGCTCTTCCAATTCAGATAAATCTGCCATAAACTGCTCATGCAATTCTGTCAACCCTTCCCACTGTCCAATAAATATTTTTTGCTGGAATTAATGCACCTCCTTGGTATAATTGTCGAACGTATTTTTAAATTCGTCAATATCGTCAGCCATTCAACTTATAATGCCTTTGATGCACTGATTCCATAACCAGAATTGTTACCCTTTAGCCTCATACTTAAATCGTCATTGCGGGCGATTTCAATGTACAAAATTCAAGTTGGCTTCGACCTTCTGGAAAGACAACACCCGAAGGAAGGTATGTCGAGATCTTTCCTGAGGTTAATAATTTATCCCTAACAGGATAAAGCGTATCAAACCTAAGGAAAACGCATGGTGTGACTTGAGTTCTAAAGAAGCTATCAGGGCTAAAGAGGTACGTTTTCGGTCATTTAAGGCCAACCCAACTGAGGAAAACCGAAAAAAGTTCAAACGAGCCAGAAATGTCTGCAATGCCCACATTAATCGTTTCAAATTCTCCTGAAACCAAAAGTTGAGGCAAAAATCAGTTGATACAAAGTCCCTCGGGTAGTAAAAACTTTTCGTCGTTTGTCAAGAATATAAAAAATTCGGCCTCGTCATCTCACTGCACTGACATCCCCGCTGTCAGCTCTTCGTATAAAGCCAATCTGCTTACAGCTAGCTCAATGCTGCCAGATTGTGCTTTATCTCCCTTGTACTCGAGCGCGTAGAATATTGTATGGGACTCATCCATTTCGCATAAATCCGCTGGTCCAGATAGTATTTACCCTATCGTTCTAAAGAGGTGTCCTTCCACGCTGGCAAAACCACTGCTTAAGCTTTTCTATCTGTCCTATTCTTCAGGAATCTTTCCGGGAAGATGGAAAACAGCATTTGTCCAGCCCGTCCCAAAAAAGGCGTATATTCCTCTCCCTCCTCCTACTGACCAATTGCATTTACGCCCCTTCTTTCCTAGGTCATGGAAACGCTGATAAATCGTCACCTTATGAAATATCTCGAATCCGAAAACTTCTTAATGACCGGCAGTACGGTTTTCGCAGCAACAGATTCACTGGTGATTTGATGACATATCTAACCGAAAAGTGGAACCAATCTATTCACCATGGTGGTGAAAGTAAGGTCGTTGCGCTTGATATTTCAAAGGCATTCGACAGAGTTTGGCATCAAACTCTCTTGTCGAAAATGCGTGCATTTGGAATCGATGTTACCCTTCTTCAATGGATTACAAATTTTCTTTCGGAACGTTCAATTCAAGTTGTTTTGGGCGGTTTCAAGTCTACAACTTACAAAATAAATGCTGGTGTTCCCCAAGGTTCCTTTCTGACTCCGAGTCTCTTTCTCATTTTCATCAATGACCTTCTGTCTGTCACTTCAAATCCAATCCATTCTTTCGCCGATGACAGTACCGTTAGCTTTACATATTCATTTCCTGGCTAACGCCCCTCATGTTCGGGCATTGAACTGGAACGGCAACGCACGTTAAGCTCATTAAATTCCGATCTTGACAGCATTCTTAAATAGGTTAAAACCAACAGAATGGAATTTAATGCTTCCAAAAATGTCCGGTGTCATTGAAGTGAAACCCTAATTCTCTGCCTTTATCCATGAATGGCACTTGCATCGCTGAAACCGAACGACTTTCCATTCTCGGTATGTGTGGTAATGGCAACCTTCGTTGGAATGACCACATATTTGATGTCGCCAAGAACGCTGCGAAATGCCTAGGGTGCCTTAAGCGATGCAAGAAATATTTCACCCCTTCCGATCTGGCAACAATTTATAAGGCGTTTTTCGCCCCAAACTTAGGTATAGCGCTCATATCTGGTCCGGTGCTCCAATACCATATTTGGAGCTATTTGACAGGATTGAAAAGCGTGCCGTAAAACTTATTGGCGATCGAGACATCGCGAAATCACTGATTCTCTCAGTCATCATGGTAATGTCTCCTGGCTGTCATTGTTTTATCGGTATTTCCACGACAAGTGCTCAAATGAAATAGCCAGTTGCATTCCACCCCTACAACAGTTCAACCGCAATACTCGGCATGCTAGGAATGCACATCAGTTCAACCTTAAGCCTATATTTGGACGGACAGTAAAATACAGGGATTCGTTTTTTAACCATACAACACGAATGTGGAATGCTCTACCACGCTCTGTTTTTCCTACACATTATAGTTTATAGATATTTAAAACCAACGTGAATCGTTTTCTCACTTTCTCTTATCCTTCATTATAAGGATAATGAAGGATAAGAGAAAGTTGTTCTTGATGGGACCACGAACCTTTGAGATTTGCTGTCATCTTCAGGAACTGTCGTTGCAAGGGGGCACCCTTATCGGCATCCTTTGCAGCAATACTGATAGCAAGATCTTCAAGACTGCGCTTAGTGCTCTCATTCATGTCTTTCGCCAACTGAAAGGTGTTCCTCTGCATGTATGGTGTATCATACTTAACGTAATTTCTTATCTTCGTGTGGTTGCCGTCGAATTCCCTCCAGATCTACTTTAATATCGATAGACGTTTTTCTATGTATTGAGCTGTTTTTTTGGAAGGACTGTACTTCTATTATAACAATATCGTCCTGATCCATTTTTGTTACTTGTTTGTATTCCTTAGTAACGCGAGTGGAAGCACTTAATCACTTTTTTTGTTATTTTATGTAGTGTTACAGAACTACTCGTTGGTTTTGATAAACAAACGAGTCTCGAAGAAGAAGCAGAAGAATCGTGTGTTCAAAACTCAACAAGGAGCAGAATCTTTTTTTTTTATTTTTACGTCTATTTGTAATTTTTTTTTATTAATCATAGTAAATTGGCATGCAGGTAAAAGATATTTATATATATATATATATATATTTTTTTTTTGTATTAAAGGTAAGGGAACGCTACCATACTTCTATATATAAATATAACTTATTTAAATTTTTTTTGCGCATTTGTTAAGGTACAGGGTTCCAGCAGCAGGCAATACAGTGGCCATTGGATCGACGGTTGCAGAGCACCCCTAAAGGTACCAAATAGAGAAAATCCGTTAAGTCAAAAAAGTGACTTTCCTTTTTAGTTATATATATATATAGAAAATATTAGCAGTGAATAAAGAAGTCCCTATGGTCTGTATATGCCCGTGCATATTTTTAAATACATATATACTTAGATAAGGATATCTCTTTACCATTCGCTTTTTATAATCATTTCCGTTTTTTTCTTTTTTTAAATTTCGCGTTTGATGTTAAATTTCGTTTGTTTAATGTATGAGTGTCGTGCCAATAGTTTTTCTTAATATTCGAGTCATTTAGTTTTAAATTATATTTTTTTTAAAACAAATTCGAATAATTAAGTTTATATGAGCAATAAAATGGGCGTTTAATTTAAATAAGGGCTTTAGGGGATGAGGACGGTTGGATAAGGAAGGATGAAAGAGGCGAACAAAAGTAGGATGTGAAAGGTGGCATAAGGGGCTGTCATAATTGCGAGTGAGACAGCCAAGGGAGGGTGGGTGAAGAATGCAACTCGCTGCGTCAATACCACCTAGACGCAAGACTTGCTTCTCTTAAATACTCAAATATTGCTTACGTTACAAATATATACAAACTTAAATTACGAAGTATTTACTGCAAAGTCAGCAATTATGAAGCAATATATTAGCTGACATTACTGGGAATGAAATTGAAATATAATATTCTAAGAAATTGAAAATAAAAATGTAAAAAACTGTCTGGTGTTGTCACCATGACAATCACATAACGGTCATTATCTAACTTCTTCTTTGATTTTTCTCGGATAGAGTGTATGTTCTCATCGCGCATCTGGGAAATTTGGATATTCAGACCCGAGTCTTCACTCGTTATTGCACCCG
This sequence comes from Ferdinandea cuprea, assembly GCA_963576555.1. NCBI lineage: Eukaryota > Metazoa > Arthropoda > Insecta > Diptera > Syrphidae > Ferdinandea > Ferdinandea cuprea. The sequence continues at coordinate 63,762,699 of OY754960.1, read as the reverse complement.
ATGGCGGGCACACGACTAAGCGCATCAACATGAGTCATTCTTCCCCTTTCCGATGTTCAACTTGATAATTGTAGTTTAAAGCTAAAGCGTACTTGACTATCCGCGGATTTACGTCTTTCTTCTTTAGCATCTGCAACAAGGCTTCACAGCCATTAACAATGGTAAATGGCAAACGACCAAGAAAAGTCTTGAACGGTTCCAGGGCATGTACGACGGCTAATGTCTCTAATTCAAAACTAATTAGCTTCGATTCTTCACCAATCGTCTTTCTTGAAAAAAGGCTACTGGATGAAACTTCTTGTCATCCTGTCTTTGCATTAGTGCGGCCCCAAAACCATGTGCGCTGGCATCACTGTGCAACATTATTATTTTACAATAGTCTTACACATTAAGATGCAAAAATCTTATAAACTAGCGTAAGCTGTAATTGGAATTTGAGTGGACAAGATTTACAATAATTATTATTTTAATATTTCAATTTAGATTCTAAATATTTAATTATCAATTAATTCATTGAAAAAAAGGAACTAAGAAAGAGAGCAAAAAAAAAAATAAAACACAATCAATCCAAAAGCAAATTTTAAAAATTAACATAAACGGAAACAATTAACTATATCAAGTTATCATCATCGAAGTGTTTCTAAATACTGCCTGAGCTTCGCCCTGAACAGAGTCGTACAACTTATCAATCGGACGGAAAGGGGGAGGGAATTCCACAATCGGACAGCATGCACAAAGAATTGACGGTTAGACACTAAGTATTTATAACGGATTGGTACTAGGTTACACGATCTAATAGAGCGCGGTCGAAAAATCAAAGCAATATTAAAAAAATGAAGCAATATTAATGTTCTAAGCTTATAATGGTTGTCGAGCGTTAGGCCACTTATTTTCTTAGAGAAATGTGAGATGTGGTCAAATTTTCTCAATCCGTAGACATAGCGCGCTACACAATTATAAGCAAGGTTTAATTTTCTTCTGTGTTCATAGTCACAATTGCTGAATATTTCACAAACGTATAGCATTATGGGTATAATTAAAGATCTAGCAAGAAGTATTCTCGTTTTGAGAGGTGTAAAGTTTTGGCTAGCCCATAGCATGCGAAGGCTGCCATAAACCCTTCCAATGGTCAATCTGATGTGATTATTCCAGGAGAGCGTCTTGTTGAAAGTTATGCCAAGATTTTTTGCTGAATCAACGAATTGGATTGGTAAGTCTTCTAGAGATAACTTTGGAAAGTAAGACGTGTCAATAGACCTTCTTGAAATAACCAGACATTTTGACTTAGAAGGATTTAGGCAGAGGCCATTCGATCGCGACCAGCATAAAATACGATTAAGATCTTCATTTACTTCATATGCTGCATTCTCTAAAAGACCCAAAGGAAAGCTTTTTCGTAACTGAACGTCATCAGCATACATGTCAACCAAAGAGCTTGAGGTACACGAAGGGAGGTCGTTTATGTACATTGTAAAAAATAGGGGACCCAAAATTGATCCTTGAGGAACGCCTCTGCTTAAAGGCAGAAATGAGGATACACAATTGTTTGATTCAACTGCTTGGTATCTGTCGTTCAAGTAAGATGAAACGAGACTCAGTGAAGAAGATGAAAAATTGAACTCTCTCTTAAGCTTCCTAATTAAAATACTGTGGTTCACAGTGTCAAATGCGTTTGAGAAATCTAATAAAATAAGAAATGTAACTTTGTCATCATCTAGAGCTTGCCTTATGTCTTCAACAACATTAATTAATGATGTTGTACAGCTATGCTTTGGACGAAACCCAGACTGATTTCTACAGAGCATATTGTTATTTTTTAAATGTGTTTGGATTTGGGAGTTTACAATTTTTTCTAACACCTTCGAAAAGAACGGTAAAATAGCAATCGGCCGACATTCATTTTGATTTTTGGGGACAGGTATGATTTTCGCACGCTTCCAGGAAGTAGGAAATACTCCAGTCATCAAGATAGTGTTAAATAGGTGCGTAATAGATTTGAGAATGTAAGGGAGAATAGCTTTAGCAAAAACCGGGTGAATTTCATCAAATCCAACCGAATTAGATTTAATGGAAATAAAACTTTTTACAACATCTGCTTCATCAACAGTAGTAAAACTAAAATCAGTTGGAAGAATAACACTACAAAAATCATTTTGAGGAGTTTCACACAATAGAGATTCGCTAACGGCAGGAACAGGAAGAGAGGTAAAAGTTACATTTAGTTCATTTGGATCGAGGTTGTTACAACAGGCATTAATCTGTTTACCTATTCCAATGCTCTTAATGTTTTTCCAAAGTCTATGCTTGGCTTGAGAAGGATCAAGTTGTGGAGTAGAAAGGCATCTTTTAGCTTCACGTATTTCAAAAGTCACCTTATTTCTCAGATACCTATACGCATCATGAAGTACATCTAGGCGAAAACGTTTTCAACGCTTGTAGGCCTGGTCACGCTCTCGAATTTAGGCTTCAGTGCACTCATCAGTCCAAGAAAACTTTGAATCTTTCCTTAACAAAATTATCAATGGGCTGGCAATGCAGGAGAACCCTGGGACGTAGCGATGGAAATAGGAAAAGAACCCATTACACCTTTGGACCTTTTTAGTATTGCGGGGCATCGGGTAAGTGCGTATCCCTTCTAAGTGATTGTCGTTAGGGCGGATCCCATCCGCACTAATCCGATAACCAAGGTAATCGATTTCGTGCGAACTTACTCTTCTTCATATTAAGTTCCAAGCCGGCTTCTTTTAATACGCGCAGCACCTACGTGCGAATTTCAACATGCGTCTCCATGTCGATGGGTGCAATGGAAATGTCATCAATATAAACAATAACTTTGCATTTGTCAATCAACGGTTTAAACATTAAGTTAATATATATCTCTGAAAGACAGCGGGTGCATTCTTCGTATCAAAAGGAGTTGCGAACGCGGTATACTTGACAGTTTCCTCAGACACTTTTATATGATGAAACCCTTCCCTCAAATATAGCGTGGTAAAAATCTTCTTGTTTGCAAAATATTTCAAACAGTCCGTTACGGGATGTTTGTTTAGGGCCCGACAGTCTTCGCACATCCGAACCTCCCCATTCCTTTTCCTTAGTAGTACTAAGGCGGAAGCATAGGATGAATTACTCGGTCTGACTATCCTTTTCTCCAACAACCGATCGACAATATTTTGTACTTCAGTGTGTTCGTAGTACGAAAGTCGCCGCGGCGAACAATATACTCGCACATCCCTGGTTAAGCTAAGTTGCGTTGAATAATCACTAGCTTTCGCCTTAACTTTCGACCGCTGCCCTGACAGCACTTGAATGAGCTTCTGACAATTGTTCATTATGTTAATTTCGTCGTCGTTCTCGATACATGTCCCAACTGTGTTGACTTCCCAACCTAAATGAATAAAGTTTACCATACCCCGGTCATCTTTCAATTGTATTATCTCTACTTCGCGACCAGCCGACACATTTTTTCACAATTTGTGTTTAAATATTCTACAGTATTACTTATTCTAGTCAATTCTATCGGGTCGGTCTTAACACTATTTTCTACAACATCGGGATTCTTCAATAAATCGAATGACACAAGTGCACTGACAACTTCCTTAGGTAATTTAATATTTTTTTATCAAACGAAATTTGGATTGGAGAAAATTGTGTCTCATAATGGAACGTAAGCCTACAAAGGTGTATGTTGAATTTTAGTAAAATATCGAGTCCCAAGAGCAGCGGTATAAAAGTTTCATCATCTAGAATTATAATAAACGAATGAGCTACGGTTTTATATCGGAATTTCATTTTGCAATCTACGGTGCCACACTTACTTAAAAACTGGTTTCCCATCCCTTTGAACCTCGTCTTTTTCCCATAAACAAACGGGATAAGCGACTTTTCAACAAAGCTACTTGGGCTTCCGGAATCAAATAGACAAAACTAGGATTTATCCTCAGTGCACTTGTTATGACGATCGATAAAGGCACACTTACCATCTGGCACGACTTTATTTTCTCAGCTATCTCCTCAAACTATCTACCTCGTCCTCTTTGCCATCTCCTCGAATACTTCATGGTCGCGTGCATTTCTTTCTTCGGGGCAATTTTGATGGAAATGCCACATCTCGTGACACTTCATTGGTCGCTTTGGCTTCAGGCACTGGCGCTGATAGTGGTCAAACTGAGAACAATTATAGCACCTCACTTGCTTTTCGGTGCAGACTGCGCTGGCTGCGGTCCTCGGTTTGGGGTCATGACAGCGGTTGGGTTGACTGCGATTTTGTGCGCCTCCTCTCGTATCTGTCCTGGAGGTTTTTCAGCTTCCTCATACTCGTTGCCCCCATAAGTCGACGGCACTATTGCTGCGGTGGTTCAATCCACCTCCGCCTCCGGTATGTTGGCATAGGAGGCAATCTCCTGCATTTCCAGCTGCTGGAAAACATCGTGCATCGAGTAGGTGCGTCCGATTTTTCAATTAATTTCTCTTTCAGGGGCCGAATTACCGCATCAGTTACAAGTGAGTAACTTTTATACGTTACTGAACTATCGAATAAGCATATTGGGATTATGTCATACGAAGCATCACGTATCGAACGCAGTTTGCGATTGTACTAGGAAAACTCTAGTCCATTAAATTTTTACCAGTATACTGTCATTTTGTTTTCTGTCATACGCTTTTTTATGTGAAATTGTGAGTTGTGCTTTGAATAAAAACGGTAAAGAACTTTAGAAATTTTATTAAATGGATATGTTATTATTATTTTCGTCGTCAGATTTGGGAATATGTTTTTCGCTAGATCAGGGTACAGCGACATAAAATCGGCATAATATTTTTTTGGCTAGCATTTATTTTGTTTAAATTTATTCTGTAATAATTTTAATTTGTATTTTGAGAATATTTTTACAAAAATTAATGAAACTTACAGTTTTTCTGCCATTTTACCGCCCTACAACACCTCCAGAGCTGACGTATGAAAAAACACACGATAACTGACGAGGAAATGTGAATCAATAAAACTCGATACTCAATACCATGCTCGATAACTGAAGCAGTAATGCCAGACCAGAATAATTCAGTGACATATTGCTCGTTAACTAATGCAATAATTCGGCCCCAGGTCCTTGTACGCGTGGGCCGCGGTGGTGCGTAGGAACACTTTGGCTGTTCTTGTGAGTATGCACCGAACACCAACAAATTTATATTTTTCGGTACAACCAAACACTGTAAAGCCGTCTTCCACATCGGTGATTAATTTCCTGATATCGTAGTTGTCGTCGCCACCATGGCTTCGAAGTCCGAGAAAACAATCCTCTTTTGATCGGCCATGCCAAGGTCCTCCTTGAGCGCCTGCAACTCGCGCCGCTTTTGCAGCAACAGGATTTCCTTCTCGGTTCTGGCCAATTCTGCATCTATGTTCTGCACTGGAATGCATTCGTCGTCAGTGCACTGGTTCCTCTCTTCTTCGGAGTCTGGTGAGACGTTTGCTTCGGTTTCTCGGGTTGACAATAATTCGTCATACAATGGACGAAGTTCGGTCACGGTGGCATTTTCATCGAATTCTATGCCACTTCTGAGATTGTAAACGTCTCTTGGTTTTAAACTTAAATTTGTATTTATTATAAAAAATGTTCATTTTGCTTTGACAAATAATCTCTTACTTCTCTAAAGGAAAGTGTTCGAAACCTTGTTACAAATACACCTCTAAGGTATAACTTTTTGGTGGTGCCAATAATTTTTAAATTAATTTTTTTTTTTTAATTTAAATACTTATTAATCTTAATTATTGTAATAAAAATTAAATAAAACTTTATTTTTTCATTATTTTTTACTTTGATTGGGTAAATCGTGTTATTAAAATTAGATTCATTATTGTATTAAACAGAATTAAACCATTTCTCAATGTATCAAAAACTTTT